>JAAIXI010000219.1:1642718-2242718 GCA_013403645.1 Heliconius nattereri | reverse complement strand
TTTACATGTTGCTCCTAAGCGGTTACTGATGGATGGATTTAATTGCTGACGCCATTACGCTGGAGCTGATTTAAATAGTACAAGTCTTATTTCGAAAATTATTATTTGTTTTTATTTCACTTTTCTTATTTTTTGTTTAATAATATATTTTTTTTAACTTTAATTGGGGGTCCGTATAAAACGTGAAGTATCACACGGCAGAAAGTGGGGAAAGGATTGTTACACTAGGTTCCCTCTGCCTACCCTGCTATGTGCGGGATACAGCGTGAAGCTGATTTATAGTCGTACACCTTTATTAAAACGGTCTCAATTGCTACAATTGATAAAATACTTTACTTTACTTTACTTTTTACAAAGATACTTTATCTGAACATTCACTCGAATTGAATTTCCTCCAAATAGGAGTAAAATTTCATTAGAACGTGACATGGCTGCCTTCTTCATATACCTATAGAAATATCATTTATATAAATAGTCTATATCGTAGAAATTTTTGAGGCAAGTTGTAGGTTCGATTCCCACTCGATGAAATATTGAATATTTTCATTTCTTCGCTCTTCCTTTATATGTATTGAATGTTAATAAATAACCTAGAATGTATAGCAATATTTCATATTATTATATAAAAGAAAGTTAATATTTGACAAAACTTTCAGTCCTAAGTTTTTTAAATATTAAACATTTCTGTCTTTTAGAGAGCACTATTTCTTGGCTGTGAAAAGAAAATTGTGCTAGCTTTGTTCATTTATTTTGAATGAATTGAAAATTGAGTAAGTATATATTGGTTTTATCAAAATTATAATTTTTTCTTCATCAAACTTTTCAACGTGAACTTACTATTAAGTTGTTTCGAATCCCACGACCATGCTTTGTCTACTGCAGTCAAATGCTGTCCTGCTGCGCGACGAAGACCTATATATATATATATTATTTTTTTCTTTGAATTTTGAACAATAATGAAATGAAAATTGTATTCAGATTCATTTAGATATACATATATATTACGTCCCTGCATATATTATACTAGTGGACCCGGACGCGGCTACGCCTGCTTGAACTATAAGAATATTTATTATTAATATATTTATGAAATTATTTTCAGTTTTCAATAGAATTATTACGAAAAAATATAAGCCTAAATAATCAAAAAGAATATTAAGTAGGGACATATTATTAGAAAAAATATCTGAGTTATTGAAATGAATCAACAAAACAAGTAAAAGTAACTAAAGGATATTCTTAATATTAGAAAAAGTACCTAAAGTTTCCGTGCGTGCGTACATACTCCTAGATATACTCTATAAAATAACTAAATATTTTTCTATATTAAATAGGTTAATTTTTGGGAGCAATATCAAATAAAATAAGAAGAGAACCAAAGTGTAGTTTAAATAAATTATAAACAGCGAATAATTACATAAAAATTAACAATAGTTCAAAAACGTATGAAAATTTATAAAATCTTCAACGTCTGCCCGTTCGCGTCGGTCATACTATGCCCGAAGGCTAGGTCATTTCGAATCAGTGATATCTCCTTAATTATTTATTAGAATGTTATATAGTAAACTATAATTTCAATCTACATAAAATGCTATAAGTGATTTTTATATTTATTTTTATAAGGATGAATATCAAAATATAAGTTCATTTTGGGTGACGTTTTCTTAAAACAACAAACTTTGCAAACCGTCAAATTAGAAAGTATTTTAATTTATTAGTACATATGTGTAATGTAATGTTATATAGCCTATAGCACTTCTGAAGAATGCAGCTTTCATACAAAACAAAAAGAAAGTAAATCGGACCAGTAGATCCAGAGATCTTAGCGTTCAAACTAACAAACAAACTGTTCCGCTTTATTATATTATTAGTATTAGTATAGTATATTAGTATTAGTATAGATAAGACAAATATAAGACAATTTTATATAATCGAACATTACATCTTCGACCTAAACTAGTTTATATGCAATGAACTTTAGACTTCCCCATATAGAACGCGAATCTGATTTTAATAAATCTTTGTCTCGAAGTGATTCTTCGTTCTCCTGACCCAGTTTCCTGGAGAAACAGATTGTGTGATGCTCCAGCCGTTATACAGTCGAGTTTGCACCTGGTGCCAGATTTGCGGCTTGAAACTGTCTATTGAACAAGTGATGTTATACAGCTCAATATGGATGAGCCTTTTGCGCTGTAGCATAAATAATAAAGAACCATTTGTAGATAACTTATGCTTATTTAAAGTTTTAAGTTTTTAAACTTATTGCTTCACTTACGTTACTTAAAGAATCAAAATATGTTAAGAAAGTTGGTAAACTTTCATATTTTTTTGATATTCTTGAGAGAATTGCTACAAATACGGAGAAAATTTTCAATTTTTTTCCGTATTTGATAATTTTCTATAAAATTTTAACCTATGCCTTGCGGTCGATTGGAAACCGTTCAATCGCTCTGAACAACTAAGCCATACGTTCTCAGGAACTGCGTTAAAATTTTTATACGCTTGATACCATATTTATATTCTAAGCATTTCTTTAGGAAGATTTTTACAAAGTGCTACCCAAATATATATTTTTTTGCGTATATAAATCAAATCAGCTTCACGTTGTTTCGTCGTCGCACTCAGCGGAGGGAACATAGTGCTAAGACACTTCGTCCCGCATTTTCCGCCAAGTATTTCTAGGGCTGTTCCCGTTTGAGTGGCGAAACTCAACGTCGGACTCCTAACCTTTGTGCCAGAGCGAAGAAATTAAAATATTAATAAATAATAATTCATTGCTCCGAGTGAGGATTGAACCCACAGCCGTCGCGCTACAGCCACACCCTTTTACCCCTACACGACGAATTGTCCTGGATTTTTTATATATTTTTGTATTAATTAAATAATTCAGTGACTTCAGTCTGTTAACACAATTCTTAATTCAATTTATCGTTTCATTAATGTCACTCCGGGGCCCCGTTCCGGTCATTGCGAGCACGTGGCGTCTATTCCGCAAATTAATATTAACGGTAATGAATACTGAGTGTATTGAATGTGAATGGAACCTAGTCGCTCTAAGTAAAATAATGGTTTTTATGTGCATATTAATTTATATGACTAGATATATATACTAGTAGATTTTTACTATGCATCTGTTTTAATAGATCACATTATTATAGGAGTAATGCAATGCCTCCAGTATAAGGTGGAAAGTAGGGAGCGGAGTGTCTTAACACTAGGTTTACTCTGCCTACCCTGTTACGAGGTACAGCGTGGTTAAACTGTACTGTACATCTATTTTAATAGGTCACACTATCATAGGAGAATATATAGGGAGATATAGCATTAGGAAAATGAAATGTTCTGACCTAGAAAAGCTTTGTAGTAGTTTTAACACTAGGTTACCTAACTTGCTTTGTGTGGTGGATGTCTGTATAAAAAGACGATTAAGTGCGAATCAGACCAACGCTTCCATACCAATTACAGGGTTGTAATTCAATGGAAAGTACAGCTTATAAAACGGGCATAATACATTAATTTGTATGAATTGAAGTATATGTTTATAATATTTTTTTCTATTAAATACATAAAAAATATATAAATTATTATTTTTCGGATGCGATGCCATATTTTATAACTGTAGGTTCACGGGAAGTACCCTATAGGTTTTGATTACGAGATGAATTTACACAAAATACACCGTAATTGATGCATAAATACTCGTAGTTGACTTAAAGATTGTTTTTTTCTGTTGACATTAATTTCAACTTGATATTTCTACGTGATATTGAAATAAATTGTCTTAAATATTGACACAAAGGAGAGCAAAGTATTAAAAATAATAATCTTCATTTAATAATAAACCAAAACTTGAACAAGCAAATCAAGAACTAAAAGGGCACGGACGACAAAAATCTTTGGTGCACAACAATTTTATAATAAAAAAATTGTAGATTAGGACTTCAAAGATGAGACGTAATATATAAAACATGTTTAATATTAAAATTATTCATATAAATACTTTCATATATTTTTAGAAAGAGGAAAAATCATAAAAAACTTTTTACAAAGTAAGCTGAATTAAAGAATATTTTTCTTTTCAGGAAAGTTGGAAAAGATGAAGCTCTGTACATATTTACTGCTGAGTTTCTTGGGTAAGTTACTATTTATTTTGCTCACTTTTTCAAATATCCTTATATTATTTACTCAGCTCTTAGCCTGAGATTTCATTTTTTAAGTTGAGAAGAGTCCTTTAATGCCGAATTTTTCACATTTCATGTTATTTATAAACGAAAAGAAATCTGTATTCTAATTTAGATAAATTTATTTTTATAATCGTCTCGGGGAAATTGAATATTAAATGTTTACATTTATTCGCTCTGGTAATGAGGAAAACTCAACAACTCGACACGCAATGCCTGAAGAATTCGGCAGAAAGTACGCAATGGAAGTATTTTAATGGGAAATGGAGTGTCGTAACACTAGGTTCCCCGGTTCCCCCTGCCTATGTCCTGCTATATGCAGTGTGAAATTAAAAAGAACATAAGTAATATTGCCTGACATTTAATTTTGTAACCAACATATGAAATACTCTATAATATTACTAGCAATTATGAAAACCTCTTTCAGCAATAAATTAGCGATTCTACAGAATGCAAAGACATATTAAAAGCTTAAACATTTTGCTTGGGAATTTAATATAATTTTCAGCATATTTGTGAACGAACACGGTGAAACATTCCAGTCGTGTGATTCTCTGGGGACCTGTATGTCTTCGGATGTGGACCTCCTGGGCGTGAATGCTATTAGCCTCGACTAGTTTATATGAAATTATATTAAAATATATCAGATAAATTGAGGCTTGTGATAATTTGACATATTTTTTTCATTTGCTGAAATTGATAAAAACCAGTTAAGGGCGAGTCGGACTCGCCCACTAAGACTACCGTACTAATATCATAGTCAACTTATAAAAGTTGATAAATTTGAGATTGCTGATTTTGATTGACTTGATTGTTATTTTCTTCATTTGTATTGCAAGGTCTTACTTGTGTTCTCACGTACTGAATTTCGTAACTGTAGGTCCACGGGAAGCACTCTATAAGTTTTGAAGACGCAGCGAACTCATACGAAATGCATAAAAACGATGCACGTTTTGACTACGTTAACTGAGAAGCTTATTTTTCCATGCTCATAGGGACCATAGATATTTATATTTCATACCTCCACGCAGTCTATGGGTCTGGACAGACGGACAACTAATTGATCCTATAAGGGTTCTGATTTTGCCTCTTGATGTACGGAACCCTAAAAAAGAGAGTTCCTCTTATATTCAGTTAATTAGAGCAACAGTTGAACAAGGATGGGCTTATGGGAATATTATATGACAATATTTGAATCGACAATTGACGCATACATACAATATCCCTTACACAAATTGACAAAGTCGAAATTAATATGTCTATTCGTATTTATGTTCAAAAATAAACTTCTTAAAGAAGTATTAAATAATAAATTAAACTTAATCATGATAGAAGAATATAAAAAATTGCTTCAAGTGTCCCGCATACAGTACGGTAGGCAGAGGGCACCTAGTGTTAAAATACTTTCCACCGAATTTTTGGAGGTATTATGTGTTGAGAGTTGGAACTCATAAGTTCAACTCAACTTTTCAGAGCGAAAAAAATGAAAATATGTGGGAAGAAAGTATAATATGATCATATATGAGAAAAGTTCTATACAGGAATTTAAGTCCAAGCTACAAACAACCTAGAATAACAAAATTATAACCATACAAAATTAAAAATAGACACAAACAAAAAATATTTAAAATTTAATTAAAACTTTCGCAGAGAAACTTACGGGGAAGCCCAAAAATCCTCACTTGCTCTACTTTCCAGGCCTCTCAGCCATTGTGTGGCAACGTTGCGTGCGGTAAAGGGTTTACGAGAAAACTTATCCCGCCTTATCCCCCATTGTTCTACATGAATAACAACATTTCCACAGTGTTTTAGTTAACATTAACTTATAAGCATTATGATATAGTAAATTTAAACTAATTACAGTTTTTTTAGTAAAAAAACGATAGATGAATGATTTTTTATACTTTATTTGGCTGTTATATAGATTTCTTTTATATAGGTTACTAGTGGACCCGAACGCGGCTACGCCCGCTTGAACTATATGAATTTTTATTAAATATATTTATGAAATTATTTTCAGTTTTCAATAGAGAGATGCGTGCGATGTTCATTTTGGGTGACGTTTTCTAACAACAAACTTTGCAAATCGTTGCTTAGCAACGGTCGCTTGGCGACGGCTGTTATTAACAGGGCGGAATAAATTGCATGTCAAATTAATAAGTATTTTAACATATTGGTATATGTCGATAATATTACAAATATGAGAAACAAAGTATCCTATGTTCATCCCGAGACCCTCAAGTATCTCTATGTGAGTATTTTATCACAATTAAATTAACGGTTTCGCCCTGATTGCGTAAAAGACAGACAGACAGACAGAGTTACTTTGGAATTTCTAATATAGGTATGGATACTCGTAAATACAGGCCAGTCGTGGCGCCGGTCGGTGTACAAGCCTGTGACTGACTTACTATAGCAAGCATAAACACAAAATGTCAAATAAATATAAATAAGCATTTAGCTAATTATTGATTTATTTAAAGATATAAAGTAGGTATTTTATATAAAATTATAGCTTAGCAAAAAAAATATTATATTAAGATTACATTCTATGGAAAATTCAATTGAATAAATTAAGTTTGTTCTGTGCTTCAATTTCTAACATTTCTTTTCAATCAACTTGTTAAAACATATTTCAAATGCAAAATATTTTTCTTCAAGTATTTGTAGCACGAGCGCGGACCGGCGGAAGAAAAAAAAAGACGCGAGCTCGTGATGAATATCTTGTTTCTATTTATAGATAACTTCAAATCATAAGAATACTGAATTACATAAGAACGTTAAAATAAAGAGTGTAAATATATTTAAAAAATGCAATAATCAATGACATATTACCATTATTTTATTATTTTTCTTTTTAAATTTTTATACATACGGTACGGTGTATTTAGTAATTAATATTAACATTCAAATCTATTAAAACAATGTAGCACTTAATTGGTAATTTAAAAATTATTTTAACATTACACAAAAGTAATTAATTTGTCTGTATCTTAAAAATTATCTATATCTTAAAAAATTAAATAAATAAACGGAATTCAACTTACATAGAGCTATACCTACTTCAGCGAAAAAACACCACGTTATCATTTTCTGCTTTTTCGCAGGTACGTTACTCAGCGGGAACCTTAAAAAAAAAAGCAATAAATTCTACAAACACAAAAAACACATGCACATGTCAATTACATGCGCAACTAAGTTGCAGGGAAATGCTGATACCATATCCAGCTCTATAAGTGTGTACAGTCGGCGCGAGCGGCCGAGCGTGAAATTTACTAACTTTTGTCAAACAAACTCGCTTCGGGCTGTCAGTGCTAACAGACTAACTTAAGTAACTATTGAACATGTATTATATCCGTAAAACGTGTTCCGCCTGTACCCACTCATATATACGATGTTGTGGAGATTTATATGCTTGCGAAATTTCTAAATATTTCCCGTGAATATATGGACGTTTTAGTTATTACAGTCATTTGTTTAGGTTAAATAAATTAAAACTTTTTGAAAAATCATATTATATTGAATTTACACACGCTGATGTTTTTTTTTCTTCATTTTTAGAGTTTTCTATATTTTTAAAAAGTAAAAACAGATCTTTTAGGATCATTGTTTGTCTGTCCGTAAATACATACGAGTACCTACATATGTCTTTCCGCCTACCTATTAAGGCATTTTTTTACATGACTGCCTAAAATCTAAAGCTTAAATAAATATTAAAAATGTTATGTTAAGTGGATAGTTTACACAGCAGGGTAGGAAGGAACCCATTGTTAAGACCGTTCCCCATTTTCCGTCAAATTCTGGATTGTTTATTGAGTGGCGTAACTCAACACTGCGCTTTAACTCGACTCCAGAACGAAGAAATGGAAATATACATTTAAATAAATATTTCATTACCTTGAGTGACATCGAACCCAAAACCACAAAAATAGGTAGTTCATTTTTAAGTTAATCTGGAAGTCGCAACATGTCTACGAACATGTTTGCTAAATTCCACACATAAATAAGAAATTTATCACGTTGTAGTTTATTTGCTTGCCTCGTCCGTATTTACTCGTGAACTTTGTCAGCGATGGAGGAACTATCTGTTTATGCAGAGAAAAGTACTGGTGAATTTCCTTTTCCTATATACATGTGTATTTTAAATATAGAATAGTGTGTCCTTTTTAACCGACTTTTATAGAAAAAAGTTCTTCGTTCATATTCAAAATTTAAAAAAAAAATGTTTTTTTGTAAAACTAAATAGAAATACATTTTTTACTTTTCAGTATACTTTGTTGTCCATTGCTAAAATTACAATCCAATTTTGTAAATGTTTCGTAGAAATAACAAGTAGGAAAGTTTTAAACTCGTAGCATAATTATTTTTCTAATATAAAAATATATTCGATTTTCTATTGAGAAAATGTACTGTTATCTTTAGTCTACTATTTTTAAATAACTCCTATTTTTCAACGAAAATATATAGAAAATATATTAAACATATATTTTTACAATTCAAGTAACCATTTTAAATACATTTCGAAAACTACTAAAAAGAGCTGTGAAAAACCACAAAACTCTAAGTACTAACTAGAAGTAAACAACATTTTAAGTTAAAGAGGGTTGCAACGTGTGTATCTTCTTTAGCTAACTTTACTTGGCTGCATCTAAAAACTTTGTTACGGCAAAGTTTATTCAGCTGTTTTTGTGTGTTATTTACATAAATTACTCAGAAATTATTAGTGAAACTCTCCGTTTCTGCAGTTTCACGCTTGTGTTCAATCACTCCGTTCCCTATTTTCCAAAGAATAAGGCATTGCATGTTGAGTTTTCTTTTTTCCCCTTTTTTTATTAATAGAAAATATTAGCTTGATTAACCTATCACGAAAATAAATTTCAATTTTATATTATAAAATATTTTCATAATTATTATATTCACGTTAAAAGTAGTTTATGCAATGAAACAAAGAAATAAATATGTAAAAACAGCTTACTCATTTCGCCTTCGCTAAAAGGAAAACTAGAAGGATAAGAAAAGGAACTAGAAGATAGACGCATACATATGCTAAAAAGCTACACATATTACTTACTTTTCTAAGGACATCCCCATGATATTATTCAAAGCTAGTAGAATTCTTTGTGAATGTGATTGCTACAAAGGTCTTATTTATACGCTTACCTTAGATTGAAATTGCGATAGCAGCATGAAAAACTAAGAGTAAAAAAAAAGCTTTTTATGTTTTAAAATATATCATATTTTCTTTTAAACAGAAAGCTGCGGCTAGTTTTGAGTAAAAAGAAATCTTACCAGTCGAAAAAAAAATTGTATATTTGGGTTGTATAATTGTATTAATTTTTAGGTCTAAATATATTGATTGTATAAATATACTGTTTTTACTGCATACGTATTGGGAAAAGTTTCTGGTCTGCAATGTCCAAACCCAAGACATCGTCTTCGGTGTAGACATTGGATTCAACAAGTATACGATCATGAACTTGGTTGAAATATAACTATCTCTAGGCAAATGAATATATCAAGATAAATACGTTCTTGTGGGAAAATATTCAACTTATGGAGGAAGGTTTTAGCGGTAGGTTTCGTTATCCAAAATGCGGTGTAAATTTTAAGGAACACTACTATGGTATCATTATGGCGGTAAAATTGAATAGAGCATAATATACAATACATTTTAAGCCAAGATCAAAGCTTTAAAATAACAAACTGCAATTGATATTTATTTTATTATTAAGTTTTTATTAATTTTCATTTAAAATTTTTTGTAAGTAAAAATCGAAGAAAGAAATAGTTAAAAATTGTATACTCCTATTATATAATGGACTTAGCATCATTATGTAAGCTCATTCTAAATTAAGCTGATGCTATTTTAGTACTGGTTATGGAAGCCCATATGGTGTATCTATAATAAATTTATTTATATTCTGAGGCCTAGTGATGAGCGCGAAAAACTGTAAACACGACGGTTGTACATTTTATTCCCTGTCGGGAAATTATTTATTCATAATGTAAATTTATTTTTAATTTGTTGAATTTCGCTAATCAATAGCCAATGCCTTTGGAAATTTAGGTACTGAGTGTCTTAACACTGGGTTCTCTCTGCCAACCCCGCTATATGCGGGATACATCATGAAGGTGATGTATTTATATTGAAAGTTTTAAGGTGTATTATTGCTCCGTATAATAAAGAGCATAATATACATCCTATATCTTATAAAACAAAGTCGCTTTTCGTTTCTGTCTGAACTTTCTAACTCTTCTTCTTCTAAACCACCCATAATGGTATTAATCCTTATCCTTCAAAATACTTTATTAATTTTCTACGTTAAACGAAGATAAAATTTGATTTTTTACACTATTTCGAAATTGTGAATAGTTTTAGAGAAAAACGCATTTAATTGTTGACACATCCCGCCGTTGACACTTCAGCTGTATGATACTCAAGTTTCACGTATCCCTTACTCTCAGCATATAAATAAGTATATTAGTTACGTTGGCCATTTAATGTAGATCAAAACTGTCTTTTACTGTTTTTCATTTTAATAAGTACTTTAGAAGTTGTTACAATATCAAAAAATCCTTGCTGCGAAACGGCTCGCCACTCGCCATGCGTCCCGCGACGTTTTGCTTATACAAGCGCGTCCGCCGCGCCCGCCTGCCTTACACGCATCGGTGGTTCAGTGGTAGAATGCTCGCCTGCCACGCGGGCGGCCCGGGTTCGATTCCCGGCCGATGCATTCTATTTAATTTTCCTCACAGGCAGCCACGTAGTGCTTGCTGTTCATCAGGGACAGAATACTCTCTTCAGCATTAACCACAAGCTCAAAAAAAAAAACCCGCCTGCCTTTATAGCAACGAAGATGTAGATGCGTTTCACGTATTGGATAATTGGAGTTGAATATATTATTTCAGCGCGATATATTTGGTTTCATATTTTTTGTATTAATTATTAGTAGGTAGGTTTTTGTTTATAATTTCTTCCGTTTAAAAATAGTCATTTAAGTATCTAAAAATAGCCATTTAAATATATTTTGATAAGTACTTGAAAAGATTAGTAGCACAGATTTAAAATTACGGTACCTACTAAAAAATCCTTACTGTGTAAAACAATTGGAAAATCCTTATTAAAACTACGAAAATGCGGGTTGAATTAGGGTTTAATTATTTTTCACATTATCTTAAGTGCTTTAATCCAGTAGTTAAAGCGGGCGAAGCCGCAAGAGGGTCGCTAGTTAATATATAAGAAAGGCATAAAAAATTTAAAAAATAAGCAATGAATTTTCAGTAGATTACTACTATATGATCACTATTTCACAATAACACCCCATGCAATTATTAGAAAAGACAAAAAGAAATTTAATACGAGACATTTCAATTTATATCACACATTTATAATTTTCAACCTTTTGTTTACTATTCTATAGAAACGAGGGGCTCAAAAAGTGTTTAGACCCTACTAGTCAATGTTCACTGGATCAAACGAGCACATCAAAGCTTCCCCCATACTGCAGCCCAAGTCTAGCTTTAGGGTAATCTTGGTCCCAACTTCTGAGCTACGATATGCAAAATCAATGTAAGGCTTAAAACTATGCTGACAACAGATAGACCAGATGAGTATAGCTAAAATGTATAACAGCGTAATTGCTTCCTGTAGGGTCTGGAGGCGCTTTTTATAGTTATTTTCAGATTACTTGCCTTATTTTGTATTTTAACCCCTACTCATCTTTTTATGGATTATTTATATATACTCGTATATATCTAGACGAGACTAGATCATTTCCTGTTATATGTATAAGTTCTGATTTCAGTAATGTGTAATACAGATATAGAGTTATATTTTGTTTATTTATTTTTGGGGCCGTCGTGGCGCAGCACAAGGGTGTGGGTTCGATTCCCGCTCGAGGAAGTGAAATAATTTATTTACGTTTATATTTCCATTTCTTCGCTCTGGTATCGATGGCTCCAGAATTAAGCAGAAAGTGGGGAAGTGTGTCTTAACACTAGGTGTCCTCTGCCTTCACTGGTGGGTGCGGGATACAGCGTGAAGCTGATTTTTTTTTTTATAGCAGTAGAACATTTGTGTTTTATTAGAAAATGTACTTGTTGAGGCTATCCTGGTGTAGGACAGTAACTGACAGTGAAAGCGGAGGTTCTTCTCTATTGAAATTAGACTATCAATAATAAATATTTATAATATTTATAATATTTTCTCTGCAACTTCCAATATAACCAGAGGATATTACCGAGACCGTCACAGATGCTGGCATGAAATTTAATAAGATTTCCGCTACATATTTCACAAGGATATTAACGTATGTCAGAGCCAGCCTGTTGCATCCGATCTTAATGATTCGTAAAAGTTAAACGGCAAAATAACGTCCAAAACTGGCTTTCTAGTATAAAATGAATGAAATTTTCTGATAGAAATTTATTTTAACATAGCTGCTGTAGTTGTACCGGAATATTTATGGAGAGTTATATTTCAATCTTTTCTGTAGAAAGTAAAAAGATAAATCGATTTAGTTATTAGTCTTCTCTACTTACCTTATTGGATCCATATAGAATATACATTGACAACTTTGGTGTTATAATAAGCTATTATTTTAACCTTTTTTAACTATATAATATGTTGGAAGAACAATTGTTATTTAAAATTAAATCTACTTTACGTTGTATCCCGCACACAGAATTGTAGGCAGAGGGAACCTAGTGCTAAGACACTTCGTTCCCCAATTTCGGCAGGATTCTGGAGGCATTACGTGGCGAGTGAGAATTATTATTAAAAATAAATAATCCTAAATATATAAAAGTAAACTTACAAAATAACTTAATATTTTTTTCCATATTCCGTAAACAAAATTCCTGAGAAGAGGCTTAGATAATGCTGTATACAAATATAACATAAAATGAGATTTCGTGATGGCTTCGGTGACGTGAGATTAGTTAGATGCTATTCCTGATAACGGCTAAAGTTACTTAAAGTTCTTATAAGCTTTAAAAATTTAAGTCAATTTTAGTTGAAGTTGGGAAGTTCTCTCCAGTTGCCAGTATCCTGGTTAATTTATATGAAACGTCTGTGTTATTTCCTTAAATAAGAAACAGACACTGATTTAGGAAAGTTCCATCACAGCGGCTGACTGTAAACATGACAGTTGTGGGTTCAATATCCACTTGAGGGAATAAATTATAATAATTATTTCACTCTGGTATTACAAGATATTTCGGCATTGAGTTTTAACACTCAACTCGGGAAGTCGAGAAAGGAAGGAGGAAAACTTGAGCTTAACACTAAGTTCCCTCTGTATGTAGTCCCTAAGTATGCTATATCCAGGACGTAATGTATATATTTAAAACATTTTTTCTAGAAAAGAATTAATAAAATTGTAAAAAATGTATATCTCACGTTATGAATGCTGTATACCATTTACGAAAACTTAGTTTTACGTACAAAAAGAGTAATTTTAAGCAATAAAAAAAATATATGTATACTTATATATAAAGAACGTAATACATATACAAGTATATGTTTCTTATACCAATATATTTAATATAATATGACGAGTAAAGCAAGGTAAGAACCTAGCATATAAAATAATATGCCAGATTCTGTCTCCAGTATGCAACCGCATTAACATTCCGTGCGCATAAAGATAGTACAGGGGACAAACAATATTACTCCTGCGGCTCGTACTCGTGTTTGTACGTAGTTTAAATTATATATGCTTTAAGTAGATATGGCTGTAATTGTGAAACTACGCTACTTTAAGAATAAATTTACTTAAATGATGTAGCTAGTTGAGTTCCGCCACTCTCGAAAAATTAGAAAGTGGGGAATGGAATGTCTTAACACTAGGTACCCTCTGCCTTCCCTGATGTATGTTGATACAGCGTGAAGCTAATCGGAAGAGGGGATTTTCTGGAGTCATTCGAGCGCATCGAATTAAGACACTGGGAATTCCTTGTACTCGGTTACGTACTTCCACCAAATATGAGCTTCATATGTATAGCCGCGCGTCTAGGATAGTGGATCAGATTAGAAGAAAAAAAATGATCATCGGACATTCTCGAGCGCATCAGATTAAGGTAGGGTAAGTTAGTTACATGCCAATTCGTGTTTATTCCACTAATCTGACAATTTGAGAGTGACGCAAAGGAGGAGGAGGGCTCTAAAGTTGTAAAAAAAAAACGTTATCTGGACATTCTCGAGTGCGGCAATTTTTTTTTTATTTTGGATGGAATCATTCAAGGATTACGAAAAACATATAATCTGACAAATTTCACAAGACGAAGTAAGAGAAATTGATCGATAAAGTTTAATGTACCTAAGAATTGCCTATATTCCTCTCTCCGTATTTCTATTCCTCTCTCACTCTTTCTCTTTTTTATTACTCCCTAAGTCATCAATAAGGATGATAATTTAGATAAATACTTAAAAAAAATTTTTTTTTCAACATACATTCTTTTATTAACCGACTTCTGTAAGAAAAGGAGGTTATCAATTCGACTGTTTTTTTTTATGTTTGTTACCTCGTAACTTTTGACTGGGTAAACCGATTTTGATAAAAAAAAAATATTTGAAAGGTAGTTCTTGAAGTCGGTGTTAAACTAATGCTCCAACACCTTTGCTACAATATCTAATTACTAAGCCTGTTTGTTTTACTTGGCACCGACTTCACAATTATAAAATCTTTGTAAAATTATTTTTCACTTTTTAGTTCGTTGATAGAAGTCGGTTTTTCTTTTTGTTAAAAATTAATTTATTTACATTCTATGTCTTGAGCTTAAATAAAAAAATTGGGGTCGGTCGTGGCGCAGGGGCACAGAGTGTGACTGTAAAACCGACTGGTTGTGGGTTCAATCTCCATTCCAGGAGACCAAATATTTATTTCAATTTATATTTCTTCGCTCTAGTGTCGAGGCAAAACAGCGACGTTAAGTGCTGCTACTCAACACTCAATGCCTTCAAAATTTGGCAGAAAGTGGGGATCAAAGTGTCTTAACCTCAGGTTCCCTCTGCCTACTGTGCTGTGTTCGGGATACAACGTAAAGCTGACTTGTTCATTGTATTGGTTTAAAAAAATATTAATAATTGTCAGATTAAGCAAGTCCCTTCAGATAATCGTCTGATTTTTAGATATCACGTCTAGGGCATGAAGATGAACCATATATATCTTAATCTGACTTAACACTCCCTTAGAAAAACTGACGCGCTCGACAATTTTTTTTTGTCATTTTTAACTCTTACGTACGACAAGCTCCATCATGGAAACTGTCAGATTAATATATTTTCATGTTTAAGAAGACGTAGGCAATTAATTATATCAATATCTGACGCGCTAGAGTATGTCCATGGAACAGTTTTTTTTTTACATTTTTGAAAATCTATAGCCCTTCAACCCACCGGTCAAACGAAATTTTTTATATGATTTCTTCTTGTTATCATCTAAGCTTCGCAACCCAATAGGTCTCAATGATGCTCGAGTAACTCCCGAGTTTGCTGCTTCTCCTCCCTAGCCATAATTTGATTTATGTATATAGTTAGGCGAAAACAATGAAGTGCCAAGAAATATAAATCTAAAGTTACAGCCTATTACTGTTTTATTGCCAGGCAAGGATTAAGAAGAGGCGTTTTTATTTCATAAATATTTCGATATTTCAATTGAAATTGGATTTATAAAAACTCGACTGATTAAATAATAAACTTGTCATGTTAGTGTATAAAATATGTTTACTTTTTTCTTTCTTCACGTATTTTTTAGCAGCCGTAGTGATGCCGAGGCATAGGCTGTGACTGTAGGGATGTAGATACGGCTGTGGATGAGATGCCTACCTGAGGAGAATAATTTATTAATTTATTAATATTGATATTTCCATTGCTTCGCTCTGGCAACAAGGCAAAAAGCCCGGTGTTAAGCTCCGCCACTCAATTCGCAATGCCACGAAAAAATTTTATAATGAAAGCTTCAGCCAAATAGTCAATAGTGATCAAAATTAAATGATATTTTATTTTTATTGTAATTGTTCTTTATTAATGGCGTTCCGAGCGTGCCAGTTCAGTACTTCGACAATGTCACGTTGAATGGAAAACTATTTTATTTTTAATATTATGTTTATATTTTTTTAATAAAAATTAAAAGAATGAGTAAAATAAATTTCTGTCAAAAAAGTACTAAATTAAAAAAATATGAGTATTTAAGTATATTAGGGTGAGAGTAAATACGTAACACGAAAGTAATTATGGCAGTAAGGTCGCAAAGTTAATTAATTTATCTCCTTTATTCTCGTCACGTTTCGGTTTCTTTAATTTTCGCTGCCTCATAAAATTACTCATTATTTTGTATGCACAGGCCGTAATACAAGAAATATTATTCTTTTATCATTTATAAATTTATTAGTATATTAAAATGGGGCCAGTCATGGAGCAGAGGCACAAGGGAATCAATGTAAACGCAACGAGTTGAGGGTTCGATTCTTACGACGGAGTGTCTCAACACTAGGTGCTATGTACGAAATACAGCGAGCACCTTAAAAAATATTAAAATGATAAGCTATTATGATAACGTTTTCTGTTGCTTTTATTTTTTTTGTGATGATGAAATATTAATCTAGTTCATAAAACAATTTTAAAGAGTTTCTAGGTCATAATTATGTTTAAAAGCGTATTCGAAGTGATAGTTTTTTAATTATTCTGTATTTTATGACTTTTTTAAAAGTAACATAATCAGCTATGTTTCGCGTGTAGTAGGATAGGTAGAGATAACCTAGTGCTATAGCACTCCATTCCGCACTTCCTGCCGAATTTTTTGAGACATTACCTTTCGCATGGTGGAGCTCAACGCCGGGCTTATTGCGTTGATACCAGAGTGAAAATATTAGAATAATAAGTAATAATTCGTTCCCCAAGTAGTGTTAGGACCAAAAAACGTCGTGCTACCATCATCTTTGTGCCCCTGAGCCAAGATAACCTCAATAAGAACAAAACATGATAAAAGAAAAAAAATAAAAATATTTGTTAATAATTTAATTTCACGCTATTTATTTTTTAATCAGTAGAGTTTTCACGAACGCCATTTCAATTGCAAAACATTTATGAAAGAAAAATTCCTCTTCTTTCTGGCAATAAAACCGTAATAGGCTGTAACTTTACCGTTATATTTCTTTGTACTTTATTGTCTTTGCACTATATACATAATTTAAATAAATTTATTCTTAAAGTAGATACAGCCATATCTACTTAAAGCATATATAATTTAAACTACGTACAAACACGAGTACGAGTCGCAGGAGTAATATTGTCTGTCCCCTGTACTATATTTATGCGCACGGAATGTTAATGCGTTGCAGACTGGAGACCGAACCTGGCGTATTATTTTATATGCATTATAAAATCAGATTTACACTGTATTCCGCACATAGTGTTAGGACACTCCGTTACCCATTTTCCGCTGAATTCTGGAGGCTTTGTGAAAGTTAACTCCTGTTTTTACATCAGATATCTAGTAATTAGTTAGTTATAAGTTACAAAAAAGGAAAATACCTTTAAGTTTTTATAATTATATGTTGCAAGTAAAAAAAAAACTACTTCTTTTAAGCTTAAATATCAGTAACATACTTACAGGGTCTCGATTTATTTGGATTCTCTATTTCGATATATCTCATTTTTTTCTCTGTTCCTCACTTTCCGAAAATACAAAATAACATGAAATATAAAGACGATATATTATATTATATTTATACATATTTTTTCGCAGTTACTAGTAAAACTATATAATGAAAATTACAGCTTAAGAAAATATAAGCTTACACATTAAATAAAAAAGCCTCAATTAAGTTTTCATAATAAATAAAGTAAAAATTTTAATTACAAAATAGAAATTTATGAAGCATCTCTAGAAAAATAATTTAAATTGAGTAAACCATTAACATTTTGTATAGTCGATTCACGTTAATGCCTTCACAAAGAGTTCAAAGGGAGGACGTCAAATGTACACAAATGAATGCAATTTCAAATGTTTGCAATCTAATGTAAAGAGTTTTGTCGTTTCGATCTATTAGCTAGAGCTTAATAGATTTTATTTCTTAAATTTTATCTATTGAATTTGATATATTTTTTTCCCTTTTCCAAATACATATATATTATTAAAGACTATTAATTTTCTTTACTTTTATAATATTAACCACTACAAATAATAAGTGACCAATAAGGCCAGTCCAATATGTTGAGGCCAGGCCGCGACAGGTTGTAGGTTCTATCCTCACTAGAACAAATGGAAATGTTCAATTTATTCATTTCTTCGCTCTGGTATCGACAAAAAGCGCGACGTTCAGTTGTGCAATGCCTCCAGAATTCACTGCAAAGTGGAGAGCGGAGTGTTTTAATACTGGCCTACCCTGCTACATACGGAAAACAGTGAGATGGCGAAAAAAACTATTTATAAAAAAAAAATCACGTAACTTCCTAACTTTACAATATAGAAAAGTAAAAGAATATAAACCAACGAAGCTTGAGCATTTACGAGGCCATGAAATACAGCTATTATCATAAAGGCGACATTTTCGTCATTCAGTATGCTATTAGATAGCGACGGGGGAACCGACGTTCTTACCCTTGCGAGCATATATAGTGAACTTACGTATATACTTCCCTCTCCAAAATAAAACGCAGCAAGTCACAAGCACGTCGTTGTGTATAGCATAAATGTACCCTTCATGCTGTCAGCTCTGACTGCTGGGATAGTCTATTTCGCGTTATTAGAATTTTCATAATTTCAGTTAAAATTATTTACGTTTTGATGGTTCTTAACACTGATTGTTGGTCTTAAGTTTGAAAGGACACATTATGTTTATTGAAAAAATATTTATATTTCTTCAAGTATTGTCTGGTTTTATTATATAACCCTAAAACTAAGTGAGAAAAAGTAAAATACGCATAAAAATATTGTGTTATATTTTAAGATATTTCTATAGTTATTCTAAAAGTCAATTTTAAGTTTAAGTTAAAATTTAAATAATTCGAGAATTCGCAGAAAGCAGGGAGTGGAGTCTTGACACTAGATTCCCTCTGCCTACCCTTCCCCCAAGATACAGCTAGAAGTGTGAAGTTGAAAAAAAAAACATATATGACAATTCTAGTATTTTGCATACTAAATACCCATTTTGGTTCATAAACAACACAAATTTCATTGTAACTGCTAAAACTTTATTACAAACAAACTTCAATAGGATTTGTTCCATAACTTAAACTTAAGGAGAAACAAATGCTCGTATGTACTCGTACAAGTACGTGATCGAGACAAAGTGTTGAGACTGTCGAAATTATAACAATCATCTTTGAATTCAAAGATCTTAAAATTACAACATTGTTGAAATAATATCTGAAACTCACTGTTATATCATAAGCATTAGAGAGAGTATTCTGAGATATTTTTTTGCTTTTTTTTTATTTTTCTTGGCAAATTTTTTGTTAGAAATGGGGTGGGCATCATACGCCCGGTCCTCCCTTTTGTTACGCTCATGATTATGATTAAATATAATGATTAGAAATTACAAAAAAATAATGGAGTAATAAATTGAAAATGGTATATATCAATAATGTAATGAAAAATAAGGGTCTTGTGATATATTGGAAAGAGTATATTCATCACGACAATATTTCCGCCTACACTGTTTGAGACATATGAAGGTATATAACGACATTTTTCTAAGTTTCCTTACTTCACTTTTGGAAGATGGAAAAACTTTGGACCCATATATTTTTCGGAGTAATTTTGAGCATTTTGACATTCGTTAAATTTTCTTGCTCTTTCTAAAATAATAATAAATCAATTAAAAGCAAAAAATATTTTTTAGAAAACGCTTTTATTTAAACGCTTTAAAAAGGAGAAAATATTTTTTTACTTTTAAATTTTAACTATTAACTCATAACCTCATTATACACAATTTATATGATCATAAAAGCTTGTCGCGCGATTTACTTGTGTAAATAAACTAGTACTCAAATTCAAAATATTCTTTATTCAAATAGACAACATACAAGCACTTTTGAATCGTCGAATGAACATATAAACAAACTACTACTACTAATTATGTAAAAGCTGCTAAGTTTAAAATTTTCTACAGGCTACATATTTCCTATATAAAAATAAAATTATAAGTCAAGGCAGTTGCAGTTGTGCGGCGTTGAGTTCCGCCACTCAACCCACTATGCCTCCAAAATTCGACAAAAAGTGGGAAAGAGAACTTCTTAACACTAGGCTCTCTCTGCCTATCCTCCTCTTTGAGGGATACAGCGTAAAGCTGAAAAAAAATGCCAACGGTAATTCAATTTTAGTGTTAGTGCCAACTCGCAAACAAGTTTTAAAACGTATCGGGTATCGGTTACCGTAGCCCGACCTCCTCAGACTTGATACACGTTAGCGTTCAAGTAAAAATCTTTTCTTGTTACTTTGAAACTGCAGAATGAAGATCTTATTTTATTTATCTTTTAAGTTGAAACTTGAAACTGAGAAATATATCCTTAGAGTGTGCTCAATGAAAGTAATTTATCTCATTACGGAATTGTTAAGATAATTAGAATGCTATGTGAGATTTTAAAACGTTAATTTTTGTCTTAGAATACGTGTTTTATTTACATAATTTACGTTATTTTAAATAAGGCCTCCGTCATTTGAAATGTTTTCTATACAGCGGTGTAACAAAGAGAAGCATCTGTGTTAGGGTGAAGGAACAGATCTCCGATATCAAGAATGGGCATATATGTAAGTCAGCTGTGTTTGAGCATACTGCGAATAAACTGGTTTCATAAACCTCATATAATGGCTGATCTGAATGAATCCACTATTAAGCTATTGAAATACAATAATATCCTTTGTTCGGTAGAGAGGATAGTTGGACACTTTGACCTGTCAAGCCCACCACACCAGAGGAACTAGATACAGTCCACTCATTCTGCAGGAATCCAGGGCAGTACGCAAGGCAATTAAGAAATAGTTGGCGGTAGTTTCCAAGTAAATAATAATTGTGTCAAATGACAGACGAATGCCTCAGTCCACTGCAAACTACTGCAGACTACTGCAAAGTGTAAGTAGCGTTGGGTTTCCAAACATATATATCATCCTGAATATACACGATTCAACCAGTTACATAGTTTTATTAAAAAGTATAGATATAGTTAAAATATAATATGTGTAAATTTAACAAGACGATGGCAAAAAACTTATTGAAATAGAAATATCAATTTTTTTTAACAAATTAACATCTTACTTTATTTTTAGAAATAAGCAATAATACGACAGAATATCAAAAATACCATACAAATAAAACACCAAATGATTATAGAATAAACCGTCCTCGTCGCCCTCGTGATAATAAAACGTGCTATCAAGACAGTGCACGAAATAATCAGTTAAGGTGGAGGAATCTTGGGAAAACATTACGTGACCTGGAAACTGAGGCCTTTTTCCTCGTTCTCTTTTTTCTGGCAACTAAAGTAGTTTGTCCTTGTCAATAGTGTAAGTTTAATCTTACATGGTGCTCTTTTAATTGCAAATTAAAACAAACAAAATAGCAAACCCACAAATTGACATAAAGAAGTAAGTATAATTTTACTAATATAAAATTATTTTCACGCTGTATCCCGCACACAGGGTAGGCAGAGGGAACCTAGTGTTAAGTCACTCCGTTCCCCACTTTCTGCAGCATTCTGGAGCCATTGCGTGTTGAGTGGCAGAACACTTTTCTGATCGAGAGTTCATTTTCTTCTGAATGCGGTGGAAAGTGGGGGCTGGAGTATCACACTGTGTACACTGGATTGTTTTAAATTATTAGTAAAAAATATTACCATTAATCGTCCCAACCAATATATAATTTCAAAATGTGTTAATTCACAAAGTAACTTAGACATTTCGTATCACGTATTTGCCGCCTTGTAAATAACATGGCTTCACATTTAACATTTTGACGGGCAATTTGGCACTGGCACACGTGCACGCCGACCACTGAAAAATGACTCTACAGATATTAAACCTTTCCCCGAATGGACCGCTGTTTTCGTGGAGTCCTGGGGAGGAGGGCAGGTCATGTTATGATTGCCATCCCCGAAGCTTCTCGCGAAGAAAAATCTCTTTTCGTTCTAATATTTTATTTTTTTCCTACATAATGATATAATTCAATCGACAAAAAAGTTTCGTTTCGTGTGGTTTTTCTTATGTATGAGGCTGTGAATTAAAAGCGTCGTATATAAGTTCAATATTCTTTGTAATATTTCGCGTTTATGTTCTTTTATGTAGCGTTACAGTATATTATTATTAGCAGATGGAGCCTCCATTTTTTAAATCACATAAACCGACATAAATAAAATCAGCTTCACGCAGTCTCCCCACACAGGGGGATAGGCAGAAGAAACCTAGTTTTATGACACTACGTTCCCCACGATGACCTCTATAGGCTTAATAATCTTTACAATCTCGCGTACATGTTATTTTATGTGGAACCTCCATTTTTTAAACCACATATACCAACACATCTTTCACTAAGCCATGGGGACCCGAAGAATTGAAATAACATTTTTTAAGCGCAATCCTAACATGGATCCTGGGTGACAGTCGTGATTAATGATCCTCATTCCTCATCAGATCCGGGAGTATCGCCGTTTTGTAAATAAATGATATCAATCATTTTACACATAAATTTATGTAAATAACCATATCATGCGGCGGCACGCGTGAACCATGAGTTGCTTATATTTCATTTTCAAATTAATATATTAATTTTATGTTAGGATCGCCAAATTTTTATGGGTTGATTGATTGCTTTATGAATGTATTTTATTTATTACTGTGAACAGAGTTAAGTTAATTTTTTCGCTCTGGTATCGAGGCAAAGTGCGGCGTTGAGTTTCGCCACTCGAAACGCAACGCTTTAGAATCCGGCGTAAAATGGGGAAATGTCTTAACACTGCCTACCCTGCTGTGAGCGGGATATAGCGTGAACCTGACAAAAGTACGAATTTCGACAAATCGATAGAATAAACACCATGTTTTCATTGAAATTTTAAATGAAAGTACATTTACCTATTAATTTGTACGTAAAAGCGAAGCGAAGCTTAGTTTTCTTTCAATAAGTCGTCGCAGTGCCGGGTGCACGAAGGGTTGTAGGGTTGTAATTAAGGCCGCCGCAGAGTTCATCAACTGTAGGCAGGGAGAACTCAATTCTAAAACTCGTGTCGTTAACCTTCGGGCGCAGGGAACCTCCTTTTTCTATTGTTTGAAAAACTGCGTTACTATTTTGTCGGTTGACACTTGGTTTTATACAATATTTTCCAATATTGTTATGTAAATGTCTAAAACCGTTTAACTTTTAGATTTTTTTTCTATATAAAAAATAACAAACTATAAATATTTCATTATCTAAAGAAATATTTAATGTAGAATAATAATTTATAGTAGAGCTAGCTAATATAAGCGAATACGACGCGGTCGTAAGTGCATGACGTGTGTGTGCTACAGTTATAACAATGAAATCTAAATGAGACTTTTGTTTTGTTTTTATTATGGGACTTTTAGACACTGACTGAATTGAAAAAAAAAACAAAAGAATGTATTTTGTAAAAAAAATTAAAAGTTATTAACAATATATAGTTTAAGTAATACCAGTACTCAATACAGTGGTGGTGCAGGGGCACGAGCGTGTGACTGTAAGCTCCACGGGTTGTGGGTTCTATTACTACTCGGGGGTATGAAACATTGAATATTTTTTAACCACAAAAAATCCCCATTTATCGTATCGCCACTCTTTCAGAACACTCCCCTTTCAGCTGCGCCTAGTATTAGCATATTGGGCCTTAATGTTTGAGTGACTGCCAGTATCGCGATCATCTGGAAAGCAGGGCCAAGTTGGCCTCGAAGATACTGGGGGTACGTACAAATTAATCAATAGAACGAGACGGTACTTCACGCCAAAACACTGATTGTCCCTATATAGGGCCCAGGAGTACTGTTTTCATCTCTGGGCTGGTGCACCCCAGTATCAGCTTGACCCATTTGATCGCATACAACGTAGAGCTGCTCGAATCATTAAGGACCCAGTAAGCTGTGAAAGGCTTGACACTTTGGTTCTGCGTAGACACGTCTCCTCGCTGTGCGTTCTCTATCGCATTTATCATGGTGAGTGTTCTGAAGAACTGTTTGACCTGTTACCTGCCGCCGAATTTTTTAACCGCACAGCACGTCACAAACTTAAATATCATCCACACCATCTGGATACGTGGCACTGCACTACTGTGCGGTTTCGTAGAAATTTCCTTCCACGCGCCACCGAACTGTGGATCGGTCTACCCGCCGCAGTGTTTCCAGGTCAGTACGATATAGGTACCTTCAAAAAGCGCGTCTATCTCCACCTCAAAGGCCGGCAACGCACCTGTGGCTCCTCTGGTGTTGCACGGGGTCGTCGCGGCGGTGATCACCATCAGAGGACCCGAACGCTCGTTTGCCTTGTCCTTTTACCATAAAAAAATATATATATATTCATTTTTATTTTTTCGCTCTGGTAATAAGGCGAGGCGGAATTTTCGGAAAATGGGGATTGGCTTTTATTGATCTTAGGTTCCATCTGCCTACTCTTCTATGTATACAATGTGAAATCTGAAAAAAACTAAATACAGATTTGTAAGCATTTACATACTTAATGTATTTAATAATAATATCATTTAGTTTACATATTTTATAAAATATGAAGAAAAACTGACACATTTTAAATATTACATGAAAATGTTAAAAGTTTTTTTTGGAAATTTAATTCATCTTTTAATTATTATAAGCCAACTTGAACACAACTCTATTAACAAAACAGGAGTCATTCTCGAACCTTCCGACACTAAACTTTTCTCATCAGTGAAAAATATTCATTTCCTATGGCTTATACTACTTTTATTTTCCTATCTCGACGCTCTTAACTTATGATTTTCTTATAGTTCAATCGATTTGAATAAATTGAAGATAATTAGCAAAGGTAATTTGTTTTTATGGTTATCTAAAAGGTGGTAGTAGTAATAGAATAACTTTTAATAAATCAGCATTACTCTGTATGCCGACACAGAGGGGTAGGCAGAGGGAACCTAGTGTTAACACACTCCGTTCTCCATTTGCCACCGTATTCCAAAGGCACCTCAACGCCGCACTTTGCCTCGTTACCAGAGGGAAGAAATGAAAATATACATTTAAATATTTAATTTCTTCGAATAGGGATCGAACCTACAGCCATTTGCATTGACAAACACATACTTGTGTCCCTGCGCCATGACTGGCCTAAACTCAACTTTCCATAAATCTATATATATAAAATCGAAAGGTCACTTATTCATTACGAAATCTTAGAAACTACAAATGCTAGGAATCTGAAATTTTGCATAGGACTTATTTATAGGACGTAGGTAGCGTAGCTCGCTAAGACGTGAATCTGCAATATTCGACTTCTAAGGGGTTGTTTTTGGGGTTGAAAGTTTGTATGAAACTTCGTTACTACAAATGCTAAGAGTCTCACATTTTGCATGGACGTTCACTTATAGGACATTGGTACTGATGGAGACAGGAATTAATAATATCATATTTCACGCAGGGCGAAGCCGCGGGCGGGCCGCTAGTAGAGCTATATTTTGTAGTTTAGAGCCATTATGCTCTATAGTATCTGATCACGTAATTTTGAATTATAGCAGCTTTATGAAGCTTATTTTCATAATTCTCATATAATAGACTTTAATTATAAAATGAACGCTATTATTTTACGATACCTGGATGTTATCTTTTGTTAACAGCTTTGTAGGTATTAAATAAAATTGTTTATATTTAAAAAAAATATATTACCTATCATATTATATTTTAATTATGTACTGCGTCATACTGAAGTTTATAATTACGTTTTTTTACATATATTAATTCTATGAAAAACAAAAAAAATCTGCGATTATTACACATTTTATTATAGAATCTATAAAATTGCAAGTTATAGATTCGATTCCCACTCGAGGAAAGGAAGTATTTAGTATTTTCATGTCTTCTCCACTTAACAAGGAATGCCTCCAAAATACGGTGAAAAATGGGAAATGAATTATCTTAACACTCCATGCCTACCTTGCTATATGCGGGATACAGCGTGAGGCTGCAAAAACAAACCTTCACCATATGAAAATCAATCAAATTCCATGTATTATAGTTAAAAATACATAAAAGCACATTCATTATACAGGATGTTATATAAAACAATGTGAAATCCATTTCCTAATTCATCTGAAACTTATACTACCAGGTGCGAACTTCAAAAAGCAATTTTCAATTAAATTTTACTCGGCTATGACAGACGTTTCATTAACCCGGTTCCATTCCGCGGGAATTCCAAACCTTCATATGCTGGGATTAAAATCGCTGATATTCCGTAATAATAGTGCTAATAAATGTTAGCTATTGTTCTCGTGTGAAACGCAATTAGCTATTTTGATTAAGTTTACTATATATGTAAGTATGTGATATTATGTAGTGTTTATTGTTATATATTTTTGGTTTAGTAATTATATTTTTATCATAGTAAGTATTTACCCATTTTCCATCAGATTTTTTTTTTCAGAAACGTATATATATTTGAACGTAGTGGAATTTGAACGCGCGCCTCTTGGAAACGTTCTCTAAGAATTTCGATGTACTTTGATGAAAAGGTTAAAGCACTTGGACGGTTTCCAAAAGGCGCCGGTTCAAATCCCGTTACGTTAAGAATTTTATACGTTCTAAAACTAAATATTATAAGATTTTTTTTATTTCAGTCATAAAATTATATGTATTTAGAAGGAAATAATAAATTAAAAAAAAAAATTAATATAAAAAATTACCTTTATAACATATAACTAAATTTTGTAACATAAATTATTTACGTTTTCTTCTAAGTACACCTAATTAAAGTATTTTTTTATATTTTTATAATTTTTTTTACTCACTTTATATAAAAACAAAATTAATATAAAACTAGAAACAAAGAAACAAAAGTTAAAGTAAAGCTATTCTCTTGCGTTTACTAAGCTAGTGTAGGTCTTATTACACTGCGCCAGTCACCTTGAGATGTAAGGTCACATATTGTCGTCTAAATATTTGAAAATGCGAACTTCATTTGAAGTTAAATTTACTAAAGAATATCAAATGAAACAGGATAATTAGTAGGCTAAAACTTAAAGATAATAATGTAATGGATTTTTGAGGAAAAAAAATACTATGAAAGTATTCTCACTGCTTTCTCAAGTCTCTGCTAGAATTTTGTAATTCTAGCGGTATTCTACGTAGCGGGGTTAGCAGAGGGAACCGAGGAAGCCTAGTGCTAAGACACTCCGTACCGTTAAGTAATTTACAAACTTTTTCCATTTTCCGGCCAATTCTAGACGCATTGCGTATTGAGTGGCGGAACTTAATGCCGCGTGAACTCCATTCAGGAAATGGAAATATTAAATATTTCATAAAACATGATAATATTAAACATTACTCGCGTTGGAATCGAACCTACAAGCCATCACATTTACAGTCGCACACTCGTGCCCCTGCCCCACCCGTAGAATTGACTAACGTTTTTTATTTTATTTTAATTTCATATATTGCGAGGCAACTAATATGTTAATATTATGCATGGAACTAATCAGTAAGCACTCAATTTTTTAGCAATTTTCAATAATTAATATACCTCACCTACTATAATATGCTACTATATAACTATGCATAGTACATAGACATGTTTGTCAGATTCACTGTTGCATACTTAATAATGTTTGCTGGTATAAAAGCACATGGCAAATATCACACCATATTGACATAAAAGCATGTGGTAAATATAACAATTGAATAGGAAAATTCTATTAAAATAACTTTTAATAAACACTCGAGGCCGTCGCGACCGCCTATGCGTCTGTTGCGTATTCGATTTCCGTTTGGGATAATTAATTATTATTTATTAATGTTTTTGTTTATTTGATCTGGTCACAATGTAGAGGAAAGCGTTGGGTTCCGCCACTCAAGACGTAATGCCTGGAAAATTTGGCGGAAAATTTGGCGGTAGTGTTATAACACCAGGTTCCCTCTGCCTTCCCTTCTATATGCAGGCAGGATACAGCGTGGAAAAAAGGTATCAGTAACAAATGTATTACCGTTTTAATATAATTATAGCTCTTTATTTGCTTAGCAATATTTAAAATATATTTTTACTCTTATAATTAAAATATTTATTATTTTTTCTTCATGCTTATTCAGTGAGCTGTGATTATTGTTATGCAATTTGGATAAATACGAATGAATATGTGTTCCTATATTAAATACTGGCGACCCGCTCGCGGCTTCGCCCGCTTTAACTATTGAATTATTTATTTCCTAAATTTAACAACTTTCATGTTCTAATAATAATTTCAAAGACAATACCTGTACCTACATTTAAACTACGTTTTTTATAGAAATTTCGTCGAACAAAATACTTTATAATAATATATATTTTTTTATTTATAAACTGATTGACAGCATCAGACACTTAATGTTAAGGGAAGTTTGCTAAAATACAATAGCAAAAACTAGATGTATGTAAATCGTATAAGCTGTTCTGAGATAAGCCTGCACAAATGCAGAAAAAACTGACAAGCAGACAAAAACAAATAGTGTTTTTACACTATTTCACTACAAAAATAGTGTTTAGTACAGACAGCAATCGGTTATAGATTTATTATATGTAAAGAATTGTATTAATTGAGCAGATTAAGATATATCTCAGAAATTATAGGAAATTAGAAATAGCTTTCATTTTCTATGTATTCATATATTATTTAATTTCTTTTAGCGGGAATTAAACCTACAATTTGTGCCCCAGCGCCTCTATCTCAATTATAATTGTCTAATACAACAATTATAAAACTTAAATACAAATTTTCATAATATTTGTTTTGAATGTTATTCCTTTTTAATATTAAATTGACGATATGTTGAAAATTCGCGCAATCATGAGCTAAGCTTGGCTTAATTACAGCTACGTCGGCGATATGGACTTCCGGTTTAAATTTAATGTAACTTTGGAAGTTATTGAATTTGTTCATAACGTTTCTACCTCGTTAATATTTGACTATATGCTATATATTATATACTCTATATGTTATATATACTCGTATGGTATGTGCCATATGTATGTAAATCTTGACTAAATATGAAATTTGTGAGTTTGGTCTTATTTAAAAGTATAGGTAAGTATAGAGTTTTATCTATCTGCTTCACACTCCATCATACACTCCACTCTCCACTTAGTGACAGATTGTGGGTCTGATTCCCGCTCTAGGGAGTGAAATATTTTCATTTTTTCGCTCTGGTAGGTAACGGATCTTAACACTGGTTCCCTCTCGCTCTCTGCTGTACGCGGGATACAGCGTGAAGCTGAAAAAAAAACAATTATATATTCCCTTAAAATTAATATTCAAGTATTTATTATATTAATTTCAAAATATTTATTTTATATCGTCAAATAAAATGTTACAAAAGATTTAAACAACAAAAGACTCACATTATTGAGAGAAAATAATTGGCGGAGATAAAACAAAAAAAAACCCCAGTCGATATAAAGGCATTACGGTCACATCGCTGGTTGTGTAAACGCTATAAAATGTTATACTAAAGTATACAGGAGATGTACGACGAATAAAGGAATAAGGTCCCATGTCACCCACAATGTTTGTTTAAAGGGTTGACGTTGTTATATAAATGTACGAGTACGTCCCGTGGGAAATATTGGGGGTTTAGCGTTGAGTAGGGGGTTCTTTTGCTTGTTGAGGTAATTTTAACTTTAAAAAATTCTATCCTTTCTTGTATATTATATACTTTATGTAGATCTTATGTTTTGTGTAAAGATTTTTTGTTACTTTAATTCAATTTTCTAAAGTAAAGAGGCGCGGCGTTTTGTTCAGGAATTCAACAACCAATGAGAAAATGGAGAAGTGAAGTGTTTTAATGGATGCAAGTGTCAAAGTATTAGGTTCCCAGGTTCCGTCTTTATATCCTGTTATGTATGGGATACGATGTGAGGCTAAAAAATATTTTCTATGACTATACTAATATAGGAAAGCTATCTCAAACGAACATTTAATATATCACGTACGTAGAAAACGCTTCAAGATTTATTTAAATAAAAAAGTACATGCTGTAGATTTAAGTGGACGTCGAATGCACTCCAAATCCCGTCCTCACAGAGCGGGTCACGTCCACACTTTACTGATGTCCTGGGAATAGAGGAAATTTAGTTCGCTTAATATGTGAAATATGCATATAAATTTCATTTATTCATTTTACGTTCCAAGTTGGACAAGTTAACCTTTATATAGGTTGCTATTTCGCGCCTGAGTAAGGCTAGCTCTACATGTTACATATTTATATGTAGAAATATATAACTGAGGATAGACAAGTATGAGTGTTAACGCGAAAGGAAATGTTTAAACAGTTTCATTTTTTTAAATTTCGAGACACATCGCGGCGTTGAGTTCCTGCATTCAACATGCCATGCATTCCTGCATTCAACAGCTTGATGCAAAAAAAAAAACATTTTATATGTTGCCACAGCCTTGCTCAGATTTGAAATAAAAAGTAAGTGTTGTTAGATTATAGTTACTTGAAATTAAATTAGAGGTTAAACATCGTTCAAATTAATTTACTTCTAGTTTATAGACTATAAATGTAAATATTGCTGTACATAATGTTAAATTTTCTTTGTATTTTGAAACTTCAATACAAAAAATAAACTAATAGCTATCATCGTTAAACAGATTTGTTTTGTTCCCTTTATTAATCCAATATAAATGAGCTCGAATAGCTCTTATTTTCGAAAACAAAAGTAAATTAAAACTAGAGTATAAAATAAATATTATACTCTTACAACTTATTAAGTCGCGTAGTCCAACAAAAAGTGATTTATGAACAAAAGCAATAATAAAAGTGAACCGGCGTCGCCCTTTCGAGTTCTTTTATGTGAAAATGACGGGCGGTAGTTACGTTTCATTCCGCCAGACGGCAGCACCATGAATGGTCCAGTGTTAACAGCCTCATAAGGGTGTAATATTATAATTTTTTAGCGACGCAATGGCGTAAAAAATACTTTATTTTTTTCAGCTTCACTCTGTGTCCCGCATGCAGCAGGGTGGGCAGAAGGAAATTAGTGTTAATACACTTCCTCGACACGAGATCGAAGTGCAAATTGATAATATAAAATAATTCATTTCCTCGAGTTGAAATTGAACCCACAATCTATCGACCGTTTACACTTTACGCCAATAATCATTTTATATTTTACATGCTACCGTATAATACAGCAAAATACAACTTTAAATCGTGAAATAAACGTTCATTTTCACTTAAGATTTAGAAAAAAATATGTGACTTAGACAAAAATAGCTTTCATCGTAAAAATTTTCAACACTTATACAATAAAAACGTAATCAAAATTGGCATACTTTATATTTAAGAGTTGCGAAGCAGTTATTCACCTTTACGAGGGTAAAGTCGTTTTTAAACGAGTTAGTGAGCACGCAATCTCGACCCAAGTGCCGGATTTATTTATGTGCTGGAAACACGATTATTCTTTAAATTTAAGACGCTCGTAACTCTAGTTACTTTATTTCAGCGGTTATGGCTATTATATTTGGGAGGTTAATATTTTGGGGTTTGGCGATTTATTATTTCTTTTATACATTTTCACAAATGCTTAAACGTTTCAATAATTAAATCAGGAGTTCGAGTCATGTATTGTAAAAATCTTCATTCTGTATCCCCAATTATATCTAGGAAGGCAGATGGAACTTAATGTAAAGACAATCCGTTTCCCGCTTTTCGCTGATTTTTTTTGAGGCATTCCGTGCTGAGTGGTGAATAAGCCTTGAAAAATAAATCTTAGGAATTCTATAACAAAAGTCTAGTAAGATATAAAACATTACATACATTCAAGTTTTTATTTGTTGACGGTAAACTTTATAGATATTGAGAAATCTACACAAGAGCTGCCTTCTATCCTGAATTCCTTTATATCTAGAGTGTATTTTCAGCTTTTATCGCCACAACCAGCCATACCTCATTGAAATTCCCAAATGTCTCCAAAATTAATCTCTCCAATATTAAATCTAGCGATATAGCCTCAAACTTTCAGGACGATACGAAATTTTAATTTTATCGTTAGGGTTAATTTTATTCGGCAAAAGTTTCGAAGGCCAAATATTTGTCAAAATAATTCAGAACTTCGCGCGTTTGTTTTGGACGTTAGTGATCCAGCCTTAAATTCAATTAAAACTGCTTAAAGCCTAAACCTAAACAGTGCTGAGCTAGTATATTTTTTAGCGTCACACTGTACCCCTGCACATAGCAGAGGAGGCAAATGGAACCTGGAAACCTTGTGTTAAGACACTCCGTTCCCAATAAGATAGATACTTTCGTTCAAATCTTTGTTTCCAAATTTTGGAGTCATTGCTCAAAAAGTGGCAAAACGCGACCAGCCGTGTTTACAGTCGATTATAACAAAGTAAATACATCTCATTTAAAATATATTGGAACTTCAGAAAAAAAAACAAATATATAGTCAATCTTGACTAACTCAACAAAGGTCTAAACAATACTTTTCTTATAACATTTTTATATCGTAATTAATCTTTAAAATCAATACTAAAGAGTAAGTAAAAATTAACGTTTCTCATTCGAACAAGAAATAAAACGAAGAGAAGTACAATTGTTCTACTCGTTTAGTAGAAATTAAAACGAAAAACTAATATTAATTCGGTACACGGGGAGCTAGTGCCGGGTACTGAGGCGTGAAATTCAATAAATGTTGTGCACGAGACGGCGACGGAACGACTTGTTAGTGCCCTATTCGATTATATAAACTGAACGTTGCCACGTATTTCCCCAGGATAAAGTGATCCTTACCGGTTGCTATTATTATCATGTTCCTCTTTCATAATTTTTGGGTTCAGAAAAACAATTTTTGAAGGACTTCTTGGGTACACGGGTCCAACACGAAGAGGATCCTTATAGAATCTATTTTCTTACTGTGACGAATTATCCGGGATCCATCAGAGGAACTCCGAAGTAACCACAGCCTATTGCCCAGAGATGGTCACCGGATACTACTCAGGAACAATGGAAAACATGGAAAACTAAATTGGGATGGGGTTTGGATGGATTAGGAACTAGGCCATTGAAGGAGACTATTGCGACGGAATTCCCCTCCAGAGGACTCAGATCGCCGTGATCGCCACTCCCCAAAAGCGAACCTTTTTATTATTACTATTTCTTTTATGGAACAGTCATTGCAAATGAGCGTGCGGGTTACCTGATGATAAGTGATCACCGCCGCCCATGACCTCGTGCGTTGCCGGCCTTTATGATGAAGGTAGATGATGTGTTTTTCGAAGGTACTCATGGCGTATCGACCTGGAAACACTGCCGCAGATAGACCATTTCACAGTGGCGTGGCGCGTGAAAGGAAGTTCGTACGGAACTTAAGATAGACGATATGGATATATTAACATGATAATGGCGGCAATTTTTAATAAACGCACAAACTTTATTAAAAATGGCCGCCATAATGTTGTCGGCGTCGTTATTATTAATTCTATCAAAAAAATGTCTACGTTGAAAATCATTGACCTAGTTCTGTGGAAGTAAAGCGAAAGCGGTCCTCCAGTTTTCTATACAATTGCACGTTTTGACTGTTAAGCCATACAATATAGAGCAACTAGGCAACGTTTTCAATCTATGCCTACATTGTATTTTGAAGTGGTTACAGACTTTTTTCTAGTATTTTTTTTCTAGTGGAATAAAAGCTGGGTTGAGACTGCTGCTTGAAAATATATTTTTATACCAGTATCTTAAGATCGGATGCTTTCAATAAAGTTAATGTAAATTAATTATAATAAGTATCACCATAAATTTAGAAGAACCTTCAAAGTTGCCAGGAAGTAAGGTAAAATTAAGTCTAATTTCAAATTATGTTTTTTTTTATTTTATTTTAACAGCTACATCCACGGGCGCATAGTTGCCCGTGCCTTTTTTTATTAAATGAAAGTTATTTTAATGTGGCGTACTTAATTTTGGGACAATTTAAACTGTACTTATATCTAGAGCTTATACTAGGGGGGTTGGATGAGACCCCTACCGACATTTTTTTTTTTTTTTAATGTTATTAACATATATAACTTTGCGCAGAGGCAATATCGTAACCAATGAGGTTAATCCGAGGTGCGATTATTGCTAGTTGAAAAACTTCAAATTATGTTTAAACATGGACTGGTAACCTAAAGTATCTATTTCTCACCTCGCTGTTGACTTAAAGATATAAAGGATTCGCCACACGAGGCGTTGGACTGAGACGAGAAATTCAATAAATATTGTCCGACTGACGGTGACTTACGACTTGTTGAGTTCCCTAATGGACTATAGCAAACAAATATAGTATAGGAATGCTGATGCATTTATAAATAGGAAATGTGATAAATTTACGCAAAAACAAAAGACAACAACTTTGGTGTCTTTTGTTTTTTTTTTCAGCTTAACGCTGCATCTCACATATACCAGTGTAGGCATTCCAGTTCTTCCAGTTCTTCTCAGTTTTTACCAGATTCTGGATTGTGTGTTAAGTGGTTTGACTCCAGAGCGCAGAAATTAAAATATCAAATATTTCATTTCCCCAAATGGGAATTGAACCCATAACTATCGCGTTTACAGTCGCACATTTGTGCCTATTATAATATTATTGTTTTATTCATACTTCGCGTGCAAAGTATTTTAGCCATTGTTTTTTTGATATCTTAATATATTTGGTATCTTCTAATAGGGATTAAAGTATAAAGAACAAAAATATCCTGACATTATGTAAAATAACCAAGCTTCTGTAACCATTCTAAATAAAACGTAAGCATAGAAACATATAACATAATGAAAATAAGGGAAACAAAAGTAAGACATGTATATAGCAAATGTAAATGAGGTTCCCCAATTTCGACCCAAAGAGGTAACGTATTCTTCGTACCAACACAGGTAGTTGCGCTTTACGACAGCTCCACGAATAATAATCTGACATGGAAGGCTTTATCCTGCAAGATAAACTTCTACAAAGGCACAAAGAAGGAAAAAAGGAATGTTGTAATTACTTCTTCAGTTGATGAACATTTACTTAACTTTTACGTACTTATCTACAGTAATGGTTAAGTTAACATAATTCATTTAACACAATTTTTTTTTGTGATTTAATTATGTAAGTAGAAAATATTATGTAGGTAAATATGTTTTTTTAATTATAATATTAATAAAACTTTTTTATTTTATTTATTCTAACTTGAAAAGCTTCTAAGGTAGAAAAAAGCAACGGCTTTTTATAAAAACAATTATGTAAATTAACAAATTAATAATACATCAGATATAATTTAGATACTATGTACTAAAAGTATGTATAAGAAATATTTGGAACTAATTAACTTTTTTTAGCTTTACGCTGTATCCCGCACGTAATAGAGTAGGCAGACGGAAGCTGAGAACCTAGTGTTAAGGCACTCCGTTACCATTAAGACAATTGCCTTTCCCACTGTTCGCCGAATTCTGGAAGCATTGCGTTTTGAGTGCTGGTACTCAACGCCGCGCTGTACTTCTCTCTAAATGAAAATATTAGATATTTGGAGTTCACATGCTTGTGCCAATTAGAATTAGCAATTATCATTAACACTAATAAATATTAAAAAAAACTTCAACAAAATACATTTAATTTATGCTTTTGCTCTCAAATTTACCTGTAAAACGTCTCACCAGTGGTATATGTAAGTACCTAAGAGCAAACCCTACTTCCATTTAAACAAAGCCCCGGTAAGCCACCCCTTGTAGTGAATAAGATGTCGAAATAATATGTAAGCTTTATCACATTTAAATGCCAGGCCCGTACCTTTATTTGTTAGAAGATCCAACGAAAACTTAATACATATAAAATGTATAAACTTTGGTGATCTAAGATAACTTTCTTAATGTTTCTTAATGTTTTTGGTAAACATTTGTGATGAGAAAATGAATGAGGTTTGTTTCTTAGATTATTTAACTGTGGTTTTGTACTTCTTTTATGTATTAAAGTAGTTACAGAAGGAAAATACTCGGTCGTTGTGATAAATGGTATGAGTAAGGCAAATAATTTCATATATTTAAGTATATAGTACGTATTGATTGTGGGTTCGATTCCCACTTGAAAGAATTATATATTTTCATTTCCTCGCTCTGGTCAAGAGGCAAAGCGCGGCGGTGAGTCTCGCCACTAAATACGCAGAACTCGGCGGAAAGTGCAAACGTAAGAGATTTAATAAGAACAGATTGTCATGAAACTAGGTTCCCAGGTTCCCTGCCTACCCTACCTTTGCTCCGTTGGTCCGCGTGAAGCTAAAAGTATGATATAATATACTGATATTTCTGACTTTCAGTTAAATATCCAACAGGAAAATGTTTCTTTTCAGTAAAATTTATAGTTTTACAATGTCAAGACCGTCGAAGTAAATCGAAATACACGCGACATCTCAGTTCTTACTGGTACATCTACATTTTAAAATTGAACGTACATTTTTATTTCCAATATTTTTTAGAATTTTATATTTTGTCGTGAAAAATGTACTGTAATGACTTTTGCAGAAAAACTATAAATGAAGTACACCGTTATCTAGCTTATATATTTTTTTTTTAGTAAGTATAATTAGTTGCCTAAAAATTTTTTCTCAAAAAAATTTAATCAAAGTCTAAATAAAACAAAGTACCATTAAAAGTTTCTTATATCAGATATTCAATAAAAAAAAAAGAATTATTTTACTTAAAACTACCATTTTATTCCATATTGGATTCCAGAACGATAAAGTCCAGTCAAATATATTTAATGCCAACATAATAGAAAAGTTGTAAATTTTTGGGCAATTTATGCTTACACCTATTGTTTAGCTTTCTTTACTAGAATTCTTCTTAATAATCAAATTTTACTCTTGCTTTTATTTTCACAGAACCATCAACTTTTTGCCTTATTCATTTAAAAAAAGATGTTCCGTCCTCCCGTCGTATAAATTTACTCAAATTGCGAACCTAATAAAATTTGCCCGTAGGTACCTAAATTTAAAACTGCCGACGCGGCCGTAGCGGACAAGTGCGTATATCTACGTCGTAGCACCCCTTTGAGTTAAGTTATACTTTTCTAGGGTTCTGTAATGTAATAAAATTATCTTTTATTTTTTTAAATTTATTGATATAAGTTTTATTATTTATATATTATTAATTAAATTTTAGTTAAAAACACTTCTTAAGGAAAAAAATATAATATATATAGGTACGCATAAACATATTTTGTATTAATAAACACTAAAGAGATTAGTTTGCTTGTCGTACAAATCTATTAAAAATCGTATCATCTATGTCTTACTTCAAGATTTTTTGAAATTCTAGAGACATTGTACGTTGACTAACGGAACTTAATATAATATTTTCAATTAATTATAAATTTAACATCCATTTATACGTGACTAAACATAATAATAATAAAATCACGACTAATACATTTTACTAGATTGCATTTCTCCCTCGGAAAGTTGAAGATTCTTAAACCTTTTTAAAGCATCGAAATTATCCTGAAGATGATTAGCATTGGTGATGTAAGAACCCTAGTCGTTAAGGGGGGGCGTGCTCTATCGCTACCATCGTCAGGTATCGAAAAATATATCTTATTCAAGGATTATTAAAAATATATTATATATCAGTATCTAGAGAAAAAGTTACACAAATATTGTGAAAAATATTTGACAAAAATTCATATATATTTTTTTGTTTATTTAATATAAGTTGCCTATTTATGACTGTATGATAACAATAATGTACATGTAAATTTTTATTATCTAATTTAATATAGAGATACAACTGTATGTGACAACAAGCAATTATTTGTTTTTCAAGTGATCCATATATATATATATATATATGGATCACTTGAAAAACGTATAACGAATAACTTGTATATATATATACATAATTTATTTACTGGTTCAACTATAATAAAATAGTCGGAGGAATAAACACAAGCGGAGCTGTAAACATAACAGATTATGTGTTCGATTCCTACTCAAGGAAATAACATATTTAATATTTTCATTACTTCAACAAAATATGCAATGCCTCCATAATTCGGCTGAAATTGGGAAGTGGAGTGTCCTAGCGCTAGATTCCCTCTGCCTACCCTGCTACATACGAAATACAGAGTGAAGCTGAAAATAATTGTTTTTTACACAGCTTCACGCTGTATCCCGCACATAACAGGGTAGGCAGAGGGAATGTAGTGTGAAAACACTATGATTCCTCACTTTCCGCCGAATTTTACAGGCATTGCATGTTGAGTGGCAGTACTTAACGCCACGCTTTGCCTTGACCCCAGAGGGAAGAAATGAAAATATAAATTTTCAAAATTATCTCATTTCCTTGAGTGAAGATCGAACGCACAACCAGTCGATTTTGCAGCAGACTTACATACATGTTTTAGACGATCTTCAAGTAATAAGTATTTTTGAAAAAAATTAATCACTCTTCAAAAATCTTTGCATTTCGCTTCAAAAAAAATAGTATCAATGTCACATAAAGCCACTCGACGCGAGGCTTAGACCCTCCCACTCCAAAATCTTCCAGACACGCGCCACTCTGAGCTTTGTTTTGGTTTTCATTTCAAGAGGCGTGTGGTGAATCATTAATAACTTGTGTGGACCAAAATATAAATATACCTAGTAAGTAAAGTGATGAAAATGGCTGAAAAAATGTAATAGACAAAGAAAATAATACTCATTACAGTTAATTTCAGTTTTTAAGGTTACGGTGTTAAGTCATATTGAATATTAATTAATTACTTGAAGTAATTAATGTGTAAAGTTGCCAGTCGTGGCGCTGAGTGACTGTAAACCTGACGCAGTTGTATGTTCAATTCCATCTTGAGGAAATTTTATATGTACATTTATTTGCTTTGGTTCCGAGGCAAAACATTAAGTTCTCAAAACACATTACCTCCAGAATTCGAAAGAAAATGGGAAACGACGAAACTTAACACTAGGTTCCCTCTGCTTACCTTCCTGCCTGCGCGATACAGCGTGACGCTAAAAATAAATAAATAATAATTATTATAATACGAAGATATTTCATAATTTGAAATCTGTCAAAACAAATGAAACGCAATCTGCATCAATTATATCATTTTTAGTCACTAAAAAACAGTAATTATTGAATTTTGCTTCAATAATTGCTAGCAACACCCGCTACAGAGAACGTCGATGGCCCTCGTGACGTCGATCGGACTCCACAGACTATCGGGGGAAATCCAACAATGGCGGCAATACGTAATTAAAAATGGCTGCCGATCTAACAAAGACTTGATGCTTTTCAGCCTACGGAATATTGTTAATTTTTTCTGTTGTACTTGCATAAAAGTGTTGAAATCTTTGTTTGTTTTAAAAATCTTACAGGATTCTGGACGTTTTTTTTTTTGAGGAAATCTGGGAACTTAGTGTTAAATTTCTCCTTTCCCATTAAGACAATTCCGTTTCCGTCCAATTCTGGTGGCATTGTATGCTGAGTGGCCGAACTCAACGCCGCACTTTGCCTCGACACTAGAACGGAAAAATAAAATTATTACGATATAGATTACCATTACCAAGTAGGTATTTATTACCAAGTAGGTACTTATATTTAATGTTAGTTAAACGTTAATTGGTGTCTGTAAGTACGATTATTAAAGCCTTAAATGTAATATTTAATTAAAGTCAATAACTATAACATATAATTATTATTTTAATGGAAAATTTTGCGTTCTGTCCACGTGTCTATACATTTATGTGTGTCTATACATTATATAATGGGTAAAATAATTTCATTAGGTATTTGAGTCGTTTCTCACAATGTTAGTAGAAGTTTAGAAAAGTAATTTAAAATACTTTTTTAATGAAAATATGCAAGTAAAATATTATTTTATGAATATTCTTTTTACAATTAATTATATTAATAATAATATAAAAACATTTTACACGCAAAACGTGCAGATTTCATTGTTCTAACGCTATTCGCACGTACAGGCTATACAAGTAAAGAGCTCAAGGCAGTTATTATTTTCACCTCAAATGAGATACGTGGGAAAAACTTCTATATAGCTTAACTTTATTAAACACATAAACCTATTTAATATTTATGTAATAAAAAATATAATAATAACTTTATTATATAAATTATTATTAATAATTTTATTGACTTTCACAAAAATATTGACTTAAATATAATTTTAATCTATACTAATATAATAAAGCGAAAGAGTTTGTTTATTTGTTAGAACGCTAAGATCTCTGGATCTACTGGTCCGATTTATATGTTTTTGATTTGTATGAAAGCTGCATTTTCCAGAAGTGCTATAGGCTATATAACATTACATTACACATATGTACTAATAAATTAAAATACTTTCTAATTTGACATGCAATTTATTCTGCCATATTAATAACAACAGTCGCTGCTAAGAAACGGTTTTCAAAGTTTGTTTGTTGTTTTAAGAAAACGTCACCCAAAAGGAACTTATATTTTGATATTCATCCTTATAAAAATAAATATAAAAGTCACTTTCAGCATTTTATCTAGATTTCAATTATAGTTTACTGTATAACATTCTAATAAATAATTAAGATGTCACTGATTCGAAATGACCTAGCCTTCGGCGGCACAGTATGAGTATGACCGACGCGAACGGACAGATGACGTTGACGGTTTCATAATTTTTCATACATTTTCGAACTATTGTTATTTTTTATGTATTATTTGCTGTTTATAATTTATTTAAAATACACTTCTCTTCCTCTCCTCTTCTTATTTTATTTGATATTGCTCGCAAAAAATATCCTATTTATAATAATATATAGAAAAATGTTTAGTTATATCATAGAGTCGTTATCTAGAAGTATGTACGCACGCACGGAAAACTTTAGGTACTTTTTCTTATATTAAGAATATCCTTTAGTTACTTTTACTTCTTTCGTTGATTCATTTCAATAACTCAGATATTTTTTCTAATAATATGTCTCTACTTATTATTCTTTTTGATTATTTAGGCTTATATTTTCTTACTAATTCTATTGAAAACTGAAAATAATAGCTGTCTCTTNCCATTAAATCGTGTTAAATATTCTGGTTATATCAATATCATGATAAGCTGTTAAAAAATTTGGCATTTATTTTACAAAAAGGTTAATAATAAATAATTTCTCTTTTCTTATCTCATCTGTTAATCATCTCAAAACAAAAATCATTTGCTGCCAAGTTGGAACAACCGAAGTGAAAGTACTTTCATTTAACTTTTTCCAGTGTTGGTCGATGCAGGTAAAAGACTGTCTCTTATACACATCGTATGTGTGCGTCACACGAAATACAGGTATGGATAAAAATCGTGAAATGAAAAAAAAATCCTACGTCCAAACTGTTGAGCTACCTTGATTAATTTTTTTAGTTCTGGGTTTGAAATATTTTATCCTATATGCAGTTTCAGTTAAAGAAGCGCTACCTCTTCCACCCTGTATACATAGTTTACACAAAGACAAACGACTGTTTTTTTTTATTTTTTTTATTTTTTTAATTAATACTACAGACACATGCTCCGTAACTTTTTATCTTATTATTATATCTAATTTCCTTATCATATATATTAATTACATAATTATGTATATAAGAGCCCGTCGTGGCGCAGCGGCCCAAGGGGCACTGTAACGCGACGGTTATGGGTTCGATTCCCACTCGAGGAAGTGAAATATTTATTTACGTTTATATTTCTATTTCTTCGCTCTGGTGTCGAGGCAAAGTTCTGCCGCTCAGCACGCAATGCCCCCATAATTCGACAGAAAGTCGGGAACGGAGTGCTGCTGTGTGCGGGATACAGCGTGAAGCTGATTATGTTTATCTCCACATTATTTTGATAATTTAATATAATTATTTTTTTTTATTAAAATTAATTCATTTTTTTATGTAAAAAAAAATTCTGTATGGTAACTAGACTAGTTGCCTGTATTCCGCTATACTGTGCCAATAGAACAAAGATTATTTTTAATTAATAAAAAAAGTAATAATCAATTAGCTCTTGTGTTTTTATAATATAGAAAAAAATAGAACATAGATATTTTTCATAAAAATAAATATAAAACCCTCGCGTGAAATTACAAATTACAAACGTTTCTAGAGAAAATATTCTGTAATAACGAGAAGAATACTAACAACGCAGACCATTTGATTTCGCTTGGGAGTCGGCGTCGCGTTGTTCATACTACAGTCTAAATGTATAGTAAACTTTTATTTGTATTTTTAATTTAAAAATGTAGTTTGTCCTTGCGTGTTTCTTATATTTCCATGTATAATATAGTTAAGTAATTTGAATTACTGCCTGTGGAATTTTTTTAAATATATTTTTTAAGTTCTTGCTACAGCAAGATATACATTCCTGTCAAGGTCAGCCATGTCAGGGATACATCCCTGACACAGCAAGATAGGCAGAGGGTTAAGAGCATAATCTAGTGTTAAGATGAGATGGGAACGGACTGTTCCCATTTCCCCCTGAATTCTGGAGACATTGCGTGCTGAATTACGGAACTCCACGCCGTGCTATGAGCACGCATATGAGCTTAACAACGGAGTGTCTTATAATTAGGTTCTTTACCTTTTGTAAGAGGAATAAAACAAAATAAAAACAATACGATTTGTGTACCGATATACAAAAATAATTCTTATTTAATTTTAATTGAACTTTAAGTATATTTCAGAAATAAAAACAGAAGAATTGTTTAAATTAATATAATAATGAAACCACATCATCCATGACTGAGACACGTTAGGGTAGACTTAATCAGGATTATATTATGAAAATAAATTATTCAAATGAATACCGCCTATAGGTGGCATATTTAAGAGCAGCGGTTCTCAGCGGAGTTTAATAAAGCATATATTTACATTTTATTTTATATATATTTACAAAAGTGAAATTTTAATTAACATATTTTATATTTAGTGTATATTGTATATGTATTTATGTATACTGAAGGCCTCGTGGTTGATTGTGGGTTCAATTCCCATTCGGAGACTGAATTATTAATTTAACTTTAACTTACATAACTTCACGCTGTACCCCTAGCGGGATATTCAGAGAGAGCGGAGCGTGAATCGCTACGGTCTCTACATACATTCTTTCGTACACTGTCATCATCAGTGTCATCATCATGTTTTTGAAAGTCAACCGAGTTTTCACCTCTCTTACTGCTTACCGCAAAGGCAAAAGCACAGCGTTAATCTCCGCCACTCAACACTTAATGGCACGAGATGGGTAACGTAAAACCTTCATGTATATGAAAACGTCTAAATCAGACCTTATTACGTCTCACGTCAGGTATTCTGTAATTATCATCACGCCAATCAAATTAGCGACCCTACGCACGATCTATATTATTAGGTAATTGAGAAAGTTGTACTGTTTTATGTTCTCCTCGATGTATTCCCATATGGCCATGTAGGGGTAGGTCTAATGAGAGGGATGATCGTTGTTTATAGGTTTGCACTTGGCAGTAATATGGCTTGTCTTAATTTAATTATTTGTATTATTAAGACTAGTCACGACGCAGATGTACAAGCGTGTGACTGAAAAGGCGACAAGCCTCGATTGCGGGTTCGATTCTCGTTAGAGAAATGAAATATATCATATTTTAATTTCTTCGTAGTGCCTCCAGAATGCGGCGAAAATTGGACGAAGTGTCTTAACACTAGGCCTCTGTCTATCATTCTACATGCGGGATACAGCGTAAGGTTAAAATGCTAGCTGGATGAAATTTAATTAATGTTAAAAATATACAAAAATATATCTTTCTAATTCACATAAAATAAACAAAATGATTTTAATGAACGAATAATGAATATTACTACTAGATTGAAATAATAATTAATAAATATTTAATTTTAGCCTAAATTTCTGTAAAACATAATAGTGTTTTTAAATGTTAAAATAGGTCTACTTTTATTAGTGCAGTGAAACGAATTGTTTTAAGCATAGAAACTTTGTATCGCTTATGCTTATTTTCGTTCAAAAAATCCTCCATATCACTCAAAAAAGGAAATAGAAAAAAGGTAATAAAGTAAAATTTATTTGGTTCAATTTGGTTTTATTGGCTAATTCATTGGCGGATGATGGTCGTTTCCGCTGAATATTTTGTAAATCCCCGATGCACGGGGGCCTTGTTGCTCTCAGGACGCCTCAGCGTCATTTTATTATCGTACGTTTTACATATAAATAGAAGTTAGTGAAGAGTCTTTTATGTACGCTATAAAAAGTCAGCAGTGATTCCATTTAGTGAAGCTACGGTATTCGGTGTTTCTTAAAGAAAATACATTCAAATTTTGCAATTTAGTAATCTTATATCGAAAATTGTTAATATTGCAACATTTGAATTAAGCACAATTATATTATAAGCACTAAAAGCTCAAATACGTTATTTAACGCCACGCTAGCCCTTTTTTTTAATTCACGCTCTAACTTGCATATACCAGAGTAGGCAGAGAGAGGCTAGTGTTAAGACACTCCGCTCTTCACTTACTGCCAAATCCTAGAGCATTTTGCGTAGTTTCTTTACTTTGGCGTCGAGGCAATGAAAATATTACTCGTAAATCTTTCATTTTCTCGAGTTGGAATCGAACCCACTACATGTTGCATTATAGTCACACACTTGCACACCTTCGCCACGGCTGGCTCAATTGTTACTCAATCGATGTCACATATAGTTAGTAATTCTATCAAGCGTACTTATGCACTATTAAATTATATTAAATTTGATTATTATAATATTTGAAACCTTACAAAAATTTAAAACTTCTCTTAAAAACCACTATATTAATATTTAATTTAGCCTTTGTTTTATAATTTTAATTTTCAAAATACTTTTTAAAAATGTATAAATATTATATCTATAATTTATATATATATATATATATATATATATAAATATGTATATGTTATTTATTGTTTATTATTATATTTATTAATATAAATATTTATTTATTCGTAGTATATATATGTATTTTATTTTTATTTATTCTTTTATTTTTACTATTAAATAATCTCCTGCAATTTAATGCACCACCCACCATCTTTTTTATACAACTCCAACGACCAAAGGTTGCCTGGAAGAGATCGCTTTAAGCGATAAGGCCGCCTTATTGTACATGCTGTTTCTACGTATTTTGTATATAATTTGTGTAAATTTTATGTGCAATAAAGTATATTGTATTGTATTGTATTGTATGGCTGAGCATATACATACATAATTGTATTTAATCAATTCACCTACACAATTCAAATATGTAATTGAAATTATTTATAGTAAATTGTTTTATCCGTTGCTCGTGATAGGTGGGTTTTAATAACTTCCGACTCACAATACCTCTTAAAATTACATGTATGCCTTCACGCTGTATCCCGCACATGGCAGGGTAGATAGAGAGGACCTAGGAAACTAATTTTGAGACACTCCGTTCCTATTAAGACACTTCACCGACGTTCGCCTAGGAACTTAAAGGCCCATTTACCTATCACATTTATACACACGCTTGCATTGCACCACGACTGGCCTCAATACATGTAGGTTAGGTATTATCCCACCAATTTAAAACACCAATTATTTTCATTAATTTCAAGTGAAATATTGCTTCACAATTTGTTCACTCTATTTTAATTGCCAAATGCCAGTGCACAATGGACGGAGGATATAAAAGGAGATTGATTTGAATCCTGGCATGCCAACCAAGGATTTAGATGGCTTTCAACAAATAATTTTTCCATTCAACTGACCGCCCTCGTCTTATCGTGAATTTTTGCAGAGGAACAGTAAGGCTTCGTAAAGAACTTTATTTGGGTACAAATATTGTTTTATTTTTTCAGTTAAAATCGATTAAGAAAATGTTTTAAATTCTATTATTAGATGAAATAATAAAAGAGAAGTGATTTCTTTTTAGTCAGTTGATAGTAAAAATAGTTAATAAAGTGAGGAATGGAGTGTCTTAACTCTAGCCAGCTTATTAAATTTATTTAGGAAATATTTTTAAATAATTTTAGTGGCATCGATTTTACGTCGTGATTAATTTCTCGATTGCGACGCGAACCCTCGACGCACAAGTTTTAACGAGCTCTTGAAGTTAAAAAAAAAGTTGAAATTATTGACGTTTTAATGGATCCAACGATAAAAAGGACTTAACATAATTTGAAGTGCACTGTATAAAATAATTATTTTAACTCAGTTATGCCGTAGACTCTTTGCCGTAATGAAACATTGGTATATGTTAAGAATAATAATTTATAAAAATTACTAAAATCAAAAATCAAAGCTGCTTCTCGCTGTTTCCCGCACACTACTGTTTCTCGCTGTTAGGTGGAGAAAACAAAGTGTTAAGACACTCCGTTCCTCACTTTCCGCCAAAATCTGGAGTCATTGTGTGTTGATTGGCAGAGGTTTTGCTTTGCCGAAGAAAAGGAAATGTAAATTTACATAAATATTTGGTTTTCTCGAGTGTGGATCGAGCCTATAACCAGGTGTTTACAGTCACACTTTAAGCCTTGGCTGGCCTCAAAAAATGTTTTTAAAATATATATTTCAATTAGATTAACCGTATTTTTCATAGAAAATCTTATAAATCGCTATAATAAAAACCAATATCGTCAAAACGGCAAAACGTCAAAATCAGCAACTACCCAATAAAGTAAGAAGGAAATGATTCATATTTCTATTATATTATATGAAACTCAATAGAAATATATTTTGCTTTTCAAATATTACAGGAAAAAAAATAGCTAAAATTTATCACAGCCTACCTACAGCCTACGGATATGAAAATTCACGTTCATATTTTTCGTTACTAAGCGAGCATATAAAGGTAGAACATTTGTATTGAAAATTAAACGTCCTTTGAAATGTGCTACGCCGTGCGAGTTGTTACTAAGCTAACATAAAAATATATATTTTTCACGCATTTCTTTGATATTTATTTTGTCATAAGACTTGGCGCGGCGTTGGGTTCCACTCAACACGTAGTGCTTGCAGAACTTGGCGGAAAGTAGGGAACGGAAACTAAAAAGAGAAATAATACTTAAGAAATTGGTACTAAATAATATTTATATGTTTATACTGCTATGTTTATGCTTATAGATCTCCAAGATTCAAAACTATTAAGTCTTAAATTTAATAAAATATTTTTTCATTAAATTAAACTCTATTTATACATCCCACACATTATACTATTGGAAGTAGCAAAATACTCAAGTTAAGTTAAGTTAAGTCCTCTCTGTCAAGTCAAGTCCTCTCTGTGGAAACGAGGCAAAGCGAAGCGTAGAGTTCCGCCACACAACACGCAATGTCATCTGGAATAAAAATAAGCAAGTGTTACAAGCCTTAATAGGTTTTTATATCTGACAATATATATATCTGAAAATATATATGTCGGTAACAGAAAAAAAACATAATATTATATGTTAAATATTTCAAACTTTCTGTAAACCTATACTGACATGAAATTCTTGAATGAACGTTGTTTAATATGTTTCGAAATATCCTAAAGAGAGCATGTATTTCAGAATACACAATTTCGTGGAGCTGACATGTCTCGAAATGATTACAATATTTTTACATTGAATGAAGATAAATCACCAATATCCTTTAGTAATAAAACCAAAAAGGTTTTAAAAGGCTTGTTCTAAAAATGTATATGTGAAATACTGAAATGATTAATGTATGTATATTATGATATATAGATAATATTAAAAGTGACATTTTCTTAGATAAATAGAATATAAATTTGAATTTTTTTTTGAAGAAATGACAAGCAACGCACAGACAGAAGTATTAACACTTAGAAACTTGAAATACGACATGTAGCTTAGAGAGTAATAACTACAAAAGGAATTACCGAAATTTCCGGAACCGGAAAAAATGGAATTTACCATTTCCATCTTAAAATCAACGCAGGCAAATTTGCGGGCGGCAACTAGTAAATTATATTTTTATATGTAATAATAATTCAAATGTGGTTGTTTGTTATTAAATACATATTAAATATGAATTTATTATTATTATTATTATTTTTTTATTAAATAAAAATATTTATGCAACTATTATTTTATTTTCAGAAATCTAATTTTGAAATTTAACGTGAAACTCTACAATTTTCCAATATCTTTCAGTGGAGCACAAGTAATAGAATTTATCACCTAAAATTCGATTTTATCAAGTGTACATTGCAGGGTATGCAGAATTTTCTCTAGTCTAGTCTAGTTTAAAATTCATACATAGAAAAAAAAGATAAGTACCTATAAGATAAGTTATTACATTTATTTTAAAATAAAGCTGAAGACTGGTTTTTGGGTTCAATACTCAATCAGGAATTGAATTATTTATTAATCTAAATTTATATTTTAATTTTTCCGCTCTGGTATCGAGGCAAAGCGTCGCATTCAGTTCCACTACTTACTAAACAATGCCTCGAAAATTCAGCGTAAATTGGGAAATGGAGTGTTTTAACACCATGTTCCCTCTGCCTAGACTACTGTGTGTGGGATAAAGCCTGAAGCTGAATTATTCAATTACCTTTTTACAAGTTAACATAGTTTAATTAAGCTTGCACCAAACAATTTAATTGTAGTCTACCTGTGTATGTTTTCATCTAAATTCTTTACATTTTATTATCCTTCGTTGTTTACAAACAACTGTTGCCATTGATGAAATTCCTGAGCTTGATTGTATGAGGCCAATAAATCTCAAAGTCAAAAGACTTTAGTACAAAAGAGTGTGAAATTGCTATTTTTTCTTGGGAATGTGATTAACGCACCATGCGTCTTTTACTACATACAACCCATACAACCATACATGGTACATCAAACGATGTGGATGTATGAAAGGGATTTTCATATTACCTTTTTTTACCTACTCATCACGAAATCTCAGAAACTACAAGTGCTAGGAATCTCAAATTTTGCATAGGAGTTACTTATAGGACGTAGGTGCTGCCTAAGACGGGAACTTTCAATATTCGACTTCTAAGGGGTTGTTTATGGGGATGAAAGTTTTTATGAAACTTCGTTACTATATCTGCTAGGAGTCTCAAGTTTTGCATGGACGTTACTTATAGGACGTAGGTAGGTCATGGAGACAGAAATTAATAATAACGTAGCTCCCGCAGGCGAAGCCGCGGGCAGGCTGCTAGTATATCATATGACTCTTTAGTCTTTTAATGTTATATTTATTTTATATTAAAAATAAATCAGCTTTACGCTGTATCCCTCACACACTCGTAGCAGGGTAGGCAGAGNTGTTTACAAACAACTGTTGCCATTGATGAAATTCCTGAGCTTGATTGTATGAGGCCAATAAATCTCAAAGTCAAAAGACTTTAGTACAAAAGAGTGTGAAATTGCTATTTTTTCTTGGGAATGTGATTAACGCACCATGCGTCTTTTACTACATACAACCCATACAACCATACATGGTACATCAAACGATGTGGATGTATGAAAGGGATTTTCATATTACCTTTTTTTACCACTCATCACGAAATCTCAGAAACTACATGTGCTAGGAATCTCAAATTTTGCATAGGAGTTACTTATAGGACGTAGGTGCTCGCTAAGACAGGAACTTATCAATATTCGACTTCTAAGGGGTTGTTTATGGGGTTGAAAGTTTTTATGAAACTTCGTTACTACAACTGCTAGAAGTCTCAAATTTTGCATGGACGTTACTTATAGGACGTAGGTAGGTCATGGAGACAGAAATTCATAATAACGTAGCTCACGCAGGCGAAGCCGCGGGCAGGCCGCTAGTATATCATATGACTCTTTAGTCTTTTAATGTTATATTTATTTTATATTAAAAATAAATCAGCTTTACGCTGTGTCCCTCACACACTTGTAGCAGGGTAGGCAGAGAGAAGATGGTATTAAGACTCCATTCTCCACTTTCTACCGAAGGCAGAGGGGTGCCTAAGGATAAGACACTTCCCTGCTCACTTTCCGCCGAATTCTAGAGACATTGCGTGTTGAGTAGCAGAACTCAACTCCGCGTTTTGCCTCGACACCACAGCAAAAAAATATATACATTTTATTCAAATTTCTTCCTCTTTTTTTACATATGTCATCATGCTTATATTATTTTCTCGAATCGGGATCGACCCCAAAACTGGCCTCGCCGTGCGAATGTACCTATATCGATGTTTAAAGCTCAAAAATTGTGTTTTAGATTTATACTTTTTTGTAGCCTGACTTGTAAGGTTAAAAAATTAATTTAAGTAAGCTAAGTATAAAAAAAATAGTATAAGCCAGAAAAAAGTTTGATGAATTCCTCATTGAGACAAAGTGAGGAAATTTAAATCGGCTCTGTCAAACTTCACAAGCCATATCTCTGCAAAGTAATTTCACAAGCTCGACCTTCATTTCCAAACACTAAGAATACAATCATCTTAAATTTCCAAAGATCCAAAAGCGAATCGTAGAAAGCGTTAAAGCTGTAAAAGTTTGACCTCATTTGAAATATCGGCTGGAAGTCTTCCAATATTTTCCTATTGTCTTAGCTCGTATATTTCCAAAATAGACACGTTCGCTTAAGTATTATACAAAAATGGTGCCAATTTGACAGTTGTAATTTCCATCTCAAAATATTATTTAAAGAAAGTACAATCTTCAATATAATGAATATTAATTATTCATTATTTTGGTTCTGCCATTAAACACGCCTACCCTGCTATATGCGGGATACAACGGAATAAAAAAATTAAACGTTCAAGCCATATTTAAAATTATATGAGTACTTTCATAATAATATCCATCACAATTTTGCACAAAAAACAAACTCTTGCAAAATCTTTGCTGAAAAGATATTTCCGAACACTATTTCCTTTATCTCTTTAGATTAACGGCCAATCCAATTTCCACATAATATTAACCTAACGTTGTAAACAAATATCACGAAGATCAAATCTATCCACGATATGAAGCAGAAGCTTCACTAGAATTTAGAAGCAAATAGTGCTTGTTAAGTGACGGAACTCAACGCCGTGCTTTTTGCCTTAGTGCCAGAGCGAAGAAATTAAATTATTTATAAATAATAATTCATTCACCCGAGTGGGGATCCACCCCGCAACCGTTGCGTTTCATTCAAACCCTTGTGCTCTTAAGCCACGACGGCGTCATGGACCATCTTATTTGGACAATTACTTAAAAGCCTGTTGACCTATTTCAGTTGCCATGGTTATTTGGAAGTTGGGCTTATTTTTTTACTTCGATAAGCAATGATAGTTTTGTATGAAATAATTAATAATAATATGTTATTATTATGCAATACATAGCATAATACAAAATATACTATAATAAGCTGTGAGAATTTTCGGACAAACGATTGACCATACAAAGAGGGGAACGGAGTGTCTTCTGCTTGCGGGATACAGCGTGAAGCTGAAGAATTGGCCATTATATAAAAATCATCTTTTTTTTATTTTTACATAAAATTTTTTTTTGCAATTATTTAAGAATGCCTTAATTTTTAATTATTATAGCTGAACTTTATTTTAGATATATATTTTTAATAACAATATATAAATACTACAAGGAATCTGTAACTCGCACTCTGAGTATACTCGTATATATAATTTTATTATTTTGTATAACTGAAACATAAATGAAATTGATCTATTGATATGTAATATTTAAAAAAAGCAAGTAATTAAGCAGAAAATATTAATTATTTTTAGTTAGGTACTACTAAATATTTTTTTGCTCCATGCAATACCTCTACCCTGCTAGTAGGCTTCCGACATCTACCAGCAGAGAGAACTTGGAATTAAGACACCCAGGTCTCCACTTTCCGTTACAATTCAACATTGCTTGGTCAGTAACCCGCTTTATCTTACCAGAACGTGAAGATGAAAATGACACAATACCTCAAGCGGGTATCGAACCTATAATAAACAACGAATACTATCTTATACATTACGAGGGCCTTAATACATTATGATTCAAGAATACAAAATGAATTCAATATAAGTAATAAAAGCTTTCACCCAAACAGTATATAGGTATTTGTGCACATGTTGCGCTTTTGATAACCGGCGACGTCGTATGATAATTTTAGGTGAATAAAATTTTCTCAATATTATCATTTCCTTCTTCTTCTTCTTCTTATACGAATCAAAAAAATTTCCTTAGGCTAAAATACAAAGGAAAATAGTGTACATATACTATTTATATTAGAATAGTGTACATACACTATTTTCCTTTCTATTTTATCTTAAGGTAAGTTTTATAATTGTGTATTTTGAAATTCAATGATATCTAATTGTTTTTTTTTTACTTTTTCTTTTGCGTCACGCTGTATACCGCACATAGCAGGGTAGGCAGAGGGAACCTAATGTTACGACATTCCGTTCTCCATTTACCGCCTATTTCTGGTGGCATTGCTTGTTGAGTGGCGGAACTAAACGCCTCACCCCAACATCAGAATTAAGAAAATGGAAATAATAAATATTTCATTTCCTCGAGTGGGAATGGAACAACTTGTCGCGTTAACAGTCACACTTTGTGCCCATTCGCCATGAATAAACTAAGGTTAGGAATAGGTTGTTTGTGTTGCTTTTTTTATATTATTGAAGAATGACTTTATAATATAAAATTTTAAAATATCAGCAGCACAACGTCTAACTGTAATAATAATAGTAAATACTTTATTCAGTAATCAAATGTTACGTATACACTGTAATTTAGTAGAACTATGGAAAAAAACGACGTAGAGGTGAGCGACTATTTCGATGACAAAAGTGAGAATACTCATCAAATTACATATTATTATGTCGACATAAGCAAAATAAACTGTACTACGACTACGATACGAAAGTTTTAGGTTCGATTCCATCTCGAGAGATAGATTTAATTTCATTACTTCGCCAATAAGAAGACTAGCGCGGCGGCGCGGCGCGGCGTTGTAAACTAAGGCGGACATTTGCACAATAATAACTCCATAAATTTACGTAAACTATAATTTACGGCTCCCTTCTATTGTTTCATCATAATATAATCGTTTATACTTGGGAAAAGCGCTCGTAAAAAGCTATTATGATATTATAGAATAATATGAACCGCTTTTCCAATAATTTCTGCAGTCCGATTAAGTGAAAATCTGTGTAGTAATAAATGTTACCCTAAGGCAATGAAGCGTTTTAAACTCAGTTTCATTTTTTTTATTGAATGAATATATATTTGACTCGGCTTTTTAAAATAGCCTAAAAAATTTTAACTATAAGAGTGAAGAGTTCCACCACTCAACATGCAAATTTTCAGATTTCGGCGGAAAATTGGAGCTGGAGTGTCTTAACACTATGTTTCTTCTGCCTTCCATGTTGTGTGCGGCCCGTATGTAACATGACAGGTGGCGTAACACAACGCCGCGATTTTATACTTCCACACTCAACTGCAAATGGAAATATAGCAATAATCCGATTCACAGTCTCAATTTTGTTAATTTTTAGGTCATTTACACTTATCTATCTTTTACTTATCTAATAATAAAGTGGACTTACTCCAGTCCATTTTATTTAAGAATAGTTAAAGTAAAGAAATTCTTTGGAATTTGGTAAAGTGACAAAATGAGTATTTATCACTACATTTTCCGGAGCCTAAGTGGGATTCCCTGTAATAGTTTCCAGGGTTTCCACCTTCCACCTCATCTCCAAAACAAACACAATAAAACAAAGTATACTTATATCGCGCGTCTATCCTCATATCGGGATCATTTCCACATAATCCCGCGGAGGCACTCAGATGCTGTACCATAATAAACTCGCCGGAATTACTTCCAATGCGAAACTCGTGGGAAGCCATTAGGCAACAGGCGTTCAACTTATTTACAACTTTCCTCCATTCACGCCCGGCAGTATCTTCTCTGTTTATCTCCTAACAAACCTTATAAAGATTCGTTTAATAACATTACTTTGAAAGATTCTTTTGTGCTTGCCTAGAATGTACAATTCATTTCTCTCGGCTATAAATTTTAAAAAGAAAATTCATATTTTTCTTTTCGACTATGTTACGAATTAAACACTGTATTTCAATTGTATTGTATCATAAACGTAATTGTACAGTCGGCCTCACCCTGAAGTTAGCTGTAGATGATTGCGCAGATTTGATTTAACAATTTTCTTTTCTTTTCATTATATTCTTTCTGCAAACATCGCGCAAAAGTTTATAAAATCTAACTTCACAGCGGCCCCGACTGGTTGACCGTACTATACTGTTTTACTTACAAAGCTAGTTTAACAAAAGAAACGGCAATTAAAAAAAGGAGGTCGTGAACTAAAAAGATTAATGGCCAGCATCTCAACGAGGTAGACAAATGATATCCAATTTATATGAAAGAAAGAATAAAAGAGTGACTTTTAAAATGAATATTACCTTAAATTAGGAGAGATTAGCTTTAAAAGCTCTTCAAGGTGTAATTAATGGTTCTCGATTAATAATGAAGCGACTCTCATATAGTTAGTACTTTAAGTTTTATTTATTTATACATATTTTTTAAACTTTACAGTAACATAGGAAATGTAATAATAAAGGAATACCGTTGATGGAGAGCTTTGTCAGATTTAAGACAATAATTTAGTTGGAAATACAAGAATATCACGTTCCTACCTTGAATTTTTTCCATTACTTCGCTGTAGTGTCAAGGAGACGTGGGGAACGGAGTGTTTTAACACTAGGTTCCCTTCTACCTACCCTGCTGTGTGCGGGATATAGCATAAAGCTGATTTATTTTATTTTTACCTAAGTAAAAACGCTTTACAATGTATTACAACGAATAATTCGATAGAAAATATATTTTTTATATCGAAATAGTCCTTACAATATTCCTTCCTCTCTGATGACGTAATCATAGCGACGTCTCGAGTACGGCCACACTAATTTCCACTTGAAAACACTGCCGACGTGAAATGGCGGATTTTTAAGTCATTTTCTTCAAGATAAGATATGAAGTTGTGAAATGAAATTAATTAACAACATTATAGTATATTTTTGCTCAATATGTGGATAGGTACTAGAATTCACCTGTACTGTTGAAGCTGGATATAACACTACGTCTAGAACTGAAGGCCGCGCTTTGCCTCGACGCCAGAACGAAAAAAAAATTGTGGGTTTAATTCCATTTTATACAAAAAAATCATTATATTTATGTTATTTTCGTTTTTCCAAAAAGTTGAGATTTGTTGTTTAATAAATGGTTAATAATATTATAAATCCATACCAATATTATAAATTCGAAAGTAACTCTGTCTGTCTGTCTTTTACGCAATCAGGGCCAAACCGCTAATTTAATTGTGATAAAATACTCATATAGAGATACTTGAGGGTCTCGGGATGAACATAGGATACTTTTTTTTCTCATATTTGTAATATTTTCGATATACACCAATAAATTAAAATACTTATTAATTGGACATGCAATTTATTCCGCCATGTTAATAACAACTGCCGTTGCTAAGCAACGATTTGCAAAGTTTGTTGTTAGAAAACGTCACCCAAAATGAGCTTGCTTAACGCATCTCTGTATTGAAAACTGAAAATAATTTCATAAACATATTTAATAAATATTCGTATAGTTCAAGCGGGCGTAGCCGCGTTCGGGTCCACTAGTATACCTATATTTAATACTCAACGACCGCGCTGTTATGGTGCAGGAGCACCAGCGTGTGTCTGCAGCGCGATTTTAAGTTCGATTCCCATTCGAAAGAATAAATTCATAAGAATATCATTTATTAATGTTTCCATTTCCTCCGTTCAGGTACTAAGGCAAAAGCGCGAGAAAAGCGAGAAGTATCTTAGCACTTACTTCCTTCTGCCTGCCTACTAATAAAAACAAAATAACAACTATGAATACATATTGTAGCACGTATTATCACGTCTAAACCTGTGAACAAGCTTACAATTTCGACACTCACATAATAAAGGACTTCATTATTATTTCGTTATTCATTACATGAGCGGAGGAAGTTTTATTAGATATCCTCCTGGGTGACCTCTCGGAGCTGTATGTAAATAAGGTTTTATATATTTAGTCTAATTTTAAAAAGTCCTCACTTGTTTTGAAATTGCATATAATTAAGTGGTTTTAATGAATGAATTAATTAATTAAATTTGGAATAAAATTGTTGTAGCATAGGCGGAAATGGCGGAATCGGAGTCTTAATCAGTATCCAGGTTTTCTCTGCCTACCCTGCTATGTGTAGGTTAAAAAAAATATAGATATTAATAAACAAATATATTTTTTCTTACTATTTTATTAAAAAATCAAAAAGTACCTTAATTTATTTGTATTTGTCATAGGCAAAAAATAACAAATGATTTTAAAACAAATTATGAACTGTAAAATTTCATTACAATTATACTGCGTACCAGGAATTCAATGCATCATCTCGATCGATCCCCCAAATTACAGGTTCCTCCCAAGAAGCCATTAGGGCGTGTGCCCGAATACCTACAAGCTATTGATCTATGTGCAAAGTTTAGTACATACTCTTAGATTCATGCCAAGCCCAAGATATCCAAAGTATATATAGCATATATGTACAATATATAGATTTTGGTTCATAAAGCATTAAAATTATATTATAGTAGTTCATATTGAAGCTAAACTAGTGAATATTTTTTTTTTTTTGTATTTACAGTCATTTGTTTAAATCCATAACAAAATGCCAAATGAAGCCGTTTTATGTTAAATAAGAATAAAAAAACTAAATCAATTTTACACTGTAAGTTGCGCACAGCATTGTAGGCAGAGGGAGCCTAATAAGACACTCCATCTCCACTTTTTCGCAAGTTGAGTGGCGGAACTCAACGCTGGCGCGCTCATTTGCTTTGATGCCAGAGTGAAGAACTAAAAATATAAATTTAAATAAAGAAATCATTTACTTGAGTGGGGGTCGAACCTACAGCCAGTTGTGTTTACAGCCGCACCCTTGTGCCGCTAAGCCGCGACGGCCTCTACTAGTTTATCTATTCTCTAATAATATTTACATAATGTCTGTAACATTAGAATATCGTTAGGTAACTTTATTTTCCTTAAACAAAGTAATATCAGTATTTTTAAAGTTTATTTTATAAGCACGCTAAAATCTGGCCTAGTTTGAGCTGAAATACATAAAGTTTTGCTTAACTAAAAGTTGGACTTTAAGTGTCAGTAATTCATAAAGTTTTATTGATCTCTACATTTTCTGATTTTACGAAAACAGTTTATAAACTTTGATTTACATTTGTTTCATCGCCATTTTATGGAATGTTTCATTCAATATTAGCAAGAATATAAATTAAATTATATAATTTGTTTTTTAAGATTAATTGGTTAATTGTACATACATATACAGCCTAGTGCTAAGACACTCCATTCCTCACTTTCTGCAGAATTCTAGAGGCATTATTTCTTTTTTAGTGGAGGACTTCAACGCCGCCGTATTACCAGACCAGAATACAAAATTATATAATAATTAGTAAACGTATAAAAATTTTAAAGTAGCGTGATTTGAACCCGCGCTTTTTGAAAACCGTCAAAGCTCTCTAATCAACTAAGCCCTACGTTCTCATCGAATTACGTCGTACTTCTTATATTTTTCTTTCCCAAGTGTAACACTTTAAAAATGTTAAAAATATGAACTATAAAGTAGTTTATACAACCAGTCAGTCTATTTGTTTTCCAACAACTTAATTTTTCTGGCTTAAAAATCTTGTCTGATGCCAACAAAAAAAAAACGATAAAAATATTATTCCTTAACTAAAAAATATCGAGAACCATTTACTCTTGCTCGATTAAATATTACGTGAGGATATTGAGCCTTACTGAAAATCTTCAGTAAATTCAATGGACCCTAAACGCCTTCGTTTTATACTTCCCTCACATTATGTGTAGGCATAAACTTTTTTATTTAACGTTAATATTCGTTATTTGGCCAGTTATTTTCCTTTTCCTTGTAAGTTTATTTTTATGGTTTCATTTCATAAAAATGTAATTTATTTTTATATTTTTGTTTTCTTTTGCTTAGTTTTGTTTTTAGATGTGAGACCCGTCGTAATTATATACATTCCGGTTACCACTGTACCATGATGGTGTCAATTTTCAATTATTTTGATTTGTTAAATAAAACTTCCTACTATACTAAATAAGTTTTGTTAGGTTAGCATTTCATTATATTTTAACATTCTCCGTTCACCACTCTATATTAAATATTTCATTCCCCCGAGTGGGAATAGAACCAACTATCGTCTCACTATGAAAAATGAAAATATGAATTTAAATAAATATTTCATTGCCTGGAGCGGGGATCGAACCTACAACTAGTCGCGCTTACAGTTACTTCGCGCCACTCTGTGCCACGATAATTAAAATTGGACGAATAGTTAATTAAAATTGGATTTCAAAAATAAATTTTCGTAGATTTACATATTTTTTTTAGAATTTAGGATCTTTAATAATGTATATAAATAAAATTGATTTGTAAATGTTTTTCTTAAGTCCTTAAAATATACAGCTTTAACTTGTATGAAATATTTATGGAATACACAGAATATCTAATTACTCGGATAGTTTCCAAAGCGAGTAAGTTAAAGCTGTGATCAAAGCTCTTTTAATTAGCTTCAAAGCTTCTGGACCTAGAGGAAATGAATTTACAACATTTTGCTATATGATGCTTATAAAATATTCCTGACGTTTTATTTTATAGCGGAAATAAATTGTTTGTGACTTTTTTTTTGTAGTTTTAAAACGATATGACCAAATTTGAGTCTGATATTTTATTTTTTTAGTTTCCCGCATGGCTCTGCTCTTGGCAGAATCTAAGCTTACTGTACTCTCTTCTACACTACTTCTCACTTTCCGTCGAATTCGCTTCGCCTAATTACCAGAATGAATCATTTGTGGGGTAGGCAGAGGAAACCTATTGTTAAGGCACTCCTCTCCCCACTTTATGCCGAATTCTGGAGGCATCTCGAAGAAATGAAAGCAATCGAATGAAGCGAAGCGAAGAAATGAAAATATAAATGTAAATTAATATTTCACTTCTTCGAGTGGAGATAGAACCCACAGCCGTCACGTTACAGTCACACCCTTGTGCCGCCTTTTTTTATTTAATTATTTAAAAGGCTACCCTAAAATTATTAACTGTTTTAAGTTACTTAATTCATGTCGGACAAGCTGTTGCAGGGAAAGTCTTTAGAGTTCGACGACAATTTCTTAAAGAAACAGATTTACACTTAACTATCCGAGTGAATTAATGCAAAATATTTATTAATTCTGGATTTTCTATTATCAATTAGGTAAGTGAGGCCAGGGACAGGTTGTAGGCTCGATTTCCACTCGAGGAAATGAAAAATTTATTACTTTCATTTCTTCGCTCTGTTATCGAGGTAAAGCTTAGCGTTGAGTACCGCCACTCAACGAGTAATGCTTTCAAAAAATCGGCGAAAAGTGGGGATCAGAGTGTCTTAACACTAGGCTCCTTCTACCTACTCTGCTCCACACAGTAAAAAAATATATTTAAAAATAAACTTCTAGCATTATTCAATTTCCATTAATATCTGAGTCCAGCTGTGGACTTATTCTGTATTAGTCCAAAATTACGTACATCAATTTGGATATATTACTAATATTTATTCAGCCCGTCTCTGACCCTTTGCCAAATCAACTAATTGTATCGTTCAAAATTTATCAATAAAAAAAGAACCCATTACCACTAACTTTGTGATAACATTTGCGCCTAGGTCAGCCATTCTGCGATTTATTATACCTACCTATGTAATACGTCTCCATCATTCATTGTATAGTGGAAATGAATAAAATGATGAATTCTTACTGCGACGACGGAGTGTGGCACGCAATATCTCGTAATGGCACTGCCTGCGCACCTGCTCTGCGTGTCATTTTATATGAAACTAGAGAAATACTTGTATTCGCTTTAAATATATGTATGAATGTTGAAATTTAATTAAATTAAATCAGCTTCACGCTGTATCAGGATACAGCGGGATAGGCAGAGGGAACCTAGTGTTAAGACACTCTGTTACCCACTCCTCCCCAAATTATGCCTGCATGCATTTCGTGTTGAGTGGTAGAACTCAACGCCGCTTTTTGCCTTGATACTAGAGCCAAGAAATGGAAGTATAAATTTTAAATAAATATTTCATTTCCTCGATTGATGATTGAACCCACAACCAGTCGGTTTACAGGACCCTTTGTGCCCCTGCGTCACTATAGGCCTCAATGTATCATATTTGTATTATTTATACGTAACGACTAAGAGAAAGTCAGAGGCTGTATCAGTTTAGGTTTATTGTATATATTCATTTCTAATCTTTAGTTCCAAGGCAAAGCGAGGCGTTGAGTTACGCCACGCTACATGCTATATTTCGGAAAATTAAAATCTGAAAATATCCAATCAAAAGCTCACAATGAATACTTAAAATTAATATTTTTTTGAATAGAAATCTGATATCTACATAAAATATTACTTATTAGGCAGCGCTGCAATCTCGACTCTGGTTCGCACCACCAGCTAAAGAGTATTGTTTCTGTCTACGATTATTCAGCTGTATTGTATCACGGACCATTGTGCCTAATGAGCGATCTGGGGCCACGCACGCGGTATTCAGCTGGAATGGAATGGAATGAGATGTTTTTACCTTTGAAATTTACCATAAAAATGCTAATATTAATTTTTGCAATTTGTTATGTTTTTTTTGTATTATGTCAAGTTTAGGCTTAGCTTAGTGGCAGAAGTCAGTACCGTGCATTGCTTCAATGCTAGAGCGATGAAATGAAGATATTAAAATGAAGATATTAAATATTTCATTTTCTCCAGTGGGTTTCGAACCCATAATCTGTCGCGTTTACAGTCACACTTTATGATACCACCACGACAGGCCTCATTTAGATATAGTAAAAAAATAAAATAAATCAGCTTCACGCTATATCCTGCACACAGCAGGCAGAGGCAGAACTAGTGTTAAGACACTCCGTTCCCCACTTTCTGCCGAATTCTGGAGCTGCGAAACGACCGCCTATTTATAGAGTATATTTGTTATAAATATGTGTAAGTACATATATTCAAGAAGCAGCCTCATCTCCCCCAACTATTACCGTTGGCTGTAAATCATTATTATACGGAAGATACAACGGCATCCGCTCGTGTATCCTTCTTGTAGTGTGGTGACTTAATAAATATTTACGCCTACATCGATATACTTATTTGTTTTATTAGTTTCCAAATGATTGTTATTATACGAGTGAATTTATGTAATTTTCTTGAATATGTTAAGGTAATAAATAATAGATAATAATGCAGGTGCCTTGCTATGTCTGTCCCTGGAGCTAGACCTCCCGAACACCCAAGGAAGCGCTGGTTGAATGTCGTGATGCAGGACATGAGACTCAATGGTCTTACCTCACAGGACGTTACAGATCGTGCAAAGTGGAGTAGGTTAAGCAGGAAGGCAGACCCTGGCAACATACGCCGGGATTAATGTCAGGAGGAAGAAGAGATAATAATATGACAAGTTCACATTATCCTAAGTAGAGATATGCACATACATGTATATTATTATAGACAGTATAATTATGAGAATTTATATTTATTTATAGATACCAAGTTGAAATAGGTAAAAGGAAGTGATATATTTCCAGTAAAATAAAATTAAAACATCGGTTTCTCGGTGACTTGCCAAGTCCAAACATAACTAATTATGAGGACTTTGACGATGTTTAAAATATTTCAACACAATTTAATAATTATTTAAATACAGATTGGCATTCTTAATAATAATAATATAAATAAAATGCAAGAAATATAAGCTAATATTAGTTATAATAGCGGCGTTGAGCTCTACCACTCAACACGCAATGCCTCTAGAATTCGGCAGAAAGTGGGGAAAGGAGTGTCTTAACACTAGGTTCCCCCTGCCTACCCTGCTGCGTGCAGGATACAGCGTGAAGCTGATTTAATTTGATTTATAAGCTAATATTCGGGCTTTGAATATTTTAATTTTGTCACTTTACAATCTTATGCACAATATCCGTCCGTCTACATATACGATATCCCTTTGACATGTTTTTTTTAATTGATAAAGTAACTCTAATGGTACCACAAATTTTGATGAATTACTCCTAGAAGTAAAAAAATGAATAATAACACCAAATATGAAGCAGATTTTCGCATAGTAAAATCAAATGAGTCACTTGCTTGCTTGTTCTTATAAATTTTCGGTTAAAATAGCCTGAAACGAATGAATATTAAATACACCAAAGTAAAAGTGAAACTGTAAAGTTTTTCTCATTAAATATGCAAAATTCTTTAGCATGGCCGAGAGGAATTTGAAATTTTAAAACTTTGTTAAAAAAACAGACGTTAATGGCGCTTAACGCTGCAACAGGGGCTAGAATGGGGGTTCCAATCTCTCAGTGTTCTGAGAGATTGGGGCATTTGTAAAGTTGACCTTACATATTCTTACATAGCTTTCAACTCGCTTTCAATATTGTAATGGTTGAACTATATAAGTAACACTCAAAGTGCCGAGGCTAAAGTGGCGCAGGGGCACGAGGGTGTGACTGTAACGCGACCGTTGTGTGTTCGATTCCCATTCGAGGGAATGAATTATTAGATAGATAGATAGATAAAATCTTTATTGCACACATAAAAAGATACAATACAATAAATGCTTAAAACAAAATGCACAAAGGCGGCCTTAGCACTACAAGTGATATCTTCCAGGCAACCAAATTCCGTAAGGATATAATTAAAAGTGCGGGCATTATGCGGTGCAAAGTGATGCGAAAAATAACTAAATAAATAAGAAAACAAAGAAATAAAAAAAATATATATATATATATATATAATTTACATACACATATACATTTATATATATATGTGTGTGTGTGTGTATAAATGTATATATATATATACACACACAAACATACACAAATTCTTATACATACACTGATTATATACGTAAGATATATAGCAAATAAATAAATAAAGGGAAAATAAATTAGCACACATTAAGTACTACTAATTGTTATTTATTTTTATTTCTTCACTCTGGCACCAAGGCAACGCTGTTGAATTCCGCCACTCAACATGCAATGTCTCGAAAAATTCGACGAAAAGTGAAAAACGGAGTATCTTAATATTAGGTTCCTTATGCGTAGCCTTCTGTGTGTGGGGTACACTATGAAGCTGATTCTGCTGATTATATACATACGTGTTGCGTATATAGTATATACCTACTATTAAAAGATATATATTTAATTTTTTTTAAAGTGTAAACGTATAAAAATTGGACGGTAACAAATCCCGTTACTTTCAATTTTTTATACGCTAAATAAGTTTTTTTTTCAATTTTTTTTTCTCTTATCTGTATTCTGTTTCTTATCAAGACATATTTAGACATAAGTCAGCAAAAGGATGTATTTAAATTTTATTGACAATAGTTATTATAATTAACTTAATAGGAAAAAAATCTAAAATTACAAAATGCAGGATTGGTGGAATCTTACTAGTAAATTAAACATCCATTTTGAGCTCTAAGTTCCACCTCAAATTCCGACACCATCAGGACTCAGATATTTTCAAAGGTTTAATTGATACTGGCAACGCTGTCTAGGCTGTTTCCGTACGTTTTTTTCTTTTAAGTCTATGTCCACATTATAATCGATATGGATTTGAAAATTTCTTCCGCAGTATTCAGAGCTAAACTTCTGTATTTTACACTTCTCGTTAATATTACTTGACGCCATTATAGCGCTTTTGAAATATCTTTGTTTTCTTTTGTTTCACGCTCTATCCCGCACACAGCAGGGTAGGCAGAGGGAACCTAGTATTAAGAAACTCCGTTCTCCACATTCTGCCCAATTCTGGAGAGATTGCGTGTTGAGTGGCAGAACTCCATTTTTGAACTTTTTCGAAGTATCGCTCTGAACACCAGAGCGAAGAAATGGAAATAGTACATTCCCCGAGTGGGAATCGAACCCAACACCGTCACGTTACAGTCACACCTTTGTGCCGCTGCGCCTCGACGACTTCATAATATATAGCATCATTTATTATATGAAATATAACATATCAAAGGCTTAAAACAAACCCTCCCTGATTTGTGTGTACAAGTTAATGTCTTTTGAAGGAGTAATTACTGTTTATGTAGCGCGAATGGGATGAATACACTGATTTTAACTATAATTAGTAACATAGCTACTAACGGCGCCTTTGTGGTGCCAAAATGGGAGTGGCCTCAAGACTGACAGTGGTTGTGATTCGATTCCCACTCGAACATATGAAATATCTCTCCTTCCCTCGATCTGGTAACGAAAGCATAGTGCGTCCGTTGAATTCCAATCAACGCGCAATGCCTTTAGAATTCGACGGAAAATAGAGAATGTTGTGTCTTACAACTAGGTTCCCAAGTTCCCTCTACCTACCCTACCATATGTATACAGTGCGTGTTGGTCTTAATATTTGATCATTTAAATATAAATGGAAATAGATAAAGGTATAACAAATTTCAACCCACACGATAAATGTAAGAAGCTATTTATTTCTTGGAGTGATATTACCGAGTAAACGCAAATCACGGATAGAATGAACGTCTTGTAAATGTCAGCTGCGCCTCGAGCGTACGCTTTACTGTCACAATTCATTATAACACAATTAATATTGTGACATTTCTGGAGAAACTCTATATTATATATCCATCTACGCTGGAGACGAGCGACTTGTGATAAATGTGATATAGCTTTTAAAGAAAACCTTTGAAAACTGGAGAGAAGCTGAATGGAAAAGGTAATTTCCGTTTAAAAATCTCGTCGTTGACTAAGAAATTGTTGGTATTGGAGCTTTTTATGTTTATTTTTATACAATGTTTGTTTTGATATTGTACTAACTGAAACCGATAAAGTACAATAGGCAGAAGCCGTAGTGAAAAAAGTTGACAACGGAATGTCTTAATAATATGTTCCCGCTGTCTATCTTATTTTATTTATAATAAACTATAATATAACAACTTTAAATATATATTCGATAAAGTAGAGTACCTAAATTCTATTTACGTATATAAAGAAATTCATTCATTTTCATTTCATTTTCATCAAATCACATACTAAAATATTAAACTCTAGTAGATTCTGTCCAATATAGAAGGAAGAGCGGTTGTCGCAAAATTAAACGGAAATCGAAAGCTGCGGTTTGCGGCGAATCTACTATAGAATACTATAGATACGCATCTCAGATACCTGCCTGTCTGATGGTATCGACGTAATTTACAATCTGTTCAGTTGTGATTGCTATGACCTAGGATTCTATATTGTAAGACAATTGTCAGTGTGAGGGTATTTTATAGAATATAAAATAATAATGCCCACACAATTATTTATAAAAGAGGAAGGGAACGGCTATAAAAAGTGACGCTTTTGATGGATTGAGTCAGTACGTCGTTATTCTGCCTCCCGTAAGGTGTAAAATTGTGACAGTGTTCAAGTATTTAAAATCAGTGTCATTGTTGGAACTATGCGTTTTAAAACGTGTAAAAGTGTAGTGTTATATAGAAACAGTGTTAAGTGTGCTGTGTAAAGTGTTAGAAGTGTGTATATGTAAAAGAGGAACAGTAAATTATATTATTATTAAGTATTTTCTTATACTTATTACCTGACATTTTTACAATATGTATATATGTAATACTATATTTCATATATATTTTACCATCACCCTATATCTCGTATACAGCAGGGTAGGTAGAGGATAACTTAGTGTTCAGTCACTTCGTTATTATATTTATGTATGTGTTGTCTTTGTTTTCAAGGTGATTTGTGTACAAAAATAAAATGTAGTTTTATAATAATTGTAGTTTTTAAATCTTTAGCTAAGACCATCAAAGGTTCTGGGTTCCATTTACACTCGAGGAAATGAATTAAAATTTTAACGTTTTCGCTCCGCAATGTCGACGTCGACGGAAAGTGGAAGTGAAGTGTCTTAACACTAGACTCCCTCTGCCTGCCCTACTATATGCGGGATACAGGGTGAAACTCAAAAAAAACTTTTAAAATTTGGTTAAACTTTCGTCATTTTCCAAACTACAAAAATATATAAATTATTATCTATTAAAATCATTTGGGCATATTAAATAGGATCTACGTACTATATAGTAACTATATATAATACATACAAGAAATTTATCACAAAATAATTTTCATACGTACAATTCAGTTACTGTAATAAGAAACATCGATCTTTATTAAATTGGGTCTTCATCTTGGACATAAACGAATTTGTAAAACATTTCACAGACCAACGCAGGTAAGAGTGTAAGTGTATTTGGTAGACCCGATCCCTTCCGCTAATGCCACCCGTGGGACTTAGATAAGCATGAAATGGGTTAACTGAAGTCTTGACCTTCTTGTTCGATATAAGTTTCAAAACTAAACTTAAAATTAATTATATATATTAAAATTAATCAGGAATAATAGGCCTTTTGACTGTTAACGCGACAGGTTGTAGGTAATATTCACACTTGAGGAAATAAAATATTTAATATTTTTTAATTTATTCGCTGTGGTATCGAAACAAAGCGTAGAAGTCAACGGACTTCAGCCGCTGAAAGTGGAAAGCGGAGTATCTTAACACTAAGTTCACATTGCCCACTGACTGAAAAAACAAAAACTAAATTATCAGAAAATAACATAAAGAGTTAAAAGAATACATATATGTATCTAAAAAGCTTTTACCAAATATATATTAAGAAAGAATTCCAATATCCGCCATACCATTTAGAACTTTAAGTATGGACTGAAAATACCTAAAAGCTAAACGAAAAAGCGCAAAAGAACTACCTACTATAAACCGATTTCTGAAACATTTTCTATAAAATGGCAACTTACAACCAGGTGTAAGTGCTATTAGAGTCGATCCCCACCGCTGATGTCTCTCACGGGACTTAGATAACTACGAAGTAAATTAAGTGTTGCCTTGACCTGTTTTTCTAACGGATACAAGTTTCACGTGGAAAAACTGATTTTGTCAGTTGTTTTGGAATATAATCTTACCTGTGCTAACAAATAATTGCTCCAAAAGAAAAATAACGAGATATTTATTTTTCTTATACAACAATATTTATTGCAATAGGCAGCGTTTTTATATTTCTAAGGGTGTACACGATATTAACGAGCTTAAGAGCTGCTCATCGTCATGAGGCCAGTGATGAGGTTTCTGGTGTCGAGGTAAAACTTGGGGTTGATTTCTGCCACTCACCACGCAATGCCTCCAGAATTCGGCAGAAAGTGGGGAACAGAGTGTCTTAACACTAGGTTCCCTTTGCCTAGCATACTGTGCAGGATACAGCGGGAAGCTGATTTCCTTTTGATTTAAAAACTGCTTAATCCTCAAAATCATGTTTATATCTTCATCTATCCTAAGTTGGACAAACTGCATTTTGGGCTTACACTCTATTAAATTTTATATCGAAAATCTGTGAATTTTACTTTCATTATCTTATAACAAAATATTAATTGATATATTTGTCAACAGCAGTTCAAGCATCACTAGAGCCTCGAAGACCCCTGTCCATCACAGAGCCACCACATCACGTCGAGTTCACCAACGACACTGGCGTAATACTAACCTGTTCTACTAAAGGCCAGTACCAGGTAAAATATATTTTTTATTATATAATATTGTTAAGAGAAGTAATCATGGAGTATAAGCTCATTATGCCAATGGATGCAAGTACTCGTATGCTCGTATAGGTAATTTAATAGAAAAGCAGATTATTAATATATATTATCAGTATATAGTTTGATTATTTTATTTATATTATTTTTCAGCTTTGCATTTTTTATCTTGTATATCAGAGTACTAGGCAGAGTTAAGTTGCTGCGCTCGAACTCAAGACATTAAATAATTAGCAGAGGTCGTCCAGGCGCAGGGGCATCTGAAATCGAACTAGAGACGTTCAAAAGTGCTTTAACGTTTCTATTATAATAATGAACATATACTAATTTATTGTTATATTAATTAGAGGCGCATCCTTTGTAATATCTGAATATGAATTAAAAAATTTGAGGCCAGGCGCGGCGTTGGTACACAAGCGTGTGACCGTAAAAGTTACAGCTATTGGGTTCGATTCGCGCTCGGGGAAATGAAATATTTAATATTTCTTCAATCTCCCTGAATTCCTCCAGTAAGCGCAGGCGGAAAGTTTACAATGGAGCATCTTAACATTAGGTTTCCTCTGCCTACCCTGCTAATAAATTATAAAACATAGCTTAGTCTTTTACCATATCCATAAACATTCACCAGTCTATAAAATAAAGTTTATTGAATGTCTGAATAGCAAACAATGGCACACAAAGGCACGAGTTACGTTTAACACGCCCGCACGCCATTTGATTTAATATTCACAAGTCGAAGTCAAACATTGGTAAAGTTTTTTGCAGTCCCAAAAGTATATGCCGGTCCCAAAGGGAAATGGGAAAAATGCGTAGGAATATTCGAGAAGCTATGGCATTTTACCTCCTCGGTGCTATCTGATACAAATAGAATTCGTATTCCATATAAACGTTATGGAACAGGCAGAATTTTCAACATATTTTCTCCTTTTAAGTAAAGGAAATTCAGTTTCCTGGTAACATTTCCAACACTAGCAAAATGTCCAAACTACATATTTTATTTATGTCTTTGGAAATGGCTATTATATATAACATTTTTCGTAGTTTTCTGGTTAAATTATTGAATTTGTATGGTAAAATGCACTGTATTACGATGGAATCAAATTTTGCAGTAAATATTATAAATATGAAAGTTTTAAGGGGTTTAGATGAAAAACGACTACGAGAGTCTACGATATTTACAAGAATGGATAATGGCAATTAATTTAAAAAAAAAACTTTAAATTATAATACTCAATTGTTTCTGGTTCAAACCCTTTCCATATTTTGAGAATGTGAATATAAGCTTGCTATTATATAATTAGCCAATTATATGGACAACATATCATAATTATTATTATGTTAACCTGAAATGAAATTTTAAAAAATGTATAGATATTTTTAGGGATCAGAGAAAAATCAGTCAAAAGAAAGCTTTTCAAAGGTGCGCGTAATTTACTTAATTGTTTAAGAAGGTTTCATTGCTTAGAATTAAGTTTACATTATATACTTTTATATACCTATTTCCTATTAAAATTTGAACCCTCACCCTTCGCATCACAATTTCCTTTACTTGCTCAAATTAAACTTACATATATCCCAAAAAAACACGAATAGGCCGAACAAAAAAATATATATTCCGACGCGTCAGCCATCGTTCTAGATTCATTCCTAAAAGGTCGCAAAAAAATGCTAAACAAAAACGAAAGGGGTCACATTACCCCGGGGTTAAAAGCAGGCTTCGTAAAGCGCAGAAACAATAGAAAATACGGGTCGCGTCAAAGAAAAACTAATGAAGTAGGTACTGCTTTTACGAAATTGAATATTACCGCCAGGCAAATGATGGAAACCTCAACTCCTTATGAAGAAGCTTGATTAATTCTTGGGCGTGAAGTTATTTTTTTTATATCTTTATATAAAAAATGCGACTTAAACGCGATGGTTGTAGATTTGATTCCCACTCGGAATTAATTATTATTCACAAATGTTGACATTGCCCGAAAGTGGGGAACGGAGTGTCTTAACATTAGGTTCCCTCAGCCTACCCTGAAGCTGGACAAAAAACTTATTTAAACACAGTCTGTTTATTTGATTAATTTTTAACAAAAACAAAAACCGACTTCTAACAACGAACTAAAAAGCGAAAAATAATTTTACAAAGATTTTATAATTTTGAAGTCGGTGCCGAGTAAAACAAACAGGCTCAGTAATTATATATTGTAGTAAAGGTGTTGTAGCATTAGCTTGAAACCGACTTTTGTTAGACGTTGTTAGAAGTCGGTTTTTGTTTTTGTTAAAAATTAATTTATTTTACAATTTTTAGTGATGGGTAGATCTTAAAATGATGCTTCTTAAACGAGTGGTGATGGTGGTGGTAGTGGTTGTCAACGAGTGGTTGTGGTTGTCCTAAGTAAAACTTTATTTAATTAGGTATTATTTTTGTGCAAAGTTACATTTTGGTATATTGACAAGAAAATACATAAAATGTATTCGGGCGAATGAAGAATCTCCCTTTTTTGAAGTTGGTTGAAAATGAGAACATCCTCTTTTTTGAGGTTGGTTGAAAAGAAATGCAACGATCAGTAATCTCACCTCTGACATCAATTTAAAAAGTTTTTGCTTGTAACTATTACAGTATAATCAATTTTTTACCAAAAAAAACAAACTTTCTAAATTTTCACCGGATCCCATAATCGGAACCTAACCAAACTTTCACCAAATTATCCTTGAAGTGTATCCTTTCAAATAAAAAAAGAATCATCAAAATCGGTTGGCGCGACATTGAGTTATTCGTCTATTTGTCGCGCACATACCTAATGCAAATTTAAGACTTATGTGATTTTCTCATAGATACCATTGTCAGACATGGATAAAAATTCCATTCGGGACCGGGACCATTCGGGAAGCCTCACCTTTTAATCAAAAAAAAAATTATCAAAATCGGTTCACCCAGTCAAAAGTTATGAGGTAACAAACATAAAAAAAATAATAATAAAAAAAAAAAATTAAAAAAATTAAAAAAAATAAATACAGTCGAATTGATAACCTCCTTCTTTCTGAAGTCGATTAAAAATAGTTCAGTCAATACAACTTACTACCAAAACGTTACAAGATCCTTTCCCAATAATAATGAAGAGGGCTTATAAATTTGAAAAGCATTAATTATAAAGAGCTCAATTTCGCTTATAAACTTAAAACAAAAGAACGAACAATCAATCCCTTCTATATTGTGATTTTCTATTAGACCTTCATCTAAAACAAAGGCTTCATCATCAAAGGAAACAATATTAATTATACGAAATTGGAGCACATAATTATAGATTTTTATTTAGGTCAATAAATAAAACTAAAGCTGGAGCTTTAAACCGAACGGCAGTCGATTTGAACAATGCATATTCAACTTTCATTTTGATATTCTAGAGCATTGGAGTGGATTGTTTAAAAAAAATATTTATTTTATATAAACAATTATAATGTTTATTCGATACTTATTATTATTTATTATAAAAAATATGCACAATACACACATCTATACTTTTATTTGTGCGTTCTGTCTATGCATTTTTGCCCGTATTTATAGTTAACAGTTTTATTATTATAATTTTTATTGTTAAAAATATTGAATATAGGAACTCTTTTAATAATCAGATTGGATAACCCATATATTTTATAGAGATGATGGCTAATATAAATTTTTAAATAAGTAAATGAAGTAATTAATATTGTCTCTTGATAACAAAAAATGTTATTATAAACTCATATTTATCCCACTCGAGGAAGTTTTTTTTCATAAGTATTATAAAAATAATAAATATTGTCACATATAATATAAGCTAGCACCTCTCGCAACATTTTCTCAAGTATTCTTGGAGTAAAATTGAAATATCGTCAGTATTTGCATACGAATACAATACCCAGCAAATACGTACTACGTCCTAAGAACTATCTCCATAGCTGATAGCAATGTCCTGTTCAAATATTCGACCTCTGCCCGACTCGTATCTACCGGATATTTTCTATAAGCGAAAAAGCAAAAAAGGGAACCGAAAGCTATAAATCGATATATTTTATATTGACTCAACGCGTCCGCCTATCCAAATATGAAAATATTATTGGAATAGTTATTTGTTATATATAAATTTAATAATATATATATAAATAATGTTTAACGTTACAATATGTTTCATGTATTTTTGTTTCTTTTGTCTGGAGGGATCTAAAAGCTGTTTCACGCATATCCCCGCTTAGCGGGATACGCACAGAGAATTAAGCGTGTTATGACAGTCCGTAAACAGGAAAATGAAAATATTTAATTCCAACGAGTGGATGTCGAGCCTTTAACTATAGAGTGTACTTAGAAGCTACAAACGTACCTAATATATAAGGAAAACTTTATGATATAATTGTATAGTAATTTACTTGTCTTAGTAAATGCAATGAAATTAAACTTTCGCAAATATATTCGAGGAAATGAAATATTTAATGATTTCATTTATTCGCTCTGGTGTCGAGGCAAAGAGCGGCGTTGAATTCCGCTCCTCAACACACAATGCCTTCAGAAGTCGGCGGAACATGCGGGGCATCTTTATACTAGTTTTAAACGATTATTTACAAATTAATTAATTTTTTCATGTGAAAACTAAATTTAACTGAAATACAAAAAACCTTTGTAACATCGATTATACAAGTTTGCTTTATTATAACCTAGTTAAAATATCGCAGCAATACAAAAATCCTTTTCGCCATCCGCAACTAAGAAATTTCTTTGAAACGGCAAAAACTGAAATAAGTTCCAACTCTTAACGATCCCTCCAAACAAAATCCGCTTTCCTTGAAGCTAAAACTATGAGGGGAACATATAAAACTTATTACTTCCAAGGGAGTAATCCTTTTTGTTTCTTTGTTATAAAAAACAATTCCTGAATTTTATATTATTTTATATTTAAATACCAATATAATATAAAACTTAATATAAATTGCTTTAGTTAAAAATATCGCAACGCAGAATTGCCCCAGTTTTAATATAATAAAGAAATTGCTTATATTAGTTATTAATTATGTTTTTTCTAATTAATATATTAATACAATATATTTCATTTTATATTTATTGTTTAAAATTGTATATTTATTTTTATTTTTTCGAGGCCACTTGTGCTCAGGAGCACAAAGTGTGACTGTAAACGCGACTGAACTGGAGTTCCGTATTTTCATTTCTTCTCTCTGGTATGAACAGGCAACGCCTTCAGAATTGCGCGGAGAGTGAGGAGCGGTGTATCTTAACAATATACTCCCTCTGCCCACTCCTGCTACAGGGTATTCAGCGTGAAACTGAAAATACTTAATAAACTTAATAATAAAAACTTAATAAGTTATATCCTTTTATTAAATTAGTTAATTAATTTTACATTTTTAAATATAAATTATTATAAAAAAGATACATTTAAAAATATAAAAAAACCACTCTTCCGAGGGCGGGACAAGGGTCCAAGCCATCGGTGGCTAGGGCTCCAGAGAGAGGAACCTCCGCACAATACGCGCCGTCTCAAGTAACACTGCCTTCTGTATCCGGTTCTTGATCCAACAGCTAAGCGATAGCCTCTTAAGGTGTTGGTCGAGGCTTTTCGCTAATAATAATATTTTTATCAAATTCATTTCCATAAAGAAAGGTTAACGACCCAATAAAATTGTATTCTAATGCAAATATTTCAATAAAATTCCAAATAGGTACCCAAAAGATGAAATTCCAGTACAACCGTCATTAATCATACCAGCCGAAGCGAACAAATGGACCATCAAGATTAATTTGGACAGGATACATACCATCGTTTATTTTATTTCTGCTTTACAATATAGGCCAGGGTGATCGTAGGCCCGACTGGTAGTGGGTTCTATTCCCACTCGATAAAATGAAAAATTATTTAATATATCTATATTTACATTTCTTCAGCGGTAAGTGAGGTTCCCTCTGTCTACCCTGCTGTGTGCAGAATACAGCTTGAAGCAGATTTAATTATAATATTTAGATGTGACCTACATTTATGAAGCTGTTTACTGATTAAAATATTGTAGGTAATATAAATAGGATGTGCGGTCAGTTCTTTTATAAGCTGCAAAGTTGTTTAATATTCTATGTTTTTATGAGCATATAGCTTGTTTGCATAAATAGAGAAAAATGAGTGATATCTTTTTATTTGTATAATGCTACTAGTGGACCCGAACGCGGCTACGCCCGCTTGAACTATACGAATATTTATTAAATATATTTATGAAATTATTTTCAATTTTCAATAGAGAGGTGCGTTAAGCAAACTCATCTTGGGTGACGTTTTTTAACAACATACTTTGCAAATCGTTGCTTAGCAACGGTCGCATAGCGACGGTTGTTATTAACATGGCAGAATAAATTGCATGTCAAATTAATAAGTATTTTAATATATTGGTATATATCGAAAATATTACTAATGTGCGAAAAAGAAAGTATCCTATCATCACGAGACCCTCAAGTATCTCTATATGAGTTTTTTTATCACAATTAAATTAGCGGTTTGGCCCTGATTGCGTAAAAGACAGACAGACAGACAGAGTTACTTTCAAATTTATAATATAGGTATGGATAATAGCGCAAAAATTAGACAAATGTATGGAAATGAAAGTAGTGAAGGCGAAATAAGGTAGAGTTGCTTTGACAAGCTCATTTCACTGCCCTTTATACGATGAAACAAGGTGTTCGACCACAGCGCTCCAACTTTCATTCATTCATCTGGCAAACGTGTGACCGCAGGAGTACCAACTTTATAGAGAGAGCCACCTAAAGTGCCAAACTTCATGGACACAGCCAAAACTCGTAGTTTGGGTCCAACTATTAATTACTATTTGCTATTTACAAAAGAAGCAAATTTGATGTGAATAATATATCCCGCATATGTAGAGGGAACCTAGTGTTAAGACACTCCATTCTTCACTTTCCGCCAAATGTTCGAGGTATTGTTTGATGGCGGAACTCTGTTGCTAGAGCGAAGAAATGAAAATATTAAATATTTCATTTCCTTGAGTGGGAATCGAACCCACAAAATGTCACGTCAAGAAACACACGTTTACGTCCCTGCACCACGAGGGTACCGACAGTCCTCCGTTCCCATTAAATCACTTCTGTTTCTAATTTTCGGCCGAATTCTGGAGGCATTGTGTGGCGGAACTCAACGCCGCGTATTGTCTCGACCCTAGAGCCATGAAATTGAAATATAAATTTCATTAAATATTTTATTTCCTCGAGTGGGGATCGAACCCATGCAGCAGTCGCGTTTACAGTCACACTTTGTACCCCTGCACCACGACTGGCCTCATATTAAAGTCTTAACATAAAATAATTTTAAAAATGGCTTTTAAAGAATATTCGTTAATTAATTGAAGAATCCCGCAGTGGCCTTCGTAGAGACGTGCCGTGAATAAAGCTTTTATGTTAATTTGAAGCAAAACTTGTAATTTGAATACGTTTTTAATAAAGATTAAATTAGAATAATAACCATTATTAGAATAACTACAGTCATTTTGTAATCTTATATATTTTAGATAGAAAATGTCCTATTTTCCAGATTTAAATTAATTATTTTAGGAACAGTTGTATGTATAACTTACTATTAAAAAGCCACTTTGTTAAAATTTTGATGTCAGCTTGCCACAGTTGAGTTCATCCTATAACTATATGATATTTATTTCTACCTTCACGCTGTATCTCGCATATAGGTAAGCAGAGGGAACCTGAGAACTTAGTGTAAAGACACTCCATTCCCATTAATACACTTTCGTTCTCCACTATATTTATATATATATATATATATAAACGCTACTTACTACTTGAAACAGTATTTATAAGTATTGTATAAATTTTCCGAGCTGGCTAGTGATATTAGCGTTCATCCATCAAGACGATATTTCTAATAAATGGGTGAGAGCAGTGAAAATAATGACTTCTTCTATAAACTACAAGAAGAGGAGGAATGAGGAGCTCCATTAAAAAAGTTTGGAAACGTTTTTCTTGCATTATTAAAAATATAATATTCCCAAAAGGTAAAAATGGAAAAGGATTAAAGTGGTATCAGCCTTGCATCTGCCAGCCGGCGAATGCAAATGGTGCGGAAAAATGCAAATATATGGACATCGCCGCAAACTATCGCGCCCGCTTTTATGTAGTTGCGAGTTTTGGGTCTACTGTAGTCTAATAATGTAACTTTTGGTAATTTATATGTTTTATTCTGCTAAATATGCCAATTTAGAGCTTTTTATAGCATATCTATAACTTTTTTTTTTTCAACTTCACGCTGTATCCCGCTTATAGCGCAGTAGGCAGAGGGAAACCAGTGTTAAGACACTCCGTTCCCCACGTTGTACATAATAATTAGGGATATAGCTATGTATTCATTAATAATAATTCATTTTACGGCGTTTACGGCTTGTTTACAATCACTGCTCCACTACGGTCTCTAATTTATAATTGAAAATTATTAGTTAGCAGACTTGAACCCTGCTTTGATGAAATCTGTTTATAAAATATAGAATCAGAATTCTGCATTTCTGAAGGTTCCTTATTTTGCAAAACGCTGGAAGTGATTGGAGATAAGTAAACATATCTTAACTATATGAAACTATAATTAACAATATATTAGCTAAAATTTATATCAATACCCTCTGGCGGCTTCGCCCGCTTTAACTACTGGATTATTCATATAATGTATGTTTGCAAAGCACTTAAGATAATGTGAAAATTAATTAAACCCTTATTTTTCAATAAGGATTTTCCAATTGTTTTACACAGCAAGGATTTTTAGTAGGTACCGTAATTTTAAATATGTGGTACTAATCTTTTCAAGTACTTATTAAAATATATTTAAATGACTATTTTTAAACGGAAGAAATTATAAACCAAAGCCTACTAATAACTACTACAAAAAATATGAAACTAAATATATCGCGCTGAAATAATACATTCAACTCCAATTACCCAATACGTGCAAACTCATCTAAATCTTCGTTGCTATAGAGGCAGGCGGGTTTTTTTTTCGAGCTTGTGGTTAATGCTGAAGAGGGTATTCTGTCCCTGATGAACAGCAAGCACTACGTGGCTGCCTGTGAGGAAAATTAAATAGAATGCATCGGCCGGGAATCGAACCCGGGCCGCCCGCGTGGCAGGCGAGCATTCTACCACTGAACCACCGATGCGTGTAAGGCAGGCGTGCGCGGCGGTGTCAACGGCGTGATGTGTCGACAATTAATTGCGTTTTTCTCTAAAACTATTCGCAATTTCGAANTTTCTGTCTAAAAATAGTAATTTCAATATATTTTTTATTGTGAGGGATATTTTTCCATAATGGTATTAATCCTTATGCTTTAAAATACAAAATTTTATCTTCGTTTAACGTAGAAAATTAATAAAGTATTTTAAAGGATAAGGATTAATACCATTATGGAAAAATAGCCCTCACAATAAAAAATATATTGAAATTACTATTTTTAGACAGAAATATGATCACTACACGTTATTCTTAAAAGATACGAATATGCTGTCCCGGACTTTTTTGTAGATCTTATTAAGAGGAACAATACTCCATTACATTATTTTCATGTAGTACCTTACCATTAAAGCAGCGCATGCGCGAAAGTGTCTCAAAGGGTAGGACTTTATACACATTTATCGTATTTATGTTAATTTACATAAGAATGTACAAATAATAAACTATATATAAACCTTTCCTGAGAAATACTCGACCTAATGATGAAAACCGCATCAAAATCCGTTGCGTGGTTTAGAAGAAGAAGCGTTAGAAAGTTCAGACAGACACGAAAAGCGACTTTGTTTTATAAGATATAGGATAATTAAGGCTAAGGTGCCTAAGGTGTCCCTGTAAACGTGACAGGTCGTGGGTTCGATCTCTACTTGAGGAAATGAAATAGTTAATATCGCACTAGTCCAGGCAAAACGACACGTTGAGTTCCGTCACTCAACACGCAATAAATACACAATTAAATTAAAGAAAGTGGAGTGTTTTAACACTGGGCTGCCCCTACCCTGCTACATGCAGGATACAGCGCGAAGCTGAACTAAACTAATATCAATAATATATCTAAAAAGCATTTAATAAAAGCAAATAACGACATAATATGGAAATTGCGAATCGGCAAAGGCGTTACCCAAGTATTGGAAAACAGATTAGATATTTACCGAAACAACATTTTCGTCCATAGCAGAAAAATATGTAAATTCATTTCTAAATAAATGTTCGTGTGAGCTGCTAGGAAAAAAGGCACTGGGGAGTTAAATTTCAGGGATTATTACGTTCTCGAATGTTCCCACAAGGGTTGTATATTATGTGTTGCGTATGAAACTGTCGCGAGGCTATGGATGAATCCAAAAATTTTCTAATCTCGTCGACCTTCGCCACCTGGGTAAAATCATAATTGGTTAAAATTATATTTTGCTGTCATGATTATTATATACATATATCTTAATAAGTAATAAATTTTAAGGAAAAAAAACTAGACTTAATTTTTTTATAAAATTGAGCATCCCTTATTACGTAAGAAAATTCAGGCATCTTTTAGCATCAGCTTACTATAATAATTGGTATTTTTCTAAAACCTTAACATTACCAGTGTTTTTGTGGAATAACAAACAATAAAAATATTTTTACTTCTAAATATAGTTTTTATACTAATTTTATATAATTTCTTGCTACAGTTGGACTGGCTGCTCTCAGACAATAGTCCAGTGACGTCACTGGCGGGGCTCCGAAGGGTCCTCTTGAACGGTTCGTTGGAGTTTCCGCCGTTCTCGTCAGACCACTACAGGAGGGAGGTGCACGCAGCCACGTATAGATGCAGGATACAGCTCGGCACGGGGTTCGCCATCCTGTCAAAAAATATACACGTTCACGCAGGTAAACGATTTTTTTACTTTAAATAAATGTAGTAGCAGTTTAAAAAATATAAGGATTTGTAAGAAAAATATGTACTGTGAGGCAATATATAATATTTGACTGTAACAGGAAGTGGGGAATATTAGGTTCTCTCAGTCTATCCTGCTATGTGCGGTATGCAGCCTTAAGGCAGCTTAAGCTGGTTCAAGAATTATAGTATTCGATGGCAATGTGTAGAGATAACCGATAAATATATCTAAGGAAGTAAAACCCTATAATTGCGCTACTTATGAGTTAAATTTGACTCACAATGGGTTCACGTTGTTAACATTTAACATTAATGAAAATCTAAAATTTGCAATTCAAATATCTAAGTACGATCTTGATCGTAACTGACACTGTAGTAATAAATGAGGGTACAATTTGCTACCTTATAATTGTGTAATTTAAATCATCATAAATTAAATTGTTAAAATATATATTACTAGCGTCCCGAACGCGGCTTCGCCCGCTAAATCACGAAAGTATTCGTGTTTTTATATCCATATATATTTGTAGAGTATTTATAAAGACTATTAATATGAAAGTGTTAGTACCTTGGGTTATCGTAATTTCGATAAGATTTTTAACAAGAAGAATGACCATTACTAGCGATACCCGCGCGGCTTCGCCCGCTTATTCTTATTGTTATATTATAGCCAAATTAGACAGAAACGTTACAAAAATGTTACAACGTCTTTTGTATGAGCTAATAATACTGTTAAGTTTCACCAAAATCATTTCAGTAGTTCTTGTGTGAAAGTTGTGTAAACATCCATCCTCACAAGCTTTCACATTTATAATATTAATAGGGTACTATCATAACATAAATATCTTTTTAGAATAAATATATCAGTTTTTCTAATATATTTTTTTCTTTTTTTAACATATTACAGTGCTAAATATACCATGGGAAGTGCATGTACCCGACGAGTACGTGATGGCGGGGAACGCGGCAGTACTACGGTGCGTGGTGCCCGCCCACTGTGCCGACCGCGTCGACGAGACCGACTGGTTCACAGACGATGACACCAGTGTTTTTCAGTTTTTAGGTATGTTTTTTTCTGATTTCAGTTTCTGGTTCACTCTGTATCAGGTGTAGGCAGAGGAACCCTAATTTTAAGACTCTCCGCCCCTCGAGAAAATCAAAATTTTGAATATTTTGATTTCCTTGCTATGGTAATGAGACAAAGCGCAGCATTGAGTTCCGCCAATACACAATGTCTCTAGAATTCGGCGGAAAGTGGGGAAGAGATATATCTTAATAAAGGAACGGAGTATTTAAACACTAGGCCCCAGGTTCGCCCTGCCTACCTTTAAAAAAATATATTTTTTTATTTACTCTGTAAAAAACATCAATGGTACCTATAAAAGTGAATTAAGTCGAACGACATAGACGTTGAATGCTGGGTCGTTTAGCTTTCATTAAATAAAATGCCTTTTTATTACTCCTTAACGCAGATGGACTTACGCAGGAACTAACTCGTAATAAAACTAACTGTGGAAGTATGTTATTTGAAAATGTCCTCACAATTCTATTGTTTTTATAAGTGCCTTAATACTTTTATTGTAACCTTATTTTATCGTAATTTTAATTAACCAGTTTATCTTACAATTTTGTTTTCGAAACGTCACCTGTTGAGTGGGTGAACTTAACGCCGCCTTTTACTTTGGCACCATAGCGAAGAAATGAAAAAAATATTAGATAATTCATTTCCTCGAGTGGGAATCGAACTCACAACCGTCACGTTTATAGTCACGTGCTTGAACCATTCCGCCACGACGGCCTCTAGTTAAAATCTAAGAAACTTAAGAAATAATCCTACAACAAAGAATTAAACTAATATAAATAATTCTGAAATAGAGATCAAAAAAGATAAAATAATACAATGTTACTATACATTTATTTGTTAAATTATATTTTTAAATTACTTTTATAGGATATATTTACATTTATGACATTTATAGTCACAGTCTCGTAAAATAACAAATATTATAAAATTTTATGAAAATCACTTCTTTTCTAATTCAATTAACTGTATTCTATAAAACGTTTAGGTATCTTAATATAATCAGTACTTAAATTTTCAATATTAAACATGTTCCAAGCCCTAATTATGGCGTCGCTTTCGATCCCAACGATATTATCTTATGCTGATCCAATATTAATAAGAAATATCGTATAACGTTTTTAATGTAATAAAGTTAATAATATTTCATATAAATAGTTATATTTTTATGCATCACGAAATCATTGTTAAGAGGTCGTCTGGACGCTCAAGTATGTGACTATAAACACGACCGGTTGAAGGTTCGATCCCTATCGAGGAGAAGAAATATTTAATATTTTCATTACACTCTAGCCGCCACTTAGCATACAATCCGTACAGAGTTCGGCGGAAAATAGAGAACGGAGTGTTTTAACACTAGCTTCCCCTTTTACAAAAAAATAAAATAATTATTTACCAACTATAAAGTACTATAGACTTCCAATAAATTAAGACTCCTTTCATTCGTTGTGGAGGTATTCACTAAACAATAGACTTACATTCTGCTGTTATTTCAAAGGCACGAAGTACTCCCGCCTGGACGACGGGTCGCTGTACATAAGCTCGGTGAGTCCGGGCGACCGGTACACCGCCTTCCGGTGCCGGGTCCGCGACCGGGTCACCGGTTCTTCTTACTCTAGTCAATATTTTGGTAAGTCATCCTTACTAATGTTGCTTTTGTTTGGACTTCTTTTGAAACTGCTTGGAACTAATGTTAGTTGTGCAAGTGGATCTAGTTGATGTGAAGATATTTCTGAATGGCACGCCATTTCGGTAATTTCTAAGTGTTCTTAGATAGGTATATCAATTTCTTATTATTTTAAATTTAAGTAAGAGCTTCGACTAGAAAATATATACTTCGGTTCAACTACATTCACCAAAAATTCTTGGTTTGTATATCTCCAAGAATTTGATAAAATTAAATTATTTTATAAATTATTTCTTTAAACAAAAGTTATTTTTGTATTTAATGCATAGAAATTTTTGTTTTAGGTCACATAATAGTAACAGAACCTAAAGGTGGAGTGCGTCCGCGTATAGCTATAGAGCCCCGTTCTAGGAGAGTCGTAGTAGGAAGAGATGTGAGACTTCCGTGCGCGGCGCACGCTTGGCCGGTACCCAGCTACAGGTAAAATACGTTATAATATTTATAAAAGAAATATCTGATTTAATTTCAATAATTGTGCCATGGAAGTGCAAGCGCGACAGGGTGTGGGTTGGATTCCTACTCCAGAAAATGAAATATTTCGTATTTTCAATTTTTCGCTCGGTGTCGAGGTGAAGCGCGGCTTGTAGCCCCCATTCAACGCAATGCTCTAGAATTCAGAGAGAAAATCTGGAATGGAGTATCTTAACACTAGGTACTCTCCGTCTACCCTGCTGTCTGCAGGGTACAGCGTGAAACTGAAAAAAAGAATATTCATATTGAATTCATTCCGATACAAAGACAATGTTCAACAAGTAAAGCAAGTAGCTACCACAGATATTGATTCTACATACTTCTTTTATCTCAACTATAAAAGAAACCACGGTATTGTGTACTCCCAACCAAAAGAACTTTCAACAAATGGAAATGGGAAAGTAGGTTATAATAAAATTTTCTCTTTAATTTACGTAAAACGTTTTATTTATTTTATATAAATTAAACTTAAATATATGTAGACATAAATAAATGTAGATTTTTGTCAGTTTATAACAGTATTATACAGTCATTTATTGTATCATCGAGGTGCAAAGATGTGACTCGATTCTCACTAAAAGAAATTAATTATATAATATTTTCATTTCTTTGCTTTGGTGTCGAGGCAAAATGCGGTGAGTTCCGCCACTCAACACGCAATGCTATTAGAATTCGACGGAAAGTAAGGAGCGGAGAGTGTTAACACTAAGTTCTCTCTATCTACCCTGATACATTCAAGATACAGCGTAAACTAAAAACAATAAATTTAACAACGAGAGTAACTCAGGAAGTATAAGCAAATATCATATAAAATGTCAACACAAAGAAAATGTCATCTTGAAACTCATCTTTAATGCACTGAAAGAAACACCGCATTGCCGTGTAACATGCTGTTATTCTTTTACTTTTACTGAGAAATACGTTTCCGCATAAAAATATTTTCTACTCTATGGAATTTTAAAGGATAGTTACATATTAAATTGTCAATAAGAGATATCTGTTGGTCTTTGATAAATGTTTTTGTTATTAATTTCTTCTTTTTGGTTTGTGAAAATTGGTTTCAAAAGAGAAAAATGTAAAAAATATGCAGCTTTAACCTCTACATACTAAAATTACATACATTTATGCAATTGAATCAAATGTAAATAAATTTATTGTATATTGACGGATTACGAAGCTTACATGTATATAAGAGCAAATAAACAGCGATATTTAATACCGATTGTTAATAATTAATACACATATTTGCTGTTACTGAGAATAATGGATTAAAAATTGAAAGCCGGCCAAGTTCGAGCTGGACTCGCGGACTAAGGGTTCCGTAAATCACGTTTGTTGTATGGAAGTTCCTTATGGGTTAGTTTATTCTGTTTTCAGTATTTGTTCGTATAACGGCATCAGAGATATATCTTCTGTGAAAATTTTAACTATCACAGTTCATGAGATAGTGCCTGGTGACAGACGGAGAGACGGGCAAACAAACAGCAGACTGAGTAATAAGATTTCGTTTTACCCTTTGTGTACGGAACCCTAAACATGAATTATATTATATCCATCTCTAAAATTAAAAAAAAAAGCTTTAGTTATTACTTAACTGTTGACCTATTTACAGTTATGATGCTCTACATATTCGGTTCTTATTAAGAAAATCTATATCCATTTCAATTAACCGCATTATAGGTACCTATACTATAAAATCTAAAAGTGGCATATTATAGATAATCACTTAATTAAAATATACTGTGGTTTTATCTTTTAAATATATTAAATTATATACCTAATAAAGAATAATGTATAGCAATTTTGAGGTAGAGAAATGAATGCAAATGAAAAGTATTAAATTTCATATCTTATTTTAACTGAATAAACAAGAATTTTGTTCACGTGTTACAATAAAGATATTTTACATTACAAAAGATATATTAATAGTAAAATATCTACAGTAGAGTAGATTTTCAATTAAGTATATTGGCTAAATAGAACCATATACAATGTATATAAAAAAATCTCGCTTTAATCTCAAAATAAAATTAGAAAGAAATTATAATAGCGCAGCAATGTTGTGGAATGTATGTATTACACGATAATTATTTTTCGGTTCATATTTATTTACATTTAAAAACTCGTGGTTTCTTGGCGTAGGGATGCATGACTCCATGGTTTTCCCGTGCAATTTTCTTTAGGAAGTAATATAATTAACTGAGGACGGTCTAGAATTGTCTCTGGCTATTCTGATAAAAAAATAGACAGTGTAATTATAACATGTTGAACCCGAAACATTTCTTTTAAATATACCACTAAATTATTACTTATATTATTATACTTAATTATTTATTTCACTAAATTTTAAAAAATGGGTTCTCTGCCAATCAAAATGGAATGTTTCGAAAATTGAGCAAAATGTAAGCAAAATAATAATTAATTTTCATGTATAAATGGTAAAATATTTTGATAAATTTTTGAAAATTAAATAACTATATATTAATACATATACTCGTAAATTAATTAAATACGAAATAGATAACAATCTCAACTCTAACAGCGAAGGTTATATTAAATATCAAAACAACCGCACGCTTCACCCTAAAATTTATTTCCAGGGCATTAAGCAACTTTTTATTTCGTCACCCCTGATTTGATTTAGGGTTGGGCTGAACGCAATCTCGTAATCCCATGCGGTGTTTAAGAACCAAGAAGCCAATTTACCTTTACATGTCACGTCACTATTAATATGCCCCAAGTAACATATTACCTTATTACTTGATTAATCAAAAGTCAAAAGTAATATACTAGCTAAATTTTTGATTTTTTTTTAATAAAAAAATACTTTTATCTTATACTAGTGGCCCGACCGCGGCTTCGCCTGCGTGAACTGCGTTATTATTAATTTCTGTCTCCATGAGTACCTACGTCATATAAGTGACGTCAATGTAAAATTTGAGACTCCGAGCATTTGTAGTAACGAAGTTTCATAAAAAAACTTTCAACCAAAAACAACCCCTCAGAAGTCGAAAATTGCAAATCCCTTAGCGAGCACCTACGTCCTATAAGTAACTCCTATACAAAATTTTAGATTCCTAGCTCTGGTAGTTTTTGAGATTTCGTGATGAGTGAGTGAGTGACCTTTCCACTTTATATAAAAAGATTAACTTAGCTTCGTACTGCATCCATAGCCAGAATAGCCAGAGAGAACTCTGCATACCTCTTTAGCCCGCACTGTCATCAACCTCTTCATACATACCTTCTGTGACGGTCTCATGCTTTTTACATGACCTTCCTCCAATATTTGTGAGACCGTGTTTGCAAAGATCAACTTAGGTCCCCCCTTTTACCGCTCACTTTTCCTTCTTAAATCTTTCTGCCATTCTGTTTATCTCTTCATTGCGGAGTAGATCAGCTAAACTGACTCCGTATATCCTACGAAAAGAAGATCGCATCTCCACAGAATTTATCTTTAATTAATTCTTCTTTTGCAATACCCACGTAAAAGTTGTTTTTATTATTTATTCAGTCATGTTTTTTGAATAGTCCATTTGAAGGTTAATTCTTTCCAATTACGGAGCAAATAAGGTGCTTTAGTATACCAACAGACTTATTTTTCTGTTTATTTGATTACGCTGCTGCCTTAATGATATCCAAATATCTATAAGTGGTCATATTGATCAGACTTTGTCTACTGTGCCATCAATAAGTAGCAGGTTAGGCATAGGAAACCTAGTGTTAAGACACTCCGCTCGCCACTTTCCGCTGAGTTCTGAAGGCATTGAGTGGCGGAACTCGACGCGGTGGTTTTCGGGAATTGTGAGAATCGAACCCACAAGCTGTCGCGTTTACGTCACACGCTTTTGCCTCTTGCTACGACTGTCCTTGCAGATTAATATATAATAAACTATATACTTTCGTTAGACACTATAATTAGAAATAGGACAATAGCATTGTTAATAGATACATCAAGTACTAGGTATCTCATTAAAAACAGGAAGCATCTTCGAGCACATTCCAGTAATGAAACCTTTCTATGGTGTTACACGATGTATGTATTAAGTAAATGACACTGCAGCGTACTCGTATTGTAGAATGTAGAAAAAGGAACAAGGTAATACATGGTCTTATCTTTGACTTGTTTTGTTTTAGCTTTACGCGTTAACCCACACAGCGAATAGGCTGGGGAAATGTAGTGCACGGACACTCTGCTCCTCATTTTCCGCCGAATTGTGAATGTGTTGAGTCCATAATCATAAGCCTACAAGAGCTGCGTTACAGTGATACCCGTGCCACGACGACCCTCATCTTTAACTTGATTTTTTTAGCTTCCCGACGTGTCTCGTACCCAGCAGGATAGGCAGAGGGAGTGTAGTGTTAAGACACTCTCTCGTTTCCCATTGTTCGCCATATTCTGGAGGCATTAGGTGGTGATCGGTGGAACTCAACGCCACGCATTGCTTCTATATTACATTTTTTCTATATTTTATTTCCTCGAATGTTTACAGTCATATACCAGATTGATCATTTGACCAAAGTTTTTGCGTGTTAATTTGTGATTTTTATTAACATTGTGTTTTTATTTATTTTTAACTAAATATATAATTTAAATTTGATAGTAGTAATTTTAGTTCAAAGGCAAAGGTATTCACTTGTAAGAATTATTTACTTTAGTTATCTAGTACATTATAATAGTTAGTTCCTATAAAAGTGAACGTTTACTTTGTAGCAAAAGATAACTTTTTAGCGCAGTAAAAGTAATTTTGTGTGAAATTTTCCTTTAAACTTCAAACAATAAGTACTGAGTGAGGAACCCGAACGAGCTCTTTGACCGGCAAAAACTTATCATGGTTTAGTTTTTTTAACTGTAAATAGCTTAAAGTTAATAAGCATTTTTTATCAATAAAGATAAAAAATAAGCTTAGCTGAGAACATGGGGATCTAGTGATAAGACACTCCGTTTCCATTAAGACACTTCCGTTCCGCTCTTTCTGCTGAACTCTCGAGGCATTGTGTGCTTAGTGGCGGAACTCAACGCCAGGCTTTACCTCATCACCAGGGTAATGAAAATATTAAATATTTTATTTCTAATGTGGAAATCGAACCCACATGTCTTGTCGCATTTACCCACTCACGTCCATATGCTACGATGGAGTCGTTACATTACTTGTAATTATTGTCATAACTAAACTTTACGATTTGAGTATTTGTTTAGGTCCAGTAATTAGAGGTAGAACTGCTTGTTTAAATGTATAACATACATAAATATACAATAAAAAGCAGCTGCCATTAAAAAGGTTCCCATTCGGGGAAGCGAATTCTTTTTACTTTTCCGCTTTTCTACCGTTATTCGATCGTATCGTTGCGTTGAATTCATTCACTCACTACTTCATGTTTTTAAATTGAGCTTGGTCTAAAGACCAGTAAAAACATATAATTACTATTATAATATAATAATTATTTGTACTGGAGGTAGTAATATTATCAAAACTAACATTTCACATAAATTTCGAACCTAAATTATCTTTGCAGCAGATGAAGAACTGCCTTTTGTACAAAATCCACGAGTACCATCAACACTCCATCACATTTCCTGTTCAGTTATTCTTATAAGCGGACAAGATAAGTTTAACGTTTTGCAAATTCAAAAATTATGCTTGACTGGAGCTGCCACCGCCATAACTTTTCTTTCAGACCACAGTCGGAAGCCTTTTAGAATGCAAATGTCTCCTGCATTTCGACTCTTTTGAAAACTATTTCTTAAAGGAAGCTAACTCGCGAACATTGGAGATTCCCAGAGATGAAGCCATTTCGTGAAATTCCGCAGGATATTAGATGACATTTGCTTCCAATATCTCTTAAGATATAACGAATCCAATATAGTGCTGCTATTTCATTATCATACCAGATTGGCTGGCTTTTAACTAAACACTGTAAAGGTTTTTTTTTTCATATTATTATTAACTGTCCCACTGTTTTGTAGTTAAGTATTTATAGTTTAAAAACAGTCGTATTTGAATACATGAAAACTTTGAAATATAATTGAGACCAGGCGGAATATGGAGAACAGTAGTGTTTTAATGACAACGGAGTGTATTACCCCTGAGTGACTAGTGTCAGGTTAGCCCTACCTGCCCCGCTATGTGTAGGATACAGCGTGAAGCTTTAAAAAATACAGATTTTATATGAAACGTTTCTCAAAGAGAACATTTTCTTCAGGAAAATAATTAAATTTATACAGTAGGTGAAAGTTAAAACTGTAAAATGTAATTATATATGTAATTCTTTTACAATTTAATTTACAGAATGTTGAACATCCTCTATACTTGCACAATAAGCATTGACTTGTTTATGTTTAATTCCTCGGTCCCTATAATTTGCTTTAGAACGGATTCCTTTCCATTATTGCGTTGTGCAATTACTACGAATCCCGTTGAATTGCATACCGACTGTCTGTTTTAGTGTTTGATGTAAACAAATAAAACTATTGTGCGCTCGTGAAATTATATTCCCGTTGACATTGTAAATATTTGCTTTAATTGAAATTGTGCATCCACTTATTCATTTTCTACTTCTTTTTCTTTTTCTTTTTTCAGCTTAACGGTGTTTCCCGCTTATGCAAGCAGAGACACCCCAATTCGGTGATAAATGGGGAACGGGGTGACTTTGAAGACACTCCGTTCCCCATTTATTACCGAATTCTGGAGAAATTGTTGAGTGGATTCGGATCCACAATCTGTCGCGTTCATTCACACATTGTGCCACTACTGGTCTTACCAGGCGAATATTTGCATCAATTGAAATTGCATTTTCCACATTGAGCTATATTATAATTATGTTCTAATATCGGCATATTCTTATGAGAATGAATTTAAGTAAAGTGGAATTTAAACAAATCAATATACCACACTGTGCACACAACAGTTACTTGTATTTACTCGCTGATTGTTACTTATTCAATTTTAGATTTTTCAGTATACGTGGAAAGAATTAAGAAGTCACTCTACAATTTATCTTACAAAAAAATAATCTTAGTCTAACAATTAGACGCGTTAAAATGGCGTCACATTGTCAGTTCTAAGTCTTTATTTCCAATTTTAATAAGAAATCTTTTTTGTAGGTGGTTTCGTGAACACCACGAGCAATTAATACCAATAGAGAAAACGGCGCTTTGGCCTCGAGCGTCAGTTCTAGGCGGCTTGCTCAGCATACAAAGGCTACAGCGGGAGGACGCTGGCAGGTTCATCTGCTGGCTCAACAACACTGCTGGCGGTGAATCAGCTCATTTCACTATCATTGTTACAGGTAATATTTAATTATTTTAAATAAAGAATTGCCTTATAGTGAAAAAAAAATCTTCATTTAACAATATCCCCCATGAAATAGTAATACAAGTAATATAATAAATAACACTTCTGTCTATGAGGCTGACGTGATGCTTGCAAGTTTTGATGATTAAACGCGATGGTCGTGGGTTCGATTCCATTTCGGGGGAACAAATTATTATTTATTATTTTTTTTAATTTCTTCACTCTAGTAACGAGGCAAAGCTTGGCGCTAAATTCTGCCACCCAATACGCAATGCTTCCAGAACTAGGCCATACCAATGCCATATTATAAAAACTGTTAATTAAATTTTTTGACGAATAAATTACCCATATAATAATAAAGCGAAATAAGAAACTAAATTATTTTTTTTTCTTATATACATACATAAAATTGTACACTCAATAACGTTACTATAAAAACAGCTTTTGTTACAAATCTAGATTAATATGTTCGTATGTAAAGTTTTTGTTTTTTACAACAGAGGCTTATGAAGTTATTCGTGCGTGAGAAACATATTTTTCTGTCATATTCGACGCACGCGGGCCTCGCTGCTCACTCCTCAGTGCCTGACGTGAATAGCACGCACATTATTAAATACAACGCAGTTTCCTGTATTTATAGGTTTTATATGAACTTTTAGTTATTTCGAGATATGTTTTAAGGATTATAATTCTAATATTATATTATTAATATATAAATATTATTAATATTATAAGTGTGAAGGTTTGTAAGGATCTGTTCCACTTTCACACAAAAACAGCTGAACGGATTTAGATGAAATTTAGCTTATAAATCATAATAGAACGTAGGGTACAATAATGTAAAAAAAATTGTATAATTCGGCTTATATATTTTTTTAACGGATGAAGCCGCGTGTGATTCGCTAGTATGGTAATAATTTAATAATGATTTATTAACGTAAAGATAATTAAAACTGAGAGTTTACTTAAGTAACCTATTTGTTTATTTTCTTATTTACTGAGTAAATTACATTTTTTTTTTAAATGTAACGACATTGTAACGACACGAAAAATAAACATATACCCTCGTTACAGAACCAATATCCGTCCGTATAAAACCAGAATTACTACGAACAAAATCCAAAGCAGATGTCAATTTCGAGTGTAGAGTGTCCGGTCACCCCATAGAAGTGGTGTATTGGATACATGATGGCAAAGTGCTGAAGGACACGGAGAGGGTTCGGATATCCCAGGATGGGTTAAGGATACATATCAAAAATTCAGAACAAAACGACCAGGGGGTGTACCAGTGCTTTGCGAGCAACACCAGAGATCAGGCGTATGGGGTTACGGAATATATTATAGATGGTAAGTATGGCTTTTATGTGATATTTTTAATTTTTTCTTTTATTTGGAGGATTTAAAACACTAACTTCTATTGATAAGTGAATGAACACTATAGATAATACATATAATATTAAATACAAAATTCTTACATATATATTTGTCACGAATTTGATTTCAAAGTAAAAAAATGAAGTTACATCAAACAAAAACAAAAATATAATAGCTTTTAACTGATTATTTGAAAAAATCTGGGAAATATTCTTTAATCGTAATAGCAAAACACTATAAAACTACATAATGTAGACAGCTCTAAATAGATATAGATTTTTTATCCGATTTTCTTCAACTATATATCTATATGTAGGCGCTCATATATAGTGAGATGAAGGGTGCGATGTTTTGTACCACCAATAAATGCCTTCCTCCCATCTCGTATTTCCCTCCACTAAACGGGCCTCCTCTAAAGATAACATGGTTGCTTTGTAACATTTTATAATACAATATAGACAAATAAGCCAAATATTATTTCTCAACAAATATTTTAATTTAATCACATTTGTTCATATTAAATGTTAATTTACTTACGTTTATATTTCCATTTCTTCGCTCTGGTGTCGAGGCAAAGCGCGGCGTTGAGTTCCGCCACTCAACACGCAATGCCGAATTCTGGGCAGAAAGTGGGGAACGGAGTGTCTTAACACTAGGTTCCCTCTGCCTTCCCTGCAGTGTGCGGGATACAGTGTGAAGCTGATTAAATGTTAATATAGTGTTTGATTTAATCAGTTACATAAATTAATTTTGTCTATTTGGCCGTCTTCAAATTTTAAGAATCATCCAAACAAAATCAAATGAAATGAAAGGAAGTATAATCTTGAGCATTATAAAAGCTCTTCTTTTTAAATAACAAATATTAATACTAGGCAAATACCGAATGAGCAGACGGTAATGTGTGTATTATAAAAGATAAACGAAGGAAGAGCGGGCTGGCAATATACTTGTTGCGACTTGTAGACTTGCTTGCATTTCATGCAGACTTCTATGGGTGCTTACGAATGTACGGACGCCACCGCCGTCATACATTTTAAATGCAAGTAAGGTTAGGTTAGTTTTTTTTTCAAAACCTACCCTAAGCTAATTTGTATTTTAAAAATAAAATAAACTAAATCTGTAGAGCGAATATAGAAATATGAACTGAGATCTATTTATGTTACACATTGCTGGTGGAAGATCATTTAACTTAAACAATCCCTAAGAATTTTATTCATTATTTCGGCAAAGCGTATAATGGATAATAATATTGGATAATAATATTATTTCATACATAGCCTAGAAGCCACGGGTATTTTACACATTGCCCGCGGTAATTTTATAAAATACTAAAGCTATAAAGATTTTCGGAAGCATATATCTACATCGTAAATATATCAAAATGGACGTTAATGACATATTTCTTTCCTAGCATCAGAAGGCCGGGGGCGATCTACAGGGAACCGATCGAGGCGCGCACCCTTCGCACGGAACACCCACACGCACGACAACGACTGGAATTTTACCGGCACCAGGGGTAAAAATAAAAACTGTATTCTATCATTATATTCATTTGTAGCATATGTAGGTAGGTAGGAAAACTTCTTAGGAAATGTATTCATACAATCCATAATTACAGAAAAATAACTTGTTAAATAAAACTAACAGCAGAGTAGCTCATAATGTATATCTTTCTTCCAACACCGTAAAACGCAGGAAAATTTGTGCAAAGAAGCACCTCATAAGCAAAAAAATGTGAATCATATGCTTGCAAATTGTCTAAATAATTATAAGACAAGACTACAAGCAAGGAGGCATAAACGTATAGTTCAGTTTCGACAAGGTTCCACTAGGTTCACTTTGATATATGGGGGTGACACTAAAAATAAAACATGGCAAGCATCCGCTATATATTTTTACACAGAAACACAAAGAAAATCCCACGTTTCTCATATAATTAATATATAAATAAATATTTTCTCATTAAATTAAAAAATAAACTCTTACCTTCTAGAATTTAAAAAGATTATTTTAATTTAGAAAATTTTAAAATTAATTAACACCTTAAAACTAGTTACTAGTAAGAGCTGAGTGCAGCTCTGCTTCTGTGTCTTTCACTTGTGAGGCAGACAGAGAAAACGACTCAAAAAACTTCCACTTTTCTTCTCGGCATTTTTTGCGGTTTTCACTTCGCCTTAATCAGGCTGTAGATTATGTTCAGTACTTGTATAGGTATGTGTATACGTTCCATGTGAAAATTAAGCCGTCGGTGCTGAGAGCAATGTAAATAAGATTATAAAAAATCGTCTTTTTTATGTCCACCATAGGAATAAAATTAGATATATATGATATTTAAGGTGTACAAATAATTGTAACGCAATTTAAAATCCTTATAATTCATGAAATTTGTATATACCGTATTTGTAAAAAGAGTGAGATATATTTATAAACTAAGAGCGCGAGATTCTCTGCGAGATGTTTTCAAAGATGCAGGTATTCTTGGAGTTGCTTCCCAATTTATATACTACTAGTGGGCGCGCGCAGCTTCGCCTGCTTCTTTGGACCCTTAAGGGTACATTCTAATAAATCATGAAACACGTGTTTAATGAAATATATTTAAGAGACTCAATTTAAAATTTTATAAAAATCGGTGGCGATTTAAAGATTTTTCCATACAAACTTTCAACCCCTTATTTTAGAAATATATTTAAATATCTAAATTTCAAATTTTGGAAAAATCGGTACCGATTTAAAAAAAAGTCCATACAAACTTTCAATCCCTATTTCACCCCTTTAGGGAAAAATTTTTTCAAAATCCCTTCTTAGTGGATGTCCAGATTACGAAAGTAAGCATCTGTCCAAATTCTACGTTTCTACGCACAGCGGTAACGACTGTGCGCGCGTCTTACCTCAGTCAGTGAGGACAAGTCCTTTTATATATATAGATAATATTCTCTTTGTCCGACCAAATATACATTGTCATAGTAAACATAGTGACAGTCATACGATAGGAACGAGAAATAAAGATAAGATTGTTACTCCAAGTTTTCGCCTCCAAAAAGTTAATAAATCTTTTATGGGTCTGAGCATACGTGTATATAATAAAATTCCACAATGTATTCTAGATTTGCCACTTCCAAAATTTAAAATATCAGTAAAAAAAATTCTGACAAGTAAAGCGTATTACACTGTTCAAGAATACTTAGAAGACAAACATGTATGGAATTAATGTCTATTGAATGAGATGCAGGATAGCTGCCAACTAATGTAATAGATTGTGATTGTACCATTGATTTTGAAAAGAGCAACTGTTGAGTTTCTTGCCGGCTCTTCTCAGCAGAACTGCCTTCCGAACTGGTGGTAGCTTTTTGTTCATATGTTCATTCGACGATTCAAAAGTGCTTATAATAAGTTTATTTGAATAAAGAATATTTTGAATTTGAATTTGAATTTGACCTTGCAATGCAATATGGTATGGTGGATTTTCCAAGCACTGCATGTTGTGTGAAAATATTAATAAATAATAATTCAACTCCCCGCGTGAGAACCGAAGCCTCAGCCTTTACGGCATTTAAAGCTATTTTAGATGATTTCAACGTATATAGACAGACGTGATTTTGATGAAATGAATGACAAAAAAAAACTAGAAGACATAAAAAAATAAAGTCCTCAAAATAGATAATAACCATGAAGCCAACGTTACGCAGGGGCATAAGGTAGTGACTGCTCAGAAAATTGAACGTAAAATAGGGAACGCAGTTCCTTAACACTAGGTTCCCTTCCCTCTGCCTACCCTACTATATACGGGATATAGCTTGAAACTGTTTTTTTTTATTTAATCATATAAATGAAACATAAGTGGTATTGTTAATATTACTTACGTCTCATTTATATTCTTATCAGTTTTAATTAGGCCATATTCATACATAGATTTAAATACATGTCTACTACAATAGTTTTCGAAACATTGTTCAAATATGTACATAGTAAGTTAAATGTATTTATGTGCGGCTCGAGGCTCTGTCAAGCCTCGTTTTATCTTGTTCTAAGGAAACTTTGAACCTAGATAAAACGTGATCGCAGCTTTAATACTGAAAGCTCATAGTAACTATTTAAACTGTTAATTTTACAAGCTTTTGTTTTATTATAGAGAACCCTTCCATATCATATAATAAAACACATTAAGTACTGTGTACATTATTTTAATTATAAATAAAGAATTATTATTCTAGCCAGGGAAATGAATTATTATTTATTAATATTTTAAAGCGCAGCGTTGAGTACCGCCACTTAAATAAATGCCCCCAAAAAAATTTCGGAAAGTCGGGAACGGAGTGTCTTAACACTAGATTCCCTCTGCCTTCCCTGCTGTGCGCGGGATATAGCGTTATACTAAAAAAATATAGTTTAGAAGGCAGTATCGTGAGGATATACTTATCCCTGACTGTCGCTATAAATTGTATGAAATAGCTGGTATTTTTATTAAAGTTATAATAAATGGTTCCACAGTAAAGTAGGAAAAGCTCTTGTACAGAATAAGTATAATAGTTTTCTAGGACATCTCTATGAATATAATGCAATGCATCTAAGTCATACTTGTAATCAAATAGACCAACGCCCTCCATCGTCACACATCGAAAGAAAAATTAAAACCATTAGAAGCGATGTTTAATCATTTCATTTCTTCATTCTGTGAGCGCGGCGTTTAGTTCCGACACTATGCCCAACACAATACCTCCAGAATCCGGCGGCAAAATTGGAAACGGAATGACTTAGCTGGGAACCTGGAAAGGTTATGTTCAGTCGTACACTGTGTCAAATTATAATAAATATAATTTACATATATTAGGATTTACATCTATGTATTTCTTACTCCATTATTCGCTGTGATTCAACTGACAGTAGGAAGTAAAATACACAACCTCCTTATATTCTTCGCTATAAGGCAACAGAGCCTAAATGAGTCTAGGATAAAGTTTGATAGTTAGATTCATCGCGTTTGAGCCCCGCAGCACTGTCAAGTTTCGTTTTATTTTGTTCAAAGGAAACTTTAAATTAGATAATGCATGGAGCCAAAAGCTTTGGAGTAACTGCTTTTGTGTTTTCAAATACATGGATTCTCTTTTTTTAAATTACATCATCATATTTTTGTCAGCTTCACGCTGTACCCCACATGTACCAGTATTCTGCTACATTATTAATTAACTTTAATATCAATTAACACAAGACTCCTTCTGCCAATAGGCACTTCCACGGAAATGTCTTAAGGGAAGGGAGTGTCTTCACACTAGTTTCCCTGCTATGTGCAGGAAGCAGCAAAATCTGAAAACTATACAGTTATAGTTAAATCTACAAGATATTAGCCTTAAAAGGGAGGCAAAATTTGGTATTAAAGCTTCAAGTGTGGTATCAGATGAAAGGGCTCCGACTAAACTAAGCTTGAATTTCAGAAAAAGCTACAATTTTTGTACGGAACATTCGGTGGGTGAGCCCGACTCGCGCTTGTCCGGTTTTTTTTAATTCAAATCCCAAAAATGTTCGTTTTTATACTATTAGCAAACACGATTTTTTTATTGTTTTTAACATTATCATCATCTAAATAATTCGAAGAATTCGAATTGTAATCCCTAGCGGTATATTTATTCCGTATATCTATATAATAGGTGCTTTCACGGGCTGATTACATAAAACATAGTCTCGTTTTCACAATTACGCAGAGTTGTATTCACTTTCCAAAATTGTGTGTTTTTAGTAAATCAGTGTTTGTTTTGTGAAAAGAGTGGGAAAAAAAAGGAAAATTTTCTATAACTTCCCTGAGATATCTTAAATAATAAAATATATACATATTACTCAAGTATATATTAATTAGTATATTAAAAAAAAGGTTTATACATACCAAGATAATTTCAATTACTCAGATATATTTTTTTATAATAAGTCTTCTTTTTTAGCTTAATTTAATTATTTAGGCTTATATTTTTTTACTTATTCTATTGAAAATTTAAAATAATTTCATAAATATATTTAATAAATATTCTTACAGTTCAAGCAGGCGAAGCCGCGTCCGGGTCCTGTAGTGTAATGTAAAAATTAATTTTCACCAAGTTACCACCCTCTATAAAGCTGTAAACCAACAGCTCATAAAACCCGATCAGTATAACATAATCACTATCGAACTAGGTAATGTTCAACTTTTTATCCTCCCGTCGGCTTCACCATAAAATATTTAAAAGTCCATTTTAAAGCGCGGATCCGCTGCAAGCTATTAGAGTCAGCTCTTCAGTTCAAACAAAGAGTCCCAGGGACGGGGCACTGCCTGGAGCGAGGAATGCTGTACTAAACCCCATACCTTGTCATACCAATTAAGATCGTATAACGTACCCTTAAGGTACATTTTACAATTTAGCCAAGTAAAATATACGCCTTTTCGTCTCATTGTCAATTCTCTCCCCGCTATTTGGTGTCGCTTCTCTTCAGGGCTCGAGAGCCGTCGCAATGCACACACGTTCGCTATCGGGATGTATAAACTATATCAACAAGCTTTTTAATTTTCTAAATATAATTTTATTATTGAAGCCAGGTGTAGCGCGAAGGTGTAAGCGTGTGACTGCAAATGCGACAGATTGTGGATTCGATTCCCACTCGAGGCTATAAAATATTTCATATTTTTATATCTTCGCTGTAGTGTTGAGGCAGAGCATGGCGTTGATTTCCGCCACTAAACACGCAAAGCCTCCAAAATCCAGAAAGTGGAGAACGGAGTGTCTTAACACTAGGTTACCTCTGCCTACCTTGCTGGTTGCGGAATACAGCGTGAAGCAACAAAAATATATAATTAATTTAGGTATTATAGAAATATTATTGTTTGTGATTGCAACCGTATTGTGAAGCTGTACTTCAGCAGACGCCACTTCTATGTCTCTACAACTTTTTTCATATTTACCAATCATTTTGATGGATATAAAATTATGGTATTTTAATTGGTAAATGTACATATATGAAAAAAGTACAACTAATTAATGAAGAAACAGAAATTTCAAATTATACTTTTCATTAAAAAAAATCCGCTAAATTCTATTCTAATAAACTTTAAAAATACACAAACTATACATACAGCTATAATAAATATAATAAAAGAGAATGGACACCTTTAGAATTGGTTGATTAAAATTTTATTACAATAGCACCATATTGGGGGCGACCTATTAAAAATTCCAACATAAATATTCTGGCAACACCCTTTTAAAATATTTCACATGTTAAGCGGGCAAAAACGTTGCGGTTAAAAACGGGCAACACCATATATAATGCTGCGTGTAGTGCGAGACGGGTCGAGTGTATAAATTATGCAAGTGGTACCTTCTGTTCAAACGTCTCATTTGTGACCGCTGCTTCGATAAATATATGGACATTTTTTTGACTTCAATGAGTTGCTAAAATTGTATTTTGTCTAGATTGAAAGCTTATTTTTCTTTCTTTCCGCGTTCCACCTAATTCTACAGACATTGCGTGATCAGTGGCGGAACTCAACGCCGCGCTTTTCCTCCACACCAGAGCAAAGAAATGAAAATGTAAATTAATATTTCACTTCCTGGAATGGGGATCGAACCCTCAACCAGTCACATTTACAGTCATATTTTGTGTCCCTGCGCAATTATATTTTTTTAACATAAAGCCAACCCATTTAATATTTTTTTATATTTTCATATCAAAAATAAGGAAAACCTCACCATTTTTCGAGTTATTAAAAACAATGTAATATTTTCAGTGAAGTGATTTAAAAAGATTTAAGCTTTAGATCCCACAGTAGAACGTGAAAGGGGAGATTAATTTATCAAAGGGATTAGAACGAGATACATAACCAGACGTGATCGGCACTGCTGTCTGAGAAAAGACCACGAATAAATGTAAAATCTTACAAAGCTTCACTTCATTCATACAATTTGTGTTCAGGTTTCATTTTCTATTATGTTTCATTTTAAGATTAGTTTATAATATTATTGTTATATTTTTTTCTTCATTTTTGGAGTTATACATTATATACGTATGTGAGAATGTTAATACATATTACTTATACAATATAAAAAAAAATAATGACATGAATTCTGGAAGCATTTAGTATTGAATGGCGGAACTCAACGCTGCGCTTTACGTTTATTTCATTTCCACCGGCAACGTATCTTGTTTATACGTCAGTCACACTTTGTGCCCCTGCGTGACAATGGAGATGAAAATTATGAATAAATTTGCTAAGTTAAATCGCTTTTATATAAAGAATAATAATAACTAAAATATCTAAGTCTAAGTAATTACATTCCATACATTGCCGAAAGTTAAACGAGTATACCGAGTACCGGTATACCGAGGCTGTTCGTCAACTCACTCATGGCAAATGCTGCAAAGTTTTTGGAATGATGTCGGGAGCAGAATATGCAACATATTAAAATCCAACCATATTATATTTTTACTTCAAGAAAATATTAAATTTGTAACAATAAAATTCAAATAACTAATTTAGAGTTCGATTTCCAATCGAGAAAATGAAATATTTAATATTTTTAAAACACGGCGTTAACTTCCGTCATTCAACAACCAATGCCTTAGCATTTAGCTCCCCCTGCATACCCTCCTAGATGGGGGATTTAACTATCAAATATATTTTTGGGTATGCGAGCGCTCAACCTATACCTACCGGTACATCAGTATTAAAGAAAACTAAGTACGTGGCGTCTGTGGCGTTTGTACGCCACAGATTATAGGTTCGATTCTCACTCGAGGCAATTAAATATTTTCCATTTTCAATTCCTCAATGTGGTGTCGAGGTAAAACGTGGTGTAGAATTCCACCATTCAATACGCAATATCACCAGAATTCGGCCATGCTGGAAAAAAATATTTGAAAAGAGCATTATCTATTTCAAATTCAAATATGTTCATAAGTATCCTATACGTACCGGTATATCGGTATTAAACTACACCAGCATTTTACGCGTCTGCTTATGAAACGTAAAGAAGCTGAACTTTACAAGTTTCAGTTAACAAGTAATAACTTTGGGTTAAACTTTCAAAGAGAAACAAAGTATCCGTTAGCTGCATCGTTTTTACACTATAATGTGAAAATAACTATCCTCTGCCTTCTTAAAACAACTGAAATGCTGTATTTAAAACTACTTAAATTTTCGTAATACCATTTAAAAAACCTAATAAAGGTGAAGATTTTGTACACAACTATGAGACAACTATGGGTTCCATTTTCACGAAGTGAATATAAAAATAATATTTAAAACTATTATTTTTTTTTTTATTGGTGGTTATGAAATAAGGCTTATAATCCTTGTTGAAATACATACTAGTATATGGTAAAAGAAGGATTATCTGGAATTCTCACGGGGAACTTTAGGGAGGACGAATTATAGTTAGTTCTAACTAATAAGTACTAATAGTAATAAGACAAAGCGTTGAAATCCACCACCCCACACTCAATTTCTCAACTGTTGGGCAAAGTGTGGGGAAGAGAGAGTGTTAGCAATAGGTACCTTCCTAGATGCCTACCTCTGCCTACCTTTCTAGACGCAGGATAGAACGTGAAGCTAATATAAATGCATAGAATAATATTTATAAATTTACGACAGAATTTTTCTTTAAATATTTGCATAATATATACAAACATTTTAAGTGCATTTAAGAGCATTAGTTTCGTATGGAACGAAGCTAAGGTGCGCCCGCTCGGCATATTTATGGTGAACGTTTATGATATATACACTAAATGTCTTATAAAACGTTATCCTATTATGAAGTACCTGTATTTCGAACGAATAGCCCTCTTATATTTCCAACTAGAATAAAACTTTTAGATATGCACTTAATATTTAAAGTAAATTAAAATATCACATATATTTTAAAAAAATGCTATTATTATAATATATCATAGCATAAATGGCGGAACTAGTAGTATTTATTGTCTCTAAACAAATGAATATTCTAAAATATATAAATGAAAGCTTAATGTCAACTTCCATTTACTTCTCGCCTCCACTCTCGCTAATACGGCTGACTTTGAATTTGGTGGAGGAATGATTGTGATTCAGGAATGCAAAATGCAGCTGAGCTTTCTTGCTGTTCTCTCACGTTGTGGTAGCTTATATTGAAGTAACTAAGTATAGTTCGCGAGGCGTAAGCTGAGCTTTGCATTTCTGTAAGTAATTACTACAAGTAGAGCCAAGAAAAAGCTTTTAAAAAGCACCTTATAATTTTCATTATCGTCTGAGGTGTTGTTCATATTAAAAAGGAATCGTTTCGTTATACGAGTATTAAAAAAAACAACGTAGACTTTCGTTTTTTTAATTTGGTTGGTCACATATATATTTCCATTCATTCACAGAGATCGTACCTTACTAACTAGATTTTTAATTTCAATCCAAATCTAACACAAAAATAAAATTTATGATATCTTTACGACAATGACGTTGCAATCAGTACAACACTAAGCTTAAATGGCAGACCTACACTATACGAGTATATGAGCACTCACATAAATGCAAAGCTCGCTGCAAAGGGAACCCAGTGTTAAGACACTTTGTTCCTATTAAAACACTTCCACTCCCCACTCTCCATCGAATTTTAATGTTTTGCGTGTTGAGTTTCTCTCTGAACTCGACGCTCCGTTTTGCCTCGTTAGCAGAGTTAGGAAATGAAAATATTAAATGTTTTTTCTACATATTCAGAAACATAAAAAAAAGCAACAAATATATAACATCCCTATCTAAATACTCATCAATTAAAAAATATAGTCTATTATTTCATAAGGTTTTACGTAACCGCCGTCCTATAAAGATTCGTGCCAGAGCTCGCAGGGGCCGGATTTGCGACCCGCCTATTTCCATAATACCTTAACTACTTATGCCGCTTAGTCGAAGCGTAAATTAAACTGGATCCTCACTAGCCATACATTTCGCTTCGACCTCGCGCTCTAGAAATTAAGCGGCATTTCTCTTATCTTCGCGGAAAATATTTTTCAAAGTAAAACAGTGCAACGTCTGCGATGTTTGTTTTTCATTCATATTCTTAAGACCATTAGCGTAATTAAAGATAATGCTACAGGAAATTATTTGAATTAAAAACATTAGTGCCCACGCCATTGTAATTTCATCACATAGAACTCTAGTTTCGAAGCAAAGAGTGGCGTTGAATTCCGCCACTCAACACCCATTGCCTCCAGAATTCGGGAGNTTTAAAAAATATAGTCTATTATTTCATAAGGTTTTACGTAACCGCCGTCCTATAAAGATTCGTGCCAGAGCTCGCAGGGGCCGGATTTGCGACCCGCCTATTTCCATAATACCTTAACTACTTATGCCGCTTAGTCGAAGCGTAAATTAAACTGGATCCTCACTAGCCATACATTTCGCTTCGACCTCACGCTCTAGAAATTGAGCGGCATTTCTCTTATCTCCGCGGAAAACATTTTTCAAAGTAAAACAGTGCAACGTCTGCGATGTTTGTTTTTCATTCATATTCTTAAGACCATTAGCGTTATTAAAGATAATGTTACAGGAAATTATTTGAATTAAAAATATTAGTGCCCACGCCATTGTAATTTTATCACATAGAACTCTAGTTTCGAAGCAAAGAGTGGCGTTGAATTCCGCCACTCAACATCCATTGCCTCCAGAATTCGGGAGAAAGTGGGGAGCGGAGTGTGCGGACACTAGACTCCCTCTGCCTTTATTATTTTTTTTCAAAGAAAATATTTTATATATTAAAGTACCATAATGCTGGCAATAAAACCATTATTTATCTCTAATATATACAATTAAAATATAAATTATTTTCCAGAATCCAAGCCTGAGCTGGTATATTGGTTTTCGGAGCAAACACTTCAGCCTGGGCCAAGTGTGTCACTCAAATGTGTCGCGATGGGTCATCCTCCACCCCAATTTTCATGGCTGTTAGATGGATTTCCTATTCCTACTAATTCAAGGTAAAAATGTTATTACTTTATTTTTAATTCTCAATAACACGAACGATTTACGCAAAATCTCCTAAAAACCGAGTTATTTACTTATTTTCAATTAATTTTATGTACTTTTTTTCTGTTAATTTCTTATTTTTTTTAAATTGAAACAGATTTGTCGTCGGCCAGCACGTGACGCTTCAAGACGACGTGGTCAGCCACCTCAACGTCAGCCGCGTCACTGAGCAAGATGGCGGCGAGTACGCGTGTGTCGCCAGCAACTCTGCTGGTAAAGCAGTCCACGCGGCCAGGGTCAACGTATACGGCCTCCCGTATATCCGGGAGATGCCCAAAGTAACTGCGGTGGCAGGGAGTGATTTGAACATTAAATGTCCTGTAGCCGGATATCCGATTGAATCGATCACATGGGAAAGAGGTAAGCTTTATATTTCATATGAAAATACTTAGCCCTTTTTCACCATTCATTTATTTCTAAATACTTTTACTCTTTATTAAGAAAAATATCATCTTCACGTTGTATCCCGCAAGGCAGAGGGAACCTAGTGTTAAGACACTCCGTATTTCAGTTTCTGCCGAAGTTTTCGATGTATTGCGTGTGTGAGTGGCGGAACTTAACGTCTGGCTTTTGCCTTGGTGCTAGAGCGAAGAAATGAAAATATTAACAAATACACATTCATTCCCCTGAGTGGGGATCGAACACACAACCGTCGCGTTAAAGTCACACCACCTTTTGCCGCTGCAGCACGGCTGCCTCAAAACTTAATTAAGATTGTACAAAAATACGCAAATTAGAAGCAAGATATAATTAATTAATACAAACACATCGTTTTAATAAATGTATCTTTAAAGCGATACAGATATTACATAAAACGGACTATGGCGTTTTCCTCCCCTCCCGTCTTGTTTAATGAATGTTTTTTTTCAATTACATTCTAAAACTGAATTGTCGTTTTGATGCTTTTCCGAGATTATTTTCGTCTCGCGTTTCTTCCGCTTCGTTACCCTTTTACAGAGTTATGTTTCTTAAAAGTATTACTTACCTTTAAGGGTTTTGATTAACAATATCAAGGTTACAAAATTGAATAAATATAAAAATATATTTCTTTTATAAATATTAATAAAATGACTAAGGCCATTCGTGGCACAAGCGTTTGAGTGTAAACGCGACGGTTTGTGGGTTCGTTTCCCACTTAAGGAAATAAAATATTTAATATTTTCATTTCTTCGCCATTTAACAGGCAATGCCTTCAGAATACGGCGGAAATAGCGTCTTCTGACTAGACTTCCTCTGCTTACCCTGCTACACGCGAGCCCAGCACATACAGAAAAAAAAAAAGAAAAACACAATAACAGACGTCCATTGCCTGAAAACATATAACGCATCCTCTGTCAGTTTTATTAAGATCTATTACATTCAATGTGACAGAGGTCTTACCTAAACCCTCGACCTTATAATAGTAGCACTTCATAGTTAAAATACAATTCCCCCAGTTTAAATAGAGCAATATAAGCCTCACGTCCTAGCCAATCCGTGTATCAACCGGAAAATCAAACAGAGCGTAGAGTAAATTCCACAACGGCTGGAACGACAGAGAAAATCAAATATATTACAGATTTAACCAACCGCTTGAAAGGACACTTTAGTGCAAGAGTATCGAATTAAACTCAGGGGAAACGGAGGAACTTTCTCTTAGCAACAGGTCGTTAAGGAAACTAGGGCGAGTACGCGAAGGCGAAAATACACAAAGAATGGTGCGGAAGTCTCTATGACGTCAGTATTCCAGAGCAACATTGTTGACATTTTCAAGATAAAATGTGACAACGTTATTGTGACCCAACAACGCCCCAGATTCATATTAGCTTTTACACTTTTTTCTAAGCATCTACATCTAAAAACAATAAATTCAGGTCATAATTTACACCAAACTAAATTTCTCTGATATTGAAAAAAAACAATATAAATGTTAAATAAGATGAAGGCTTCCAGTACAAAAATCGCTTACAGTGGAAAAACCTGGCAAAAGATGATCTATTTTCGTTATACAACACTTTTTCCCCACTCAGATCAAAGAGACATATAAAGAAAATATCAGACCGTAAAATCCGTAGCCCGTTTAACAAAATTACTGGGTAAGATCAAATTAAGACTCGCCGGTCACTCCTTCGTAATTTTCCTTTTCCTCTGTGACCCTTGTCAACAACGAACTTATCTTTTCATAGATATCTCATTAGTCCGAAGCCTTTAAATGGCTTTTATTATTTTCCTGGAGATTCACAACTAGAATTACTGTGGTATTTGAGCTTAGTCGTGGCGCAGGGATGAAAGTGTATCACTGTAAATGCGACAGGTTCGATTCCCACTCGACAAAATAAAATATTTATTTTCATTTCCTTGCTCTGGTGTCGAGGCAAGGCGCGGTGCTGCGCTCCACCACTAACAAGCAATGCCTTCAGAATTTGGCGGAAAGTAGGGAGCGGAGTGTCCTAACACTAGACTCCCTCTGCCTACCCTTCTACCTAAAAATAGCCTAAAAAAAGTAGCAAACAGATCATAATAGGTCCGATTGAATGAGATCGGCAAGTTACTAGGTGCTAATTCATTATGCTGGAAATACGTCAAAATAAAAGGAGCATTACGTAACTGAATTTATATTAAGTAAAAAAATACTATACTGTAGATATAAAGTTTTATACAGAATTTTATTTCTGTCCGACCTTTTCCAGTTTTTTAATATAAAAAGTTAAACACAACTTATTATTTACGAAAGCTGGCCAAATAGCGCGTCATATTTCAACATAACTTTTACAACTCCAACAAATGGCAGGATATTTTCATTTAACTTTATTTTTACAGTTCAAATTATATATGTTATTTATTTTTCCATGTGAACCTAGTATTTCGCTTTATTAAGTAACATACATCTCTATGTAGAAAAATTGATATAGAGAAAATATTTTTAATTATATGGACTTTACTTGAAGCTATTTGTGGCGCAACCATGGCACAAGCGTGTGACTGTAAACGCGACAGATTATGGGTTCAATTCCCATTCGAGGATATGAAATATTTGATATTTTCATGTCTTCACTCTGATGAAAGAGCGGTGTTAAGTTCCGCCACTCCACTCGCCATGCCTCCAGAAAGGTTAGCTAGGTTCCCTCTGCCTACCCTGCTACATGAAGGAAACAGCGTACAACTAAAAAATATGAACTCTTTTTATAATTTTGTATTAAAATTAAGTTCTTATATAAATACTGAAACAACATTATAATTTATAATATATATCAACAGACGGCCAATCTTTACCGTTAAATCGACGGCAGAAGGTATTTCCCAATGGCACCCTAATAGTAGAGCAGACGCAGCGCGGCGAAGACGCTGGTACCTACACCTGCCAAGCCTCGAACAGACAGCGACATGTGGCAAGAAGAGATGTGGAAGTGCAGATATTAGGTAGGCTATAGAATTTTCTTTTTATTTTAATAAGTTAAGGTTCTTTTTCAGTGTTTTGTTTATTGGTTGTAACTTTTTTTAGGCAGTAAAAAAATTCTAATTGGCAGAAACGATAACAGATATTTGATCGAAGTTATTTTTTTTTTTAGAAGTATAGATTAGATATAAAAGATTTCGACCTTAGGTTTTTAAAATATTTTTATTTTATTTTTTTCACTATATTCAAACAATATTAACTATTTAAAAGATATATTTAAGCACTTCATATAATTTGTCATATATTAATGAACGTAGCAAACTTACAGTGAAAGCCGAGTGGGCACACGTTGGTATGGTAATTATCGTTAATTAATCCTAAGAGACGTCACCCGCAGACGCCATGTTTGTTTTTACGATGCCTGTTTTAACATACTGTAAATAATATATGTTTGACTGAAAACATTTGAAAATATTTGATAAGCTTAAGTTTTTGGTCTTGTCTGCCTATATTAGATAGCAAGTTAAATATTTAAACTATCATTATAATTGATGTAATATTATAAAATATACTTAGCTACCTATTAATGAATAATATCGTCGGCTTAATTCAATTCAATTCAAAATATTCTTTATTCAAGTAGACTGTTATAAGCACTTTTGAATCGTCGAATGAACATATGAACAAAAAGCTACCACCGGTTCGGAAGGCAGTTCTGCTGAGAAGAGCCGGCAAGAAACTCAACAGTTGCTCTTTTCAAAGCAAAGTTACATTTGCTGGCAGCTATTCTGCATTACATTCAATAGACATTAATTCCATGCATGTTTATCCTACAACCTCAGGCTTAGAATCTAAAAAAGTATTAAACTTCTAGTATTTAAAAAACTATGCATATATGTATATTATCAGAAGGTACTTTTTACGCAAAAGTCATAATTATTTTATTTTTTTTCATTTTAGAATAGTATAACACAGCGGATATAACAGGTTTACACTCGAACTCTTCGATATTATAAAATATGTATTTTTTTTAATAGTTGTGCTATTATAACAGAGTTACTACATTTTTTTCGCTTTTTTCAATTTGGGTGTTAAAGCCAAATTAGGGTAAAAGATTCTCATTCGCTAAAACAAGATTTAAATAAGAATAAAATCACAAATTCAAAAAGGACGATATTATTCATCAGTAATTCATTAAATTTAGCACGTTCACCTTTTCTTTAATATCCTCTAGGGCTCTGACTTCTCAGTTAATATGCTAATAAAATAAAAAATAGTATAAATTTTCTATTACCTAAAAGTAAAAGATGGTACTAAAAAATTTCAAACGGTGAAGATAAAGAAATTTATTGTTCAAATTAATTAGATCCAAGATTAAGGTCGACTCGGTCAGCACATATATCTCATGTTTTCAGTTCAACCGAAGATATTGCCAATTCAGCCTTTGACGAATTTATTAAGGGAGGGTATGAGAGCGGCTATTTCCTGTCAGATATTGGAGGGTGATTTGCCGATTGCATTCCGCTGGGAGAAAAATGGACAGCCTGTGACGTCATCGCCGTATGCCCCCAGCGGTATTATAACTAGAAGGATGGACGAATACAGTGCTTCTTTAGTCATAGAGCATATTACCTCACTGCACAGCGGGAACTATACGTGCATAGCATCGAATGTCGCTGGTTCTGAGAGGTTTACTGTGCCGTTGACAGTCAATGGTATGTGTTAGTTTTTTAAAAAATAGTGAAATATCTAAGCTTTCTTTTAGGCTTTATACTCCATTTATCAGGGTAAGTAGAGGGAGCCTAGTGTTAAGACGCGTCGTTCTCCACTTTCTATTGTATTTTCGGGGCATTGCGTGTTGAGTGACAGAAATCAACGCCGCGCTTTGCCTTTTTCCAGAGTGAAAACATCAAAATATAAAAAAATATTATTGCATTAACCTGATTGGGAATCAAACTCACAACCGTCGTGTTTACAATCACATACTTGTGCTACTTTGCCACGACGGTCAAAACGAAAAAAATTGTGAACTTTATGTTGTATAATTAATTTTATGACAGTGCCTCCTCGATGGAGGCTGGAACCCAGTGATGTGGCCGTTGCTGCAGGACAAGACGTAACTCTTCAATGTCAAGCTGATGGATATCCAAAACCTAATATAACGTGGAAAAAAGCTGTCGGTAAGAATATTGCTTTTTTTATCTTCCCGCACACAACAGAGTAGGCAGAGGGACCTAGTGTTAAGACACTCCGTTTCTCTCTTTCTGCCGAATTTTGGAGGCGCGCTTTGCCTTTGTAGCTTTTCGACACCAGAGCGGGTTCAAAGCCCGCTACAATAACTTTTATACGTTTCTAAAAAACTTTGTTATTTAACTGAATGTCAAAAAATTGTGATTCTTATTTAAAGTTCTTATAGAACTATAGACATAATTAAGAACTTAATTGCAATCTAGGTAACACTCCTGGAGAATACAAGGACTTCATGTTTGAGGGCAGCTCCAGGGTTTTGGAGAATGGGTCCCTGGTATTCGAGCATGTCGCAAAGGACAGCGAAGGCCATTACCTTTGCGAGGCCCGTAACGACATAGGGGCAGGACTCAGTAAACTTATATTTCTGAAGGTTAATGGTAAGTCATTTTTAAATATAGAAGCGCATCTAGTTCCACTTTTTAATGATTAAAAAATCTAGTAAATACTAAAAAATTTAATCAGCTTCTCGGAATATCGGCAGAGGGAACCTAGTATTAAAAGTTGAGTGGCGGAACTTAACGCCGGGCGTTTGCCTTAGTACCAGAGCGTAGAAATAAAAATATTAAGAAAATATAATTCATTTCCTCGAGTGGGGATCGAACCCTGGGGGAAAACCCTCGGCGTTACTGTCACGCCATTGTGCCGCTGCGCTCCATGGCTTCAATAATTATATAATTATTTTTATTAGATATCTTAAATCTATAAAGTTAAACGTAAAATTAAATAATTTGCTCTATATTAGACAGAGAAAAATTCAAAGGCATTAAGAAATGCGGTCGTTTTGAAGATATTCTATAAATACCACTGGAATGTACCGATACTTGGCTCTATGATGGCGGACACGCGATGCTAAAATGAAAATTCTTTTCTACCATTACTGCCATATTGACTTTTAGAATTAATACCGCCTGGAAGAAAATTTATAGATTAAAATCGCAGACACTTTTCAAATTGCGAAAAAAATACATTTGCAAGGAATTTATAGATAAAGATTTTATTTGTATCGATAACACTTAAATAGCACCATACAATTTTAAATTTTAATTGAAATAGGTATATTTTAACATAGGTGGTTAAATTTTAATTGAAATAGGTATATTTTAACAAAGATGGTTAAATTTTAATTGAAATGGGTATATTTTAACGTAGATGGTTATGATACTAAGCTACGATACGTGGTTCGTAGCGTAGTAATGCCACGATACATTACGTAAAAGATAAGTAAGCTTAAGAAAAAGATACAAATAACCTTATTTTATACTAGCAATAAAAATGTAATAATATTTTAATTGTAGGACATATGTCGAATAATATTTCTTATATATGTCGGAGATTTTACATTTTACAATTTTCATTATTTATTATTATTATATTAACAATACAATATTAATAATGAAAATTGTTCTTAAGAACTTCATCTGCGTGGTCGTTTTACTTATTAAAAGTGTGCTACATTTCATAAAAAAATAAAATTTATATGAAATATTTGATTTCGTCAAGTGGTAATCGAACATACAACCGTTCGCATTCAGTCACACGCCTGAGCCTTTGCGCCACGACTGGCCTGACTGACGCTTACTTTGTTTTGCTTATAGTTTAAAAAATCATGTAAAAACTAGTCTATATATATAAAATCGAAAGGTCACTCACTCATCCCGAAATCTCAGAAACTACAAGTGCTAGGAATCTGAAATTTTGCATAGGAGTTATTTATAGGACGTAGGTGCTCGCTAAGACGGGAATTTGCAATATTTGACTTCTAAGGGGTTGTTTTGGGGGTTGTAAGTTTATATGAAACTTCGTTACTAAAAATGCTAGGAGTCCCAAATTTTGCATGGACGTCACTTACAGGACGTAGGTACTCATGGAGACAGAAATTAATAATAACGTAGTTCACGCCGGCGAAGACGCGACCGGGCCGCTAGTACCCTATAATAATATACTTCCACAGTATAATATACGACCGCCACGTCTTCCATATAATATATGTTATAAGATAATTAGACAAAACCAGAAAGGCAAGAAAAGGGCTCAACGGAAGTGATCGGCGGAAGTCGTGCGCGTCTGTCCAGAAAACTCAATCGTCGCAATACGTCTCCTCTTTATTGGAAAACGAGACAGTTGGCATCCACTAGAATAACTTCGTGTACGTGTTTGTATTCGACGATATTGGCTTTTGTGGAGCAAATATATCTCTATCCATTACTACGTTGACGTTCCACGAACTGTCTAAAACTCTATGTGTTAGTAATTTATCGCACTCTGATTACGTTAGTTTTGGGGTGAAGGTTTCTGCCTTTGTTGGGGATTACAGAGACGATCAAATAACAACGACGTGAACGAGAGCTAAATTAAATTACAGTGTAAATATATTTGTTATATTGAATCTCATCATGGACGATCTTTCAATTTATATTTTTATTTAATAAAAATATAGTACACTGCTATACAGTATGCAGTAAAGTCTAGAAAATTGGATAATTTTGAAGAAATAGCGTAAACTTCAAGGCAACCTTTGCAATAACATTGCAAATTACAAAATTTTCCCACGTCCTAAAAAGGAACAAAACAAATCTTATCGTAAATATTGGCGAGGATTACTCGGAGCCCAAAGTAAAACATGGGTTCGATTTATGCAAAACTAACAAGTTTCTAGGCGCTTTGGCACTCGTATAGTTTCCTTAGTTCGAACCTCGATTCGGTCACGTTCCGGGCAGTTTGTAAACATTTTAGCTTTCGAGCCAATCGTATTCAACCAATTTTATTCTGTCTATACTACCAGTGCTCTTGTGAACTTAAATATCAATAGCACAGTTAACTAAGCAAAGCTTAAGTAGATTTTGTTAATCTTTTTGTTGTTTTACGTCCTATTATGTTTTTATTAAATGTTGTTTATAGCGCCTGCTCGATTCCCAATGAAGAGTAAGACAGTACAAGTAACTGCTGGTGAAGCAGCTCATTTACAATGTGCTGCGTCAGGTGATGCACCCCTTGAAGTAAGCTGGCGTAGTCCTCATCATCATACGATTGCTCATCATTTGGATCAGAGGTATATTTTTTCATTCCTTTTTTTGTTTCATTCCTTCGAAAGGCATATAATTCACAATCTAAGAAATTTAGTGTCTCACTTTTAGTGACATAAATAAATAGATAAACTTTATTTACGTTTATAAAATATACAACATTATTATTTTACTAAACCCTTAGATATACAATACGAGAGCAAGTATTAGACGATGGACTGGTCTCTGAACTGAGTATACTTCAGACTTATCGACAAGACACTGGAGCCTTAACATGTCGAGCTTCAAACGCTTATGGCCAAGACGAAATGTTAATACACTTGGTAGTCCAAGAGGTAAGAATAGACCTCATATTTTATCAACTTAGTTTTTGACATTTATTACAATTAACAATTTAAATTAACTTTATGACAGGTTCCAGAAATGCCAAAAAATATAAGAATCATAGACCAACAATCACGATCTATCCAAATATCTTGGACTCAACCGTATGCTGGGAATAGTCCTATAATCAACTACATAGTACAATACAAGGAAGCACCAGGTAACGTACATCATTTTGAAAAAGAAAAGACATACAGGTTCTTCACGCTGCATCTCACAAATAGCAGGGTAGTGACTTAAGAGATTCCGCTCCTCACTTTCTGTCGAATTCTTGAGACAAGTACTTAAGTAGCGGAACTCAATGCCATGCTTTGCCTCGACACCAAAGTGAAGAGATAAAAATATCTCATTTTCCTCGAGTGGGAATCAAACCCACAACTTGTCGCGTTTACAGTTACATGCTTCTGCCACTGCGCCACACCTGGCAGAAAATTAATTGTATTCTTGCTAATGTTTCAGAGCCATGGCCTACAACACCGCAAAAAGTAATAGTACCTGGAAGCGTAACATCGGCTAGTGTCCAAAATCTCCAACCAGCCACATCATATCACTTACGAATAATTGCCGAAAACCGTCTTGGACAAAGCGAGCCCAGTCAGCTGGTGCAAGTTACTACAACTGAAGAAGGTAATGCACTTGCCTGGAGTAGGTATACCAGTTTAATTGTAACTCCAAACAGAAGTTACCGACAGGTTAAGTTTAGCTGCATTTAGTTTGGTAAACCAAATACTATGTCAATTGTTTGAATTCCAAATGATCCAGAGGAAATTGAATTATATGATTTATAATTACGTGCACAATTGATATATAATATAGTTATAATCAAATCTTAACGCATCTGTTTATGTACTTAAAAAAAAAATAGTTGTTTTTTTAAATTATTATCTGTGCGCTTGATCACGCTCATCTCAGAAACGGCGTATTAATTGCAGTTTTCACAATTGTATTTTAGCAAGTTTTTATTTAAAAAAAATGTTTTGTTTTAATTTCTTTATAAATAGAATTATTTTTCATTTTGTTTTAGTTTCATGTGCTATTGAACTTGATGTTAAGACCTCCGTTCCCTATTTTCCGCCGAATTTTAAGATTGTTTGTTGAGTGGTGGAATTTAAAATGAAATTATAAAATAATTCATTCTTCTGAGTGGGCCTCGAACCCACAATCGTCGCGCTTACTTGCACATGTCACTGCACCACATATTTTTGACATTATTAAATAAGTTTTATGTAAATTGTAGTACCGAGTGGCCCACCTCTAGACGTGAGGGTGGAAGCAAAAAGTTCAACAGAGTTAACGGTCACTTGGGACCCACCGCAGCGAGATCTTTGGAATGGGAACATTTTAGGATACTACGTGGGGTTTCAAGAAGTAAGTTCTATGTAAAAACTCCGGTAAAGTACACTATTTTTCTTCTAATAAAAATAATAACTTTATTTAGACATGAAATGTCTAAATAAAATTATTTTTATTATTTTGGAGGCATTGCGTGTTTGCCTGTGCACTAGAGCGAAGAAAATGGAAATACTAAGTAATATACGTATTTTGGCGAGCATTACTAAAGTGCTTATTCTACATTTGCTTTATATTTTTTTCCAGTTAAACAGCAATAGCACGATATTGAGTGCAAGTGGTCCTGGAGGAGCTTCCTATACTGTGAGAACAGTGGAGGGTACTGGCGTGGCGCGTGCTCGCACCACTTTGTCTGGTCTGCAAAAGCATGCAGCTTATGCGGTAGTCGTACAAGCGTATAATAGCCGAGGAGCTGGACCTGCCTCGCCGCCTACTACTGCCACTACTATGGAAGATGGTGCGATATTACTTTGGATTCTGCGATAACTAAACGATGTTCAATAAAATTAACTCTAAATTTATTATTATTATAACGTTAAAATAATAATAATTGATTTAATTTACTTAAATTTGAGTTTGTGAGTATTGATGATAAATGCATCATCTATATATAAATATAAATATTGCGTAAATATAGATAAATATAAATATTGCGTAAATTACTGAACAGATTTAGTTGACACAGAAACATAGCTTGTACATTAGAATAACACTCAGGCTACAATGTATATAAGTGTATAGATTTTGTATAATTCGGCTATTATTTAACAGTAGCTTTAAGCAGGCGAAGCTGCGTTTAGGTTAGCTAGTCGTGAAAAGATTTTAAAAAATAAGAAACCTATATTTATACATATACTATGATTTAAACATATACTAAATATAAATTAACTAACTAATATCATTCTTCCAACAGTTCCAAGCTTACCACCCGGTTCCCTCCAGTGCAACGCGCTGAGTTCCCAGTCGGTGCGCGTCACGTGGGAGCCGCCGCCCATGCGTGGACGTAACGGGGTGCTCCAAGGGTACAGGGTTACTTATGCCCCAGTCACAGATTGGTATGGTAAGTATTTTGGATTTTTGTTTATAACCAAACAAAATTTAAGAAACTTTTTAAAAATTTTACGCTGTATCTCGCTAACAACAGGGTAGGCAGATGGAATGTTCATATTCAGACACTCCGGTCCCCATTTTCTGCCGAATTTTTGAGATATTTCGTATCGAATGTAGAAATTGAATACAGCGTTAGTACCAAAGCAAAGAAATGAATATAGTCATAAATAAAATATTATATAAATATTACATACTAACTAAAAAAACATTACAGGAAGCGAAGATGCAGTAACAAAACAAATATCAGGTCTCCACACAACTCTGTCTGGTCTTCGTCGATACACGAACTACTCGGTCACAGTGTGCGCCTTCACGGCGGCCGGCGATGGCGTGCGAGCGGCACCTGTCTACTGTCATACTGAAGAAGATGGTATACATTTATTCTTTCGTATTAAAATATATTTAAATGAATGCTTTTTGTTGAGCTTTCAAGCTTATTTTAAAGAATATCATCTTAGCTCTTAAACTGCTGCAAATTTAAACATCCCTCTTTTTCTCTCTATCTTATTGAGTAAATTTTATTGAGTTGGTTGTAAATAAAAAAAATAATAAATGAAAAATTGCTATGCTGTATCCCTCTTATGACAAGTTAGGCACAGGAAACCTTTCTCCCCAATTTTTGAGACATTCACTGTTCTTTTTCAGTTCCATCAGCACCAGCTGACATCAAAGCTGTAGTGTCTTCGCGAAATAAAATTTTAGTGTCATGGTTGCCACCCACCTCACCTAACGGTGTGCTCGTGGGTTACACTCTTTATATGAGCGTTATTGAGGATGGTCGTGAGGTATACCAGATTTCATTATTTCTTCGTCTCATTACCTATAAATATATTAAAATTTTATTTCCTCAAGTGTAACGTAAATAGAAAATATATATGTAAAAAACTTACAGGAAGGAACACACAAACGCATGCTATCACCCAGCACGCTGTCCCACGAGACGGCGCGCTCTCCGCCGCGAGCAACGCATCAGTTCTGGGTGTCCGCCTCCACCAGATTGGGCGAAGGAGACGCTACCAGGGTCGTTACTGTACTTCCTTCTGATACTGGTATATATTAACAGTTACTTATATTGTTATAAACGTTTTACAAGTATGAAAAAACTAAATAAAAAGTAAATATATATATTTTAGATTTCTTTAATACCTTATATACAACTACAAGTCTGTGAACGAAATGTCTAATGAGGCAGTGGACTCTGTGAATCTCTAGATATGTCTGTAAACATTAAATCTCTTTGTTACATGTAAAATCAAATCATTATTTCAAATTAATTTATTGCTTGAATCAATCATTACAAATATCAAAAATTTTGACTTAAAAAATAACTAAATTATATAAAATGAATGATACAATTACAGTACCTGCAAGAATAACATCATTTAGTAGAAGCATAGTCACGCCGTGGAAAGAGAACATATCTCTAGCCTGCAATAAAGTGGGAGTCCCGATACCCTCCACCACTTGGAGCATGAATGGCGCGCTGCTGGAATCCACTTTGAGGAAGAACGTTACTAGCGATGGGACTCTCGTAATTAGGTACTTTTTCGTTTTTTATTTTCATAATAAGTGAGTGGGAGTGTAGTTTCCCTCTGGGTTCTACTAGGTTCCCTCTACCTTACCTTCTGTGTGCGGGATACAACGTGAAGCTGATTTAATATGCAAGAATATGTATAAATAAAATATCAAATTTGATAACCTTTCAGAATCTTGACATGAAATGAAAATTGAACGAATTCTTCGACTGAAAATCGAACCCACGATCTTTCGCGTTTACAGTTACATACTGTAGCCCTGCGCCGCGACTGGCTTCAATGTGAATAGTTCTAAAATTTTATGTATTTAATTATTTTATATACTTTATATAATATACCTTTTAACTATTCCCAGCATGACACAGTACGCTGACAGTGGAAACTACACATGTCTAGTAGAAAACGCTCACGGGCGGGACGAAGTCACTTATAGCGTAGAAGTTAAAGTGCCTCCTCAACCTCCTGTGCTTGCGGTCGTCGATTCTTATGCCGACTCTCTGCATTTACAGTGGAGCGACCAGGGCGACGGCGGCAGTCCCATATTAGGTCAGATTTTATTTAAAATAATATTTAATTTTACACATATTACTGAAATGACTATTATTGACTTTTAATTTCACAGAAAAATATAAGTCAAAGTCAAAATATCTTTATTCCATAAAAATGCTTAACATTTACTTGGACATGTCATAAAAGAAGAAAAAAAATACAAACAAAAATATATATATATTGGCTATATTGAATTTTTGTATATACAAACAAAAATTCAATATAGCAAATATAAAAATCATTACTTTATTTATTATTTGTAATTTCGTTTAATTTATAATAAGTATAATTATCTATTAGATATATTAAAATAAAAACTATAACTGCAACTTTTCTTTTTTTGATAAAAATAGTATTTCCGAGCAATTGAGACAACTTTGTGACATTAAAACTGGCAATACTTTAATTTTATAATTATATCGATAAAATAAAATTCCAGGCTACGTGATAAACTATAAACGAGAACACGGGGATTGGGAGGAGTTACAAGTGGAAGCGGGTACCTCAGAGCATGTTTTACCAAACCTCTGGTGCGGAACCCGCTACCAGCTCTACATAACTGCCTTCAATCGTATCGGGACTGGCTTGCCCTGTGACATCGTACATGCGTATACGAAAGGCACAGGTAATTAATTAATTAATTTTTATTTTATCTGTATCTAAAATTATTTGATGAACCGGCCAACTTAAGTTTATTTACATTATAAATTCAAGTTCAAGTCACTTCATTCCAAATTTCATAACTGTAGGTCTATGGGAAGTACCCTATAGGTTTTAATTACGCGATTAATTTCTTCATACAAAATGCAACAAAAACGCTGCATAAATGCTCTTATCTTTTGATTGCGTTGACTTAGAAGCTTGATATTATCGGCACTTTAAGTGCCCATAGATCTGAATATTTAATATTAATTTCATCTTAATATCTCTACGCTATTTCGAGATAAACGATGATTACAGACAGACGAACAACAAAGCGATTCTATGAGAGATAATTCTTTTTGTGGTACGGAACCCTAAAAATCGGAAAATATTACACTATTAATTAAATTTTATTTTTCATGTTACAGTGCCAGTAAAGCCGAAACATTCGCAAATGATAACACTGAACACCACTACGGTGACGGTGTGGCTGGACTCGTGGGGCGATGGTGGATGTGGTATTCTATACTTCGTTATAGAGTATAGAGAGATAAGCCAGTCACAGGTTTGTTAACATCATTATATATAATCGTTTGTTTATTATAATATTAAATAAAATTCTTAATGTTATATGAAATTAAAATATCACAGACCTAAAATAAAACAAATTTTTGCATCACAGTGTACCCCGCACACAGCAGAGTAGGTTTAATTCTAAGAGTGTGTGATGCTCTCTCTATTTCACATTAACTCAAAACACAACCACTAGGGTAGACACAAGGAACCTGGGAACCTATTGTTAAAATACTCCCGTTAATAATAGTAAAGTGAACTATGATTTTCTAGTGGCGTCTAGTATCAAACAGCGTGCAGGCAACAGAGCGAGTATTCAGCGTGACCGGCCTCAGCGCCGCCACACACTACCAGTTGCGTATAACGGCGCACAACAACGCGGGCCACGCTTTGGCACTTTACAACTTTACTACGCACTCCTTAACTGGCAGTAAGTTATAACTTTATATATACACTAAATATTTTTATTTTAAAAATAATTTAATATAAAAAATACATTTAAAAATATTTATAAAAAATAGTCTCTCCGACGGTGGACCCAGGACATCTACACTTTAAAACGACAGAAAGTAATACAAATAAATTACATCAATAGTGCTGGAAGGTGAAGTATCACCAGCGGTACCGGCAGCAGGGAGCAGGTCGCTGGGAGGCGCTAGAGTGCTGCTGCCAGCTGCTTTGTCGCTGCTCGTGCTCGCCGCGTTGGTGGCGATCGTACTTCTTGTTAGAAGAAATAGTGAGTATTTTCAATTATATAAATATTAATATTCACAAACCGGGTGCTGGGCCGGGTTCTTGCTAAACTCAGGAGAGTGTTCCTATTTAAACTATTTTCATTTCCCCGCACTAGTAGTTAATTTGCAGCATTGAGTTCCGCTACGCAATGTCTCGATAATATTGAACAAAAAATAGTTAGAAGCAAAAAATAAAAAATAGTTAGAAGCATAACACTAGGTTTCCTCGGGGTAACGCGTAAAATAACATGGAACTCCTTTTTGTGCTTGATAATTAAAAAATATTTTAATATAATAGTTACCAAATTGAACACAAAGACACAAATTTTCCACCAGAAGCAGGTCCAACCGAGACTGCAGCGCCAGAAGCAGCAGTAGGCGAGTCTCCGTCAGTGGCGCAGTTACAAAACAAGGCTAACCGGGACCAGCAGTATTTAGCTGCGCGCGCGCAGCACCCCGCACCACCTCATCATTATAAGCACGCCTCTAACGGTACTTAATACTTATTGGCAATAGCAAAAATAAATATTGACACTTACACCAAAAATTAAATGGTTTCTTTGAAATATTTCTGAGGAGAAAAGGTTAGAATTTTTTTATTTTAAAAGTATGTGGATTTTAAATTTTAATTTTATACTCCGGTGTCGAGGAAAAATGCGTTGAATTCCCTGTCCCTCAACACGCAAAAGGTCAAACGTCCAAAAAAATTGAAAACAAAACTAAGCGGATCCATCATTAAAACTAAAATTACTCTTCTAATTTAATATTTAAACAAATAATTCCAGAATACATAGAAGACATCTGTCCCTACGCGACGTTCCAGCTGACAAAGCCCAGCGCGTACAGCGAGAGCAGCTACAGCGGCAATGTCTACAGCGGGCCCTACCACTCCGTCCGGGGCTCCTTCGTCTACCACGACCTCAAACAAAACGATAAATATAAAGTAGGATCATTACCTTTTGTTTTGTGAATGATCTTTCGCTTAGAGTGTAAATCTGCTAAATCCATTTTTTGTCCTGACGTACTCGTACATTTTTATACTATTGAAAATTGTAAGAATATAAATCAATTTCAAATTGGTAAAAGCCTTCAAATAATATAGAAATTACCTAATGCCTTATTAGGTTAGCAGGTTAACAATATTAGTCGTTATACTTTTTAGTTTTTACCTTAACGAAGTTAAATTACAGATGTGTGTGCCAATTGATATTTAATAGTTAAGATACGTTTTCTAGTATACTAAGATAATTTATGAATATTTCAGATTTATCATATCTAAAACTAATTTATTTCATTTTCTAGGGAAAAGAACCAGAATACACCAAAGTGAGGAGAAAAGGGAACAGACTGAGAGATCCACATTCAGAGAGCCAAGGTGCGTTCCATAATAATATAAAAATCTAAATAAAGCTTATCTATAAGTAGTTAGAGACATTAGTTTTATTTTACGTAGATGCACCTTCTATTACTAAGTTTAATTTAACCCATTTAAGTTTAAGTATTGATATTTGAATTTGACAAAATGATCGCCTTTTATGCAACCTGATGGGAGCGTAACTGGTGTTGTAATTTATAAAGGTAAGCATGCACACAATGTACTGTAATGCTGTCCTCGATTTATTCTTTGATTTTTCATCGTATCTCTAGTTCTTTCCATTCCTCCATGACTTAGAGAATGAATCCTCTCATCTTCTAAGCTTCTAAATCAGCAATCATCGTCGTCGATCTGCCATTGTGATATCGTATCTGCTCATCCTCAGGACATCACCATACATCTTTTCTACTCACATTCTTTACGTGCTTCTCGCTGTGACACATGGTACCACGATAACGACAGACAAAATAATATTTAATTATGTAATATATTTATAAAATATTATATTAATATAAATATCCAAACTTCCTCTTTTTCAGCACTACCTAATCGAATATATACTTATCAGTTTTACTCATCTTTTGTATTTATTTCATCATAAGTGTTGTATGGATGTTGATGTTGGCTGTCATTTTCTGTATCTCAGTAGAAATTTTTCTAGTTTTCAAATATTATTATTAACTAAAGTTTACTTTGTCATACTTCACTTGAACTATTAGGCTAATTAAGCTGTCGTTAGCGTGTTACCGTACAGCGTCACGTCCTACAGGATGTTCAACAAGTCTAATATACGTCTTACTTCATTTTCAGAGTCGGACAACTTGGGGTCAACGGACTCGGAGGTGAAGAAGATACTAACGCTGCACCTGCCCATTACAGAGTACGAGGACGATGCTAGCGACGACGCGAGCGCGCCGCACTCGGACAGCGAGCCCGGCGCCCGCCTCCGCCCCGCGCATCCGACCGCCTGTAAATTATTTACTTTGTTTTTATATGCGTTCAGGAAGCCTTAAAGCAAATGAACAAAGAAGAGGGTTATAGAGAAATTCAAAAGGCTGCGTTAAGCTTCCCCACTTTTGAGTGGAATGTCTCGAATGTGGTCTCGGTGGAATATAGAAATGGAGTGTCTAACCTAGTGTTAAGGTTCCTTCTGCCTACCTATATACAGCGTAAATCTAAAAATAATGAGACAGAGATATTATTACTTTTATTATTTACTATTTTTTTATTTATTAGTATCTCTAGCTATTAATAATAATAATTATTATTTTTTATACATATTGAACCTATCACCATTTATATACTACCAAACTCAAAACTTACTTATTTCTGTTTCAAAACAGACGATTAAATTTTTACATTTTTTACGGGATAAACCATAAGAAAAATAAATAACTATTCCAGATCCGAGTGTGGAACGTGAAGAATCATCATCATCATCAGAAACATCAGTGGGCGGGGCGGTCCGGAAAGCGTTCCCCTCGCGCAAGGGCAAGGCGGGCGCGCTCGGCAAGCGGCACGTGAGGTCCTCCAGCGGGTACAGCAGCCACAATGATGAGACTACCTTCAGGTGAATATTTAATATTGCAGTAGAGACTCGATTATCTGGACTTTGGTTACATATTTGGAATTTTTGCATATTGAAAGACTAACTTTAAAGGCACGGACAATCTAAAACTGTGGCGTAATTTTGAAAACAAAAACAATAGCCCCAGTACTTGTTTAAACCTTCTTCATAAATTCCACTATCCGGATATTTGCTTATTAGAAAGCTTGAGCACAACAATTATTCCAGTAAATTGGGTTTCTACTGTAATATAAATTTTATATAAGAAACACTAGTGTTAACGTTTGTATGTTCTAATTTATAATACCTCATTGAGTAATGAAACCTGATAAAAAGCTTAAGCTCCTTGAATGTAACTGACAATCGACAAGAACATATTTTCAAGATACAAATGTAGAAAATGGTATCAATCTTAAAAGCAACATAAACACAGAAACTTGTATATGCTTGTAATAATTCATATTTTTCTTGTAAACATTTGTAAACTTGAATTAAATTTGAAGAAGTAAGTACCTAAATAACAGTGAATTTGGAGATTTTATTATATTAAATGTATGGGCTTTTAAGCTAAAAATAAATAACACTAATAATTGTAAGTTGTTTGTAACGCTTTCACGCACAAACTAATCGATAAATTATCATGAAACTTTGTACACATTGTCTTAGAGGTATTAGAAAGGACATAGGATACTTTTAATTAAAATATTATAATATAAAAATAAGTTTAAGCGAGTGAAGCTGCGTTTGAGCCTCTACCCTTTTTTAAGAATCTACAAAGAACGATAAAATATTGTATATTGTTCTGTATGTATGTTGCAATACATTGCCGTACATCTTATTATGCCAATCGATGTATATTTGTCAAAAATACCAAGAGGTATATTCACACACATCAAGTACTTGTTTGGAAACACATTTTAAAATAAACCTATTTATATATATAAAATTACATATAAGATTTTAAAATAAATACTTAAAAATAGGTTTATTTTAAAATCAGACACACAGCCTACGAGCTCAAAACTCAAATGTACAGGGTCGAAATATTTGGTCGAAAAAGTAATTTACACTACATAAATAGTCGTGTACACAGAGCTTCAAAACCAAAACACATACCTAATATGGGATCAGCACACACAATTGGCAATAGACGTAGAGGTAACTGGTATTACACAGTAGAAAAATATTTTTCGATCCAGTATATCGAACTACCCGTCGTTCAACGAGCACATCCACCCTCCGTCGCGGTTTTCAGACGACACCGAGTGCGAGGGCCGCCACCGCCGCAAGCGCGCGCACGCGCTCGCCAGCGACCCCAAGATGACACGAGAAGCCTTCCAGATTAACGTGTGATATGAAACGTCAGCAAGGTAACCCTCATGGCTAGCTCATGGCTCATGGTTCAGAGGAACGTTACATATGTATGTGAGAATGTTCATTCTATATTAAATTTCATTGTTAGCACCGATAGCGGCTATTTAACATCTAAAATTTGAAATTTTAGAAGAAATTGTATATGCTTTCAGTGTAAATAATCACTGATTTGGTATACAATTTAAATATATTACTGAGGTTTCTCGTATGAAATTAAGAGCCACGTACTTTTGAATTTGTAATAATATATCATATTCTCAATATTATTAGACATTTGCGACAGACCAATCTAACAATCACTTAAAAGAATAAAAAGAAATGAGAATATCGTAATTTACAACGCACTGAATTTTTACTATCTAAGCCGGGGTCAAATCCTATAAGAAAAGGTTTGTTAACGATTTTAACATTGTTCCTATTTATCCGAGTAAATAATATGGTAATTTTTTAATGCAAACATACACACTTACATACAATTATTATACATTGCCGTTATTATAACTATCTACGATTTGACCCTGCAGAAAGGTATTGCCAAAAAAAAACAATATATCGATGTACATATACTGTAGATAGATAGATATAGGAAATAATTAATCTTAGTGCCACATACATATAACAATAATCATTTTTGTACTCTGTACTCAAATCCCGAGTTATTTAAATAATTTATGGATATATTATTGCGGTATGTATTTAACTTTACATCGAATTATACGCATTGTCGTTGTGTTATATTATATTATAATATTTACATTAAAAGCTACACAAAAAATGCCAAATTAGTCTTAAAGCGGTATACGCACAATATGCATTAATTTTAGTTGCTAATTACAAAAGACATGCCATTTTTGACTGCCTCTAATCAACAATAGGTTAACTTTAATTAATATTAAGTGTCAGTATTTTTTAACAACCAAACTATGGATAAAATAGTAACGAATCTTCCAACTAAATTACTTCCATTCAAATTACTTCCAATCATACAAGCGTATAATCCAATGTTTAGAAATAACAATAATTTATTCATAACTAACGATTAAGAGAGAAGTGTCACTAACGGTGAGTTTAGCACCCGAACGACGATGAATTGTAAATATTGTTATACCGAATGTGTATTTAATATCATATCTAAAATTAAGAAGAACAATAATTAAAATAAATATATATATTTTAAACTTAATGCCTTATTGACCAAAGTCTTAAAACTAGTTATGGATACGATTGAAAGAAATTGTATCACATATTAATTATGAATTGTTTGATCGTTGTAAAGTTTATGGAAACTGGTCGTTTCCATTGGAAAAATTTAATCTCTGTCTATAAATAATAACCTTAAGACATAATATGTAAATGGTAAATAATAAACATTTTAAAGTAGCTCTAATGTTTCATAATATACATATAAAATGTCAACGTTAACCAGTCACGTCGAATTAAATATTCTGATTGTATCTAATTAATATTTTAGCGTGTTTTAATCGCAGCTTCCTTCATTGGAGTGTTGTAATATCTTTATCTTCTCGATTTATAATCGAAATGTGATTAAAATCGTTCAAATGATCGTAAAATACGTTGAAATTTATTATCTGTGGCTACACTTCAATAAAAACTTTTTAATCTCTCTTATATCGTCTGTCACTAAAATTGAAACACTTTTCATGTTTGTAAACTTAATCAAAATACTTATTATAAAATAACACATTAATATGAATTGATGGTAGATCCATACATACTACATTGTTCCTTTTCTGTTTAATTTATCTAATTAAATGTTATGAAATATGAATATGCTCCTCAATTCAAAATGGCGTTAAATATTTAATTTGACATGGTACAGTACGGTCAACAAGTCATGGCCGGCCTGAAGTTAGCTATAGAAGCTGCGCAGATTTGATTTTTAATACTTTTGGTTATTTTCTTACCGAGTGAACATTGCGCAAAAGTTCTTCACTTCAGCCTAACTTCAAGATGGCAACGACTTCATGACTGTACTATTATATAATATTTAAAATAAGTCCACGTTACAGATTTAATATTTAGCGCCTACCACTAAAATAATTCAGTACATATACCTTAAATATCTAAGTATTGGATGTAAAGTATGGAGTGGAGTTAATATATACAGTCCTCAGTAAATAGTAACACGAGACAATACACTTACATATAGTTTGGTGAATACGGCAGAAAGTTAACTTTATATGTAAATTGTATCAGTAGCTCTAGATTGACGAGTTTTGTACTGACTGAAGCACGTTTACGTGGTACGAACGGTTTTTTAAATAATAATTTACAATTGTTTACGTTGACTCTCTTTCGTAATTCCAACGAAGACTGCCCTATATTTAATTGAAATCTATTTTATATAATCTAGTCACGAATACCTAATGTTAGTTAATCAATGTTAACCGTTTAGTAGAGTTTTAGTGAACTTCGTAATTAATTCAATGATCATTTTGAATGAGGTCTCTGCAATGTATGTAGATAAACGAAATGTTTAAAGTAATTTCTAGCACTGATATTACAGTCAAACACCGACTGATAGCTTTAGTTGACTATTTTGCCTAAATCGAAATAACATGCGTACATTTTGATAGTTAATAAAGTATCGAAAGTGAAAAACCGCATATGTTTTTAATGCTCATTTGAACTACTAAGAAGGGTAGTTTTAATAAGATTTTTTCAAAAATTTAAAAATGTCGTTTATTCGTTCTTTAACGTGTATTCAATCGAAAGCAATCCTTTATAGTAGTTCAAAACAACAATATTATAATATTGCCATTTTTCATTTCCGATACTTTACATAGGAATTATCGATTTCTGTTTCAATACATTTCTTATGGGTAGTAGAATAATTGAATTGCACATTTGAACCAATTAAAGTAAATGGGATAAAATAACAAGTTTAAAATAATAAATTATGATGAACAAAAATAATTTCAAGCTAAAATAAGTATAGCTAAAACATATTTTAAAAAAACAAGAACCACTCTTATTATTCTTATTAAGATCAATTCATCGAGATATTCCTAGATGTACAGGTGACAATTACTCAAAGTTCATTCACCTTGAGACCCATTTAAAAAAAATATCCAACGACGAAACCCATATAAATGTAAACATGTTAAATTGAAATAAAATTTGTAAATGTAAACCGGACTTATTATCTACAACGAACTCACAAAATTACTTTTTTATCAATTATTAAATATCAATCAGCATTTCACTTCATTTCTAGTCAATGTACCATATTTTAACATTTTGTTAAAACAACACTAAATATTGTAAGTTAGTTATTCATGTTGTTACAGATATGTTTTTATAAATGAGTTATATTAGGAACAGTATGATGTGAACGAAAATAAAAATTCATTTACTTGATTTCTGTCTTTTATTTTGCAATAAACTCTGGTCAAAATTAAGTAGCTAAACTTTAACTATGTGAAAGATAAATATTAACATTGCTTTAATATGAAAATATTATGAAGAAATCTTATATCAAATGAAAAATTACAATTGTATCCAATTGCTGCCTATCTTGTTGCTCATCACCCAGAGCAAATTATTATTTATTAATATAAATTACACTTCACTCACATTATACAACTTCTCCTATATGTTCACTAATCACTATCACTGTCACTATTATCACAAGTGAAGTCAAATGGTTTAAACTTTTCCCTGAAGGTGGCTACCACAGCGTCTTCCTCCTCCCGACTGAGGAGGCACTGCTTCCAATCTGCTTTGTCCTCACAGTTCAGTATGGGTGGACTTGACAGAACATCCCTAAAATTACAATTGTTAAAATAAATTAATGAGACCATTATGGCGCAGCAGCAGTCTCTGACTATAAACTTAGAGGGAATTCATTATTTTTGTTTTCCTTGCTCTAGACACCAGACAATCGATCCCACTTGACGAAATCAAATATTTATTTATTTCCATTTCTTCGCTCTGGTGTCGGGGCAAAGCGCGGCGTTAAGTTCCGCCACTCGACGTCCAATACTTCCACAATTCGGAAGTGGAGAACGGAGTATTTACACCTAGTGTAGTGTAGTAAGTACTCTGCTTTAAACAAAGTGAATCCCCTCTGCCTACCGTGCTGTGTGCGGGATACAGGGTGAAGCTAATTTTATTTTTATTTAAATTAAAAGAGGCTACAATATATTGTAGAACACCAGGTAGCAAACATTCCATACCATTTATATTTATGGACCCATACATAAATTAGAATACAGCATGAAAAAAATAATTAATTACCTGCCAAATTGCAAAGGAAAGTGTTGTCTAGTCTTAGCCATTATCTGGTCGCCGGACGGCATCTCCGCGTGGAAGTACGGAGCTCCGGGCAGCGCTATTTGCGCTATTTCCGAATATGGCGGCAGGACCTCCAATTCTATACTGTTTATGCCCGCTTCATCCTGTAATAGTATATATTTAAGTTTTTTTTTAAAGTAAATAAATAAATCTAGAGCTGATTTATGCTGTAACCCACCCGCACACATCAGGATAGGCAGAGGGAACCTAGCGTAACACTCCGTTCCCCGCTTTCTGCCGAAATCTGTAGTTGAGTGGCAGACCTCAACGTAAAGGTATATAAATATTTCACTTTCTTGTGTGGGGATCGAGCCCACAACCGTCGCGTGACAGTCACACCCTTGTGCAGCCACGACGGCCTCTAACGCGACCGCCCCAAAGACATACTAATAATATCAGTAATATTGGTAGATTTCTGTTATACGAGATTATGTATTAAAATTAGTTGACATTCCAACTCCATTCACCATTAAGAACTGCCCTTTCCCACTTTCTACCGAATTGAGGCATTACGTGTTGATTTATGGATCTCAACGGCGCGAATTGTCTAGTCACCAGAGCGACAAAATAAAAATAAGCAATATTTCACTACTAGTAAAACTACTACTTATACTTATACTGCTATACTTTAACACTGAACTTAACTTGGACAGGTTCATGAAAATAAATAAAATAATAACCTGAAATATTTCCAATATCTGTTCGTGGCAAGCAACCGGCACCGGCACACACTGTATCTGCATATGTGACGTTCGGTAATTTCTTTCGAAAAATACCGCCAATTTCCCCATTGAAGCATAGAACTTCTTTATAGCTTCTTTGAACCTTTTTATTTCCTTTACAACATCATCGGGTGCCTGAGACAAAATATAAATAGAATTATAGAAAAAAACATATTTAAACATAAAGTGAAAGTATATGTAATGAAATTTTTGTAAAGAAAATCTAAATTATTAATGTCACAATGTTTTTATTATCGAACTTAACATGTATAGGTTATGTTGACAACTCAATATATTTTAAGTTCCTGAGTTTTTTGTTACATGGCAAAGTCAAACTATTGTTTAGAATGAAATTTCGAGATATTGCGTGTTGAGTGGCAGAACTCAACGCCGCACTTTTCTTTACTACGAAAGCAAACAAATAAAAATATTAAACAATTAATTTCGCCTAATGGGGCCAAAGCCACACATTAGCATTTACAGTTACGACCATATATATATATATATATATAAATACGCCACCGCCTCTCGTAAACATAAACTAGCAATATTAATATTACCTTTGTAAAAGACTGATGGTGGGCTATAGGCAATATTAACACATGGTATTTTGTTAAGGGCCCCTTTGGTAATGCTATGTAGGTATGGGTTCCCACTGATATCACTAAATGCTTCTCAACTGTGGGTGAGGATAGGCAAAACCAGCATGTATCTGAAATAAGAAAAAAACGTTTTTTATTTCACATAAATATATAAATACAAAAAGGAAAATTTAAAATGCAATATTTTATAATACCTTTTATATACATATTTTAAGGCAATGAAATATTTGCGATTTTAAAAATAGTGTCCAAATAATTAGGTGAAAACTGTTCTTGGAACATTTCTCAACGACAACACTGAAGAACGACGACACACACGAATTTATTGTTTTACCAGGAAGCCAGGAAATAAAAAGAACAATTTCCCAGAGAGAATCATAACTAATTGAATATTAAATGTAATATCTAATTAGATATGTAATATGTAATTAGATATGTAATATCTATATTGTATTATTAACAAATATACTTGCCTGGATCAAATTCCTTTCTTTTCCTTTCGCTGTGATCACCTTTTCTCTTCCTCTTGCCATGATCGTCCTCCGCTGCATCCATGTTGTAAAAGAATTGACCATTACCAGACACCTAATGCAAATGATAAATTAAATAAATTATAGGATATATTAAATAAATAATTACAAGGAACATTTTGTTTTTGACTCGTAAATAGGTTATAGGTAATAAGTTAAATAATTTAATTTTAGTGTCAAACTGTATCCTGAACCCAGCACTTTATGTAGGGAATCTACTCTTAAGAAAATTGATCCATTAAAAAGTTAATCCTCCGAAAAGTCTAATTTTCGAGACATTGTGTATGAAGAGGCTAGATTCAAAGTTGCTCTCAAATAATTAATTTTCTTTTCAGGTCAGTATTGCACCAACCACTACAATATTCAATCAAATTCAATTCAATTATTTATTAATATAATCTTTATTTATTTAAAAAATATTAATATTTATTACTATTTTTTATATGCATATGGGGAAGAGACATGATATTGGGAGATGAAAATTATAATGGTCACACAACACTTCATGGAAAGATTACTTTTTGAAAATTTAATAAATTTTATTCTTAGTTGTCCTCCTTTAGGATTAAAGAAATATAGATGTCTATCTGGAAAACAACAATAGTTCGAGCAGTCATTCTATTGCCATTTCTTTCATTTATGACTTATAAATAAAGTTACATATTTAAAAAAAAACATAACTTGCTATAAGAATACCTTTACAACTTTTCCAGGTTGATGTTGCTTCAACAAATTGGGGTCATAAGGGCATTCCGTTTCATCTGTGGTTCCTTGTAGCAGATCAATCATTCTCATTTTCGTTATTGGCTGTAAAGAGCATGCGTATATCCATTTTTCTTTTATGTTGTTCCCGACTGGAGCAAGAGCTATGAACCTGGTAGCACCTTCTTTGTAATCTTGATGTACACTTTGGTTTCTAAAAGTTACAATTCGAAGTTTTAGATTGTGATTAAATTTACTATTATAATTACTAAATTTACTAATATAAGTACATACTATCAATTACAAATATGAATTATAATAAAATTTAAATACCTATAAGGCTGCCTCTCAAAATACTTCTCTTTTGCAGGCACAAAATGATACCTTGGTTTAATATGTATTGCTAACCAAGATATTAAGTCTGATAAATTTTCTGGTTCCACATCTGCCTGAAAAAACATAATATAAATAACTGTTATCATCGGAAATGGCATAGTGTGATTGTAAGCCTAATAATTGTGAGTTTGATTCCCATTATATATGATTACATAGAATAAATTATTTTCATTTCTTTTCTCTAGTGAACAACCAACAAACAATGTCTCAGAAATTGAAAATAGAATGTATAACAATGGTTCTCTCTGCCAACCCTGCTATCAAAACAAGTGAATTTTATAATAGATTGAAAGACTGTATATTTGTGATACTAAGAAAAAGAAGAACTATAATATAAGACATTACATCTAACAACAAACATTATATCTAACATGACTAAAAAATTACACTTAATATAACTTTTATTTTATATAAGCATATATATACTTAGTATTAAAAATAAAACAATACATAAAAATGTGCTACCTTTTATATGAACAAACCTTTTGATTATTATCTTGTTGTATACCAACAGGCCACACAGTAGTAATTAATATATCTACACCTCTATATTCACTCTGTCCCCTAAAACATGCATCTCTCACAGCACTACAATGACTAGGTTCAAATGTACACATTGGTATGTCTTTCCCCAGTTCACGTCTAGAGAGGCCAGTTAAATATGCAATCTTAACATCAGCACTGGTTGTAAAAATACCTTTTGTACCTGTTAATAAATTAAAAAATCTAAATTATATAGCAAAATAATATATTTGATGTTGTCATGATGTCAGTGGCAGTGGTGACTGTAAATATGGCCATTGTGGGTTTGATTTCCTCTCAGCTATGTGAAATTTCAATTCCTTGCATTAGTAAGAAGATAAAGTATGATGTTGAGTTCCACACTCAATGTTTTGACTTGTCAATGAGGTGATAAGTGGAGTGAATTAAGTGCCTCAACAGAATTTGGTTCTCTCTGCCTACCCTTTTATGTTTAGGATAATAAGCTTATAGCATTTCTTTAATAAGAAAAATGTAATAAAAAGTAAATATTACCCATATAAATAATATTAGGAGCTATCTCAGCACCTTCTTCACAGTAAAGAGATACATGGTCACTATTAGATGGACCAAATACGTAAGTTGTGACTGGAACTGTAAACAAAGTATAATTTTTAATTATACACCATAATAAAAATATATTTTAAATATTTTATAATAAACTATTTTAATGTCCAATAGACATAATAAATAGTAAATTAAATAAAAAAATCAGTTTACCTTTTTTTGCTCCTGAACGATATGGGTCTAATTGAGCGTTGTTTGATCCAAAGAAGTTTCCCGCACAGAGTAATACATCAAAAGATCCAGATTTTCTTGTAATGCTTTCTACGCGGGAAAATAGAGCGTTAAAATTTCCGTTTACATCACCACAAACGAGCCTACAAAAGTGTTACAAAAATTGATAAAAAACCTATAAATTATACTTATAGTTAAGTATAAGAATAGTTAAATTATTTAAATAGGTTAATGATACATACGTTTTTTGTTTTTCCGTCATTATCAACTTGTATGTGTTAGATATACAAATAGCAATAATACACTCGCTGTATAGTTACAACCTTACAATTTAAAAAATATATAATTATATCAACATTATATCAGCTATGAAAAGTATTTCTATTATGATAAGTATACTTTTTGATTTTTCTTCTTTATATTTTAGGCGTGCATTGCAAGCTTGTAAACTTTGTAAAGTGTTAAAAATATTCTTCTATCTTCACAAACGTCAAACATAAGCCGACGAAGCGAAGAAGTTTGACTTTAAAGTAGACATGGGCGTTACGTAGCGTCACTAGTTTCAGGAACTGATTACAAGCCAAATCACGGCATCACTAGTTTCGGGGACAACCCGAAACTAGTGATTGCGGTGATTCGGAGCTACGCGGTTATGCGAAACTACGTACATATTACGTCGTGGTTATATATCTGTACACGTAACCATTATTTCACATACGTAGTTTCATGAGAGTAAGCACTAATAAAGTTACATCGACACTAGCACAGTTGTATCTCGCTCTATTATAGTACGTACTACGGACCGCAAGAAAGACTCAATAGTTTATAAGTTTATGAGAATGTAAAGAGACGAGAATAAGCGAATTTGATTGAAACGCTACAAACATCGTACTTTTTTGTATTGTACACAAAATGAAACGAAAAAGCGATTCTAAAATATAAATGCAGAAGTTAAACTATAAATATTTTTTATGAAAAAGCCATATTATTGTTAATAGCTACATTGACACTTATTTAGTTGCATCTTGCTCTATTTTAGTACGTTCAGCAAGAAAAAAAGGGACAGCAGTAGTTTAATATATATGCATTAATGCAATTTGATCGATTATTATTTTATATCGATAATTAAAACAAAACTCTGCCACACTCTGGTGTCGACACCAGAGCGAAGAAATGAAAATATAAATGTAAATAAATATTTAATTTCCTCGAGTGGCGATCGAACCCGCAACCGTCGCGTTACAGTCACGCCTATGTGCCGCTGCGCCAGGACGCAGCACATATGGATTGTTGACCAGTTCCGAGCTTTTTTTCGCTATACGTGACGTAGCTTCCTTAATGTTTATTGTTTATTAAAAGAGGTTCGGTAACAATCGCTTGCGGCGTTCACTTCACACTTGTATATCTTAAGCACATTGGGATTTTTTATGCGATCTACTAAGACTTTTAAGAATTCCAGTTCAGTTATTATTTTATTTAATTCATTAATTAAGAATCAATTAGAATATTGTTCAACTGTCTGGAATCCATATTATGAAAGACATAAAAACTGAGTAGAACGAATTCAAAAAAGTTTTTAAAAATGTTAAAGATAACATTTCTCTGGAAGATCCCGAGATCAAGAAGTACGATGACTTATTAAAATATTATAATATGTTAAAATATCCCATTGCAGAATCCTTGTACACTACACTAATTACTTAGTGCTTTGATTGTTCAAAGATTTTAAGCGAACTTAATATTATTACCCTTAGATTGAATGCAAGATTATGTACCCAAATTTCAAAACGAGGTTCGCTACAAAAATTGAGGCCTAAATCCACCACCTAATAGAACTTTGAATGTTGATAATAAATTAGCGTAAAAATCTGAATTTGATGTTTTTAATGACGTTTGTATAAAGCTCAACAGAAAAAATATTTTATATACGTAATAAAGAATCCATAACTGAGCTTACAATTTTTATAATTTTTTTTTAAGATCTTAAATTTTGGTTTTGTATTTTGTTATTTTTTTTTGTTTTATGTTTAGGTATATTTAGCAGTAAAATTTAAACATTTAATTTTAATTTAAATACTAGATATACATTTATAACTGTGTTCATGTTATAAGTTTAAGTTTATGTGTTTTTTTCGTAGTATATAATGTTACGTTACTTATATCGTTGGCTTCCTAATAAATAAATAAATTAATCTATTGTGCCCTGTGCTTACATTCAATTCACGCTGTTTCCCACACACAGCAGGGTTGGCAGTGGGAACCTAGTGTAACACTCCGTTCCCCACTTTCTGCCGAATTATAGAGGCATTGCGTGTTGAGTGGTAGAACTCCGCGCTTTGCCTCGACACCAGAGCGAAGAAATGAAAATATAAATTTAAATAAATATTTCATCTCCTCGAGTGGGGATCGAACCCATAACCAGCTGATTTTACCTCAAGTTTGATCTCAAGTTTCATCCAATTTTAAACCTTATTTTTTTGTTATTACGGGTCAGTTTTGCTTTTATGTTTTGTTTTTAGTATTTTTAAATTTCTCTTTCCATTCTGGAAGTGTAAAATTATTCCCTCTTTTTTAAACGGTTTTTTTGTATGTACCTTGTGTGTTAAAATTTTTTTCCATTTGGAATTTTAATTTCACTCCGTAATTAAATATATCAAATATTATTAAACAGCGATCAGCGAAAAAACTATATAAAATTCTGTATATTAAAAATATATATATAATTAATATTAAAGTGTATATAAAAAAGGGAAAAAATAATTGTATATACAATAAATTAAAAAATAATTACATTTTAGTAGCAAGATATTGTAATTTAACCTAAAACGTTTTCGTAATCATAACTATAAAAGTAATCATATTAACATACAAATGCTTATGAAGCATTTGTAACTAGTTACAGAAATAAACTGTTTCTAAAACTAGCTACGCGTGTATTTGAAACTAGTGATCACCTGTTGTGCTTAAAAGATGTTACGGCCCATGTCTTTTGAAGCTTTGAAGTTTGAAGAATCTACAAAATATGTCAAATAAAATTCAATTGAAGAATTGAAGATTCGATAATGTGGTGTGGCCATATATTAGAACAATACGAAAAAATTAATAAGAAGATAAAAATAACAAGTTATATTGTTTGTTTTTGTTGTTTTTATTATTTTGTTGTTTTTATTACAAATATAGAAATAGTACTATTACATAGTTATAAGTTCTTATATATTAAATCAGTTTTATAAAATAAAATTTGAAAACTGTCGTGTTAAAATTCCAGTTAATATACAGAACTTTTTGTCAACATAACTTTAAATGAAACCATAGTTAAGTTATAACTACTCTCTTTATAAAAGCCTAATATAATTTTTAAAAAAATCCCAAAAATGTTTTTTTTTAAAACACTTTTTTGTGCTTAGTAAATATAAAAACAGTATTAATTCATACTTCGATATAAAGTTTTTACATCGAAACATGTAATTCAGTATAAAAATGTTTCTATTGACCCGATATTTTTTACATTCATTCATTCAGTTTAAAGTATTTATTTTGTATTAGCAAGAGCAATGACTTAAATTCACACTTGGCATTATTCTCTCTGTCACTAATAATTATTGACAAATGACAGTTATTTTGTTTACTGTATTGGCGTGTTGATTTTCCGCGTTTTTATTTTTCAATGTAGATGTGTTAATATAATATCATATCCTATCATCATGGCTTCGTCAAGCAAATTACCGGGAACTGGATTGGAAGATGTTGGAGTACCCGGGCAAACTTTTCTTCGTGATGCCCTTACAAGTTGTACTGATCCACTTAAAGCTATTGAAGAATTTCAACTAGAAAATGGCATATTACTGCCCTCGCTTAGGCCTATGCTGCCTTTGCTCGATCTTCATGGAGTACGTAGGCTCGATTTTCATACATCGGTTTTAGAGGAATTACGCGACAAGTTGATAACGCATATTAATGACTTACGTAAAAAAGACAAAAAAGAACATGAGAAGAAACTCAAAGAGTTGTTAAACAAAAGTTTTTCTGTTGTTAAAGTAAAGGCCCTAAGGCCAGTTATAATGAGTATATTAAAAAATACCCCACATATTGATGATAAATATTTAAGAGTTTTAGTTCGAGACAGGGATCTTTATAATGATACAGATACAGAGGTAAAGAGACAGATTTGGCAAGACAATCAGTCCCTATTTGGAGATGAAGTGTCACCATTGTTAAGTCAATACATTAGAGAAAAGGAAAATGTATTATTTGACCATGAAAATCTTTCAAACTTATTTTTCTTTCCATCTCCAAAGGTAAGACGACAAGGTGCTGTTGTACAAAAGCTAGCACATATGATAGGGACCAGTATCAAACTGTATGACATGGTATTGCAGTTTCTGCGTACATTGTTCCTTAGAACAAGAAATGTGCATTATTGCACTTTGAGAGCAGAACTTTTGATGGCACTTCATGATTCAGAAGTTCAAGACATTATATCTGTAGACCCATGTCACAAGTTTACATGGTGTTTAGATGCTTGTATAAGAGAACGAAATGTTGATATTAAAAGATCAAGAGAACTGCAAGGATTTTTAGATAGTATAAAAAAAGGAACTGAACAGGTTCTTGGAGACTTATCTATGACTTTATGTGATCCATATGCAGTTAACTTTTTAGCAACATCTGCTATCAAAATTCTCCAGCATTTAATAAATACAGAGGGACTTCCAAGAGACAATACTATTTTAATTTTACTACTAAGAATGCTGGCACTAGGATTAAGTGCATGGGAAATAATTGATTCGCAGGAATTCAAAGAGCCCAAGCTTGATAGTCAAGTTGTGACTAAATATCTTCCAGCTTTGATGTCCCTTATGGTAGATGATCAAGTTAGAGCACTGCATAATAAACTACCTCCTGATGAAAGAGAGTCGGCCATTACAACAATTGAGCACTCTGGTCCTCCGCCTGATGCTTGTGAAGCTTATATGAGAGAGAGTGCAGTGTGCGGTGTTATAGCAATGTATTACACATTACATGCAGCCAAATTGAGGGACCGAGGAGCTATTCTAAGAATTCTAAGCATATTAGGTAGTTGTAAAGATGGTAGAGCATATGAAGATCCATTTTTACATGCATTAGTAGCTTTGTTGATACAGCTTCCTGATGAATTCCAAGGTGAAGATTTCAGTACTGTGCTATTTGATGAATTTTTCTTTGCTGGTTTGTCAAAAGACAATGTTACAAGGCATTTACTGAAATTGCTATGGTACATTCATCCAAAGCTACCAGAGACCAGAATTCAAACTCTAATGAAAGCCTTACAGCCAGGAACACAACACAATGAATCTGTTCATAAACTATATGAAACATTACTACAGAAAATGCATACACAGGCAGAACCAGCACCTAGCACTAGTGAAATGGAATATTTGGATTCCCCTCTCATGAGTGTTCCAACACCAGCACCTTATCATATGTAATATTATAGTATAAACACTATATTAAGTTATTAACATGTCTATGAAATATATTTAAATATATTATATCTTAATAAAGATAACAAGTTCAAATATCCATTTATTTATTTTTATAATTTTAAAAACCCTAACATAGAAATAAAAAGCTTGACAATTTTGTTTTTAAAAGTAACTAAATTAAATTTTACAGGAATAAGGACAGTAAATAAAATTCACACAATAATCACTGTAAAATTTATTCATTAGTAGTGACTTATTATAAACATTACAAAACAGTAGAAATAAGAAGTTAAATAAAATAAAAAATAATACAACATTAAATTCTATATAAAGTTCTTTGGACGGATAAGAAACTGAGCATGTTTAGGCAAATAAGTCTTAGTATAAGTATTTATTATTTTAGATATAGTTACAATATATATGTATATGTGAAGGCGTTTAACATTTTATGCGTGACGTTCGCGGCGGTCCGGCTTCAAATCCAGTGAGTGCAAGGACCTCAGAGACCTGGAACGTTCGAATAACGAGGGGTCCGTGTAAATGGGCTCGCTGCCGTCGTCGAAAGCGTTCGCCAGACGACCTGATGATCCAGCCTCTTCACCTATTTCAGTGAAATTTCTGCCTAATCCACTAAAAATAAGTGATTTATAGATTAGTAAATATAAATTAGTTAAATGGGAAATTAAGTCTCGTTTTACATTAAAATAATAATAATTAATTCATGGCGCAGCAGGGGCACATATGTGACATGTTGTGGGGTATCCCACTTGGGGAAATAAAATAGTTAATATTTTCATTTCTTTGATGTTTGGAAATAAGTTGCTCTATTTCTAAGTTGAAATTGTTAATTGTAATTTGTAACAAATGTTGGCATTTAAATGAGTGGCCATGAGTTTCTTTGCCTGTATCTTCTCATGAGCTCAACCATTTGAACGGGCTTTTTTCAAGTCAAAATTGCACTTTTTTTTTGGTTATTTTGTTTTGTATTTTTTTCTACTTTTATGACATGTCCAAGTAAATGTTAAGCATTTTTATGGAATAAAGATATTTTGACTTTGATTTTGCTCCGGTGTCGAAGTGGAGCGCTGCAATAAGTTCGACCCCATAACACGCAGTGCTTCCAGAATTCAGCGAATAATGGGGAACGGAGAGTCTTAACATTAGGTTTTCTGCACCTACCTTGTGGTGTGGGGAATACAGCGTAAAGCAATAAAAATAAAACTAATAAGTAATACATACCTTAAAGAGAATGGTTTATGTAAATGTGAAGCGGAGAACAGAGAGGGTCGTGTGGGACGTGGCGCGGGCGCGGCGGCTCGTGGCGCTGACACCTCTATGTTCTTGCGGACCACACGCCAGTAGCGCCTGCGGATAAATAAAAGCAATTGTTTTAGAGAAATGTTTCTAAAACGTTTATTTATTTGTTTATAACATAGTTATACAGTAGATTTGACCAGTTGCGGCCGCCCTGAAGTCAGGATTTTTGAATTTTTGCGAATGAATATTCGGGAAAGTAAGAACAATACAAAAACTAATCTGTGCAACCATCTCCTCGTTATACGTCAGTATTGTATCATTTATAACTTTTACAATTTATTAATTTGTGAGAATTTCGACTTCAGATCGCTTCGACGATTCCAAAGAAGCGCGGGTTCGAGTTCTGCTTCTAGCCAATTTTTATACATTTTTCTATTCTTGGTGTGGATTCATTTTATAAACATTCAAAATGTTGCACTTGAACATAAGTGTATTTGTATTTGCGTTTTCTAGTCCCTCTATCTACAAAATGACCATCTCGTTGTTTAATAAGTGAATGACTAACTTGTAGACGTATAGCGCGACGCACAACAGTGCCAACAGCAGCGCGAGCAGCACGCACAGCGCGGCGAGGAGCGCGCGATAGTGCTGTGACGTCACGCACACGCCGGCCACCTCCACCACCACCGGTGCTGAATCTGCTGCGTTCTCTTCCAGCAGCTCGTTGCGATTGTCGAACACCTGGTTTTTTGGAATTTGGTTTTTAGCAGGGGAGGCAGAGGAAACCTCCGCGTCCCCTGCTGTTCACTCACACTTCCTCACTTTCCGCCGATTTTTTAAAGTATTGCGTCTTGAGTAGCGGAACTCAACGTCGCGCTTTGCATTCCAGAGCAGAACAACAAAATAAACATATTAATAAATAATTATGCATTCCTCAGAATAGGAATCTGACGCCAACCATCACCTTTATACTCACACCCTTGGGCCGCGGTCTGCGGTCTAATTCAATTTTGTTTTTTATAATTAAAGCCAACTTTAGAGAATATATTTTTTTCTGACGTATTTTATTACGATAAAGAATATAATTTTTAAAAACCTTGAATAAATAATGTTCATTTTATTATTTAAAAAATCGAAAGTACCTACTTTTCCATTTCCACCATTTCTCTGCTGGTTAAAATCAATCTTTTGTATATTTTTTTAATTTGCATACAAATATCTATACCTACTAAATTAGCAATTAAGATACATATTTACTTTAGGATAAATATAGTTTTGAATATAAGTATAAAATGATATAACAAAGATTATGCTTACTTCAATCATTTTCCTAACATGGCTGGGCGTTTCTACTTCGTCCTTCAAATATTTATCAACCTTAGCTTCTTCATACGACACTTTATATACTGACGCTTCACTCTTGTTATCTGTTTTGTTTGCTTTTTGATCATCTTCTTTGACTTCTGTATCTTCTATTTCGGTTGAGTTTACTTCTCTACGTTTGCGACCAAATGAGGGTTCGGAGCGACCTGTGTGGCTTGGACAATATGCCTGCAAAAGAAATATTATATTTAATTATGTATATTATATTTTATCAATTAAATTGTGAAATCTTACAAACGAAGTAATTATTTGATTATTAATTTATATTTTTCTTATGGACTATCTTTTCCAGGTTCACGCACCCACTTCTGAAGGTACTCAAAGGAGCAACTCAACACCGCGCTATGCCTCTATAGCAGAGCGAAGAAATAAAGATGTTAAATATTAATTTAATACATATAATCATTTCCTCAAGCGATAATCGAACCGGTCTGTGACTAGCCTCTTTAATAATATAATATGATATAGATAATTAAGCCTTGTTATTTATTATTAGAAATATGAATACAAACAAGACATGTTTGTTTAAGCTCCACAAATACAAATAACTCAATATAAACTATATTGAGATAACCTGGAGTTAACCCCAAGATATTACTATTTAGCATATTTATATTTTTATTAAGCCCAATTGACATAAGCAGCTATCGTACGATGATAAGTTGTATGTTGTTGTTTTCTTATTGTATAGGGATGTTTGGATAACCAATTTACTTTACAGAAAATTTCATTTCATGACATATTCAAGTACCTACATACTATTAAATTAGAAAAACGGGTTTTCACGCATAGAAGCATGGAACCTAAAGTTAAGACGCTGTTTTCCTCATATACCGCCCGTTTTTTGAGACAGGAATCGATATAAAAACCGTCGCGTTAGCAATTAAACGCTGGGCCACTGCACCACGTCCGGTCTCTAATTGATTTAAGGTAACACAAGATAGTAAAGCCGGATTCCGCCCAAAAAGACTTATATTAAATTATCTTTGTTAAAATTATTATACGCTAGAAAACAGAAATTGAAACATTATTAACCAAAATTATAACAAACTTACGGGTTGGCAGCCATCTCGACACGTCCTAACAGTAGCTTCGAATACTAAGAAATTTGATTCGGGTATTTTGAACGCATTGAATCTAGCTTCAAGTGAATCACCGCTACGACCTTTGTCCAGTTCAGGGAACACATCTGGATCGACCGGACATCTTAAAACATAATTGAAACATTTCATTTATAATCCACAAATATTATGTTTATTATAAAATATTATACTAATTCTAGAAGCAATTATACTAATTCTAGAAGCAATTATACTAATTCTAGAATTAATAACATCGCCAAATAGAAATGTTTTATACCATTCATGAATGCATAACGTATTTTAAATACGATTTTCCATATATAACAATTTTAAACATGCTGACGGAGAGATTATTTTAACAACTTTATGTTTACGTAAGCAAACGACAAAAAATTAAGAAAGACCTATTTAAATTGGCTATACTTACCCAACGCGATCGATGAGTTGAACGGAACGTCCCGAATAAGGATCTCTGGCTATCACATTAGTTGCAAATATATCCGTAGCATAATTATATCCGTCTTGGGCCTCCAATCTAAATGTTAAAGGATCGCCAACAGCAATGGTAGTCGTTGGTCTTCCTTGATATAGAATTAATAAACGGACCTTCGAATTCAAAGAACTCTCCTCTGGTAGATATTCTATTGGTATCGGACTTCCGGACCTGTCGACCAAGTCATAGCCAAAACTATTGTTAGATTTAAGATTTTATTGCTTTTTGATTGATTGGTACTTTGAATGAAATCTGGATAACGAATATTTTTATTTAAAAATATATGTAGATGATAATAAACTTTTAAAGTCTATAGAAAATAATATTGCTAACTGGAAATACACTGAACTAATTTTAAATTGGCCTAGCAACTGTAGAAAGTGAACTTAGATAGCTTTCAGACCAGTTAAACCAGACTAGACTAGTAAGAGGCTAAGAGATTTCATTCAAAGTTCATCGTTAGTAGCTGTTAGTGAATAACAGCACTCAAAATCATAAAATAAACTATAGTCCCATACACACAAATATACCTATACGACTAACTAACGCCAAACAAAAACAAAATTCAACACACGAAAACCTTCATAAAATTAAAATTCGAAAACTAAAAAAGTAAGACAAATAGAGAGAGTATAATAATATACAGTAATTCAAAGAAACCTTAAAGCCCGAAATATTCTAGAAAAGCTCATATAAAACTCTGAAATCTCACACTCAAATGTAAATCACACGATCTGTTAACTGTTAATCCTCACATTCACAAAATTTACTATGTCTATAGAAAAACAGGTATTAGGTTCGAAATAAATAAGACATAGGTACAAATGATAATAATATGTTCTAATAATTTTCAAATTATGGACATATTCAATGACTTTTTATCTTTTTCGCTGTTTTTCAATGGACAATAAAGTTATATTAGAAATCTCACCCAGCCCCAATATAGTTGGATGTGACAACAGCTTCTGCGGGCCCTCGGAACAAGCATGTCAAGTTAAATCGTTTATCCCTCGAGGTTTGGACGTTGTCACTAAATTGGACTACTACTATATTTGTCATTGTATCTCCGTACTGCAAAAATGTATTAAATATTTAGAAAAAAAAACAAGTCGCACATAATATAAAGATTCTTAGTTACTATTGAACTTTTATTATTACTATATCACTTTTATTTTTCCAATGTAAAACATTTAATTATTGAAATACGTACATGAATAACAAATAAATTATTAGAGAAAGAACTAAAGCAAATTGTATTGAAAGTGGAGATTCTCCTCTCTCCCGATCTATATTCAATACAGAATGTAAAATAATATCAAACAAATAAAAAACTAAAAAACAAAAGAAATAAAAGAGGAAAAGAAGCACAGAAGAACTAAAAAACAAAAGAAGAAGGGCACGAACGACCAATTCTTGGCGTGCTTTACTTAAAAAAAAAACTAAATAACACTCACTCGTTGGGTCCCACATTCCGGATAGCCGTGAGCCCCGGTTATCCGTAACACGTTGTTGGTACCGCCGTTACCGCGGAAGAAGCATCGATCGTAAAACCCGTAAGTATACATCCTCCCGTAGAAGCCCTCGGGAAGTCGGAGCGTGAACTCCATGCCGTCTTCATTGCAAACTTGTGACACTGCAAATGTTTGATGTTATATTTTATTTTCTTTTTTTTTTGTATTAATTAAGGACATTTCAGTCAAATCTTTTCATTTGATACACATGTTACGTAGGTTATGCGAAAAAATGTAATTAGCAATTTTGTTGGAGCGGCCATTTTGAATTAATAGCAATATTGATTATATATTATGGAATTTCATTGCCCAAGTCGTAAATCAAATTTTAGGTTAATCGGAATATTAATAATAGGAAGTGGTTCAAATTCAGCTTAAAAATTTCACATACGCTATCACAACATACTGAGTACTAACACGACCAGTTAAATAAAAGCTTGTAAAATTACACTCATATCTGATTCTTGTCTTTTAATCAGTTGTCTAAGTTGGAAAATGTCACATTTAAATTAGGAAGATCTCAACATCTCTTAGCTCCTGGGAAATTTGTGGACAAACATACATGTTCTTATATGTGCCTATATGTGCTTAAAACCCTAATTTTATCTTTTCTGTTTCATTTTTTATATTCCTACCATTGAGGTAAGTATATAGAAAATTATGCTATAATAACATGGGGGCGTATTTATATCAAATCTATCGCTGTATTCTCGTTTTTATAATGTTCTTATATATGCTTCTAATTAACCATAGTGCCCATATGGATACAATAGTTAATTATAAGATGCAGGAAATACGTCAATTTAAAAAAGTATTCACCATCCAAGCAATCATCAGCGATACGTCCCAAAGCTCGTTCATAGAAATCGTACTCATTGGCAGTGTTATCAAAGTGCGCGGGGTTGGCGGCGTCCAGCTCCCGCGTGTCGCGGTCGCTTAGTTCGCAGTTGTCCCGCGGCTCTGCGCCGTAACCTACTTCCCTGGAATGTCTTGGTTAGTTAATAAAAACATATCATAATGTATGGACACACACGACGAGTGTCAAAGTTGATTATTAGGTATAAAGCAGTATTATTTTTCTTAAATTTTCTCGCTTTATCTTGTTATACATGTTTTCGGTGATTATTTTCTACCTAAATTTATTTACGAATAAATATTTACAAATAAATATATCAAATATATTTTAAGATTTTTGGTGGTTTTGGTAAGACAAAGTGCTTGGGCGGTTTCCAAGGGGTGCAGGATCAGATCCCGCTTCGATTTAATTTTTTTACGTGTTCTAAATAAGTATTTGTTTACCTGTAGTTAAACGACCGGCAGATGAAGTCCCTCGCCTCAATGCACTCGCGCTGACAATGCGCTAGCGACTGAGCTGTTGTGAAACGACGAACAAACCGACGCTGCATCCTTTGTCTACCAACTTGTCTGAAACTATCCTCCTCACATCGAGATCCTTGCCATGGTCTTTGGCCTATTGGAGGTCGTCCTCCTATTGGTCCACCGATGGGTCCCCCTATTGGTCCACCAATCGGTCCTCCTATAGGACTCCCTAGTGGACCTCCGATATGACCACCGATACCATTACCAATGGGAATGCTTACAGGACCAGTTGCTGGTCCTATCGGTCCATCTGGCTCGTAACCACCATAACCTCCACCTCCTATATAAAATGTTAGCTTTTAGTTTCCAAAACTTCACCCTACTTGAAAACCTAATTTATTATACTTAAATATTATTCAATTTCAACGGTATAATATATATATATTATACCGTATATATTACACACATGTATGCAATATGTGAAACTTCCAATATGTAATAACTTCCTTTTTTAGTGTCAGTTAAAAATTACCATGTAGATATATAGGAAGACCATAAAATAAAATGTATTTTATGTAGTTTTATAAATTTTTATTCATTTATAAAAATCAACTTACCTATAGGCCTATCTAAACCTTGTGGCGGATAGCTACCTCGGTAACCTCCAGGTCTATCCGTTGGTCGTCTTACACCGAATGTAGGCCTTGGTTCTATTGGATATCTAAGAAATAAATGCAGATGTTAAAATCATAAATACACGTATAGATAATTTCAGCTATAGAACCCTGGACGAGTCGCTTAGCTGTATAAGTGTTCGTAAAGATTTTATTTTAAGAATTTTCTTATACTTTGATTTACAAAGCCTAGCTTCAGGGTGGCCATGACTCGTCGACCGCACTGTAAATAAAACATAAAAAAAATATAAAAAAATATACCTATCAGCTCCAGGTCGAACTCCTCTATCTGGGAACCGATCATTAGTTGGAAAACGATCACCAGAAGCAAAATCTGAACCATAATGACCGCCTCGTCCATAACCTGAATGATAATTGATATATACAAGTTAAATTATTTCACTAATAAAATAGTATAGTAAAATAGCATATTTACATGTTCCTTTTAAATATATTATAGTGAACGATATGCTTACCAGGATATGAAGATCCAGTCGGTGGATATTTATCATACAACTCAGGATATCGATCGCCACCCAATGGCACGGGATCACGATTTACACCAACTGGATAGCGATCGAACGGATATCGACCCCAATTATTAGTTCCAGGATAGCGGTCCTGATCGTATCTGTCAGGATAACGGTTAAGCCATGGCCTGGGATATCTGTCCCTCTCAGGTATCGGATACCTGTCAGTCGGGTACCGTCCAGGCGGGAGCCTGTCAGGATAGACGTCTATAGGATATTTACTGATGGGATATCTGTCGGGAGGAGGATATCTACCAATGTCATTTGGAGAATCGTAAACAGGGAATCGTCCGTCTACTGGGTATCGATCTCGATCTGGATACCGGTCTCTATCAGGATATCTAGCGGGATATCTATCGACACCGGGAGGATATCTATCTGAGGGTGGAGGATATCGATCGGATGGGAATCTGTCGGGACCTACACCAGGTGGGTATCTATCTTCCGGATATCTGTCTGCTGGATATCGGTCGCCCGGGTATCTGTCCGGGTAGGGATCGGGGCCGGCCGGGTAGCGGTCGTCGGGGTACCGATCCGGCCGCGAGGGGTAGCGGTCGCGGTCGCGATCGTCCTCGTAATAGCGATCGTCGTCTGGGTAGCGGTCTACGCCGGGCGGATATCTGTCTCGATCTCCGTTATTACTACCACCTTGAAAATTTCATGTTTTCATTAGTAAAAATAATACTTAATTTGTGATAGACTACTGAGGAGGTTCTCTACGTGCTATTTAATTCTACATTTGTGTTAAACTATAAAAATAATCTACATACTATCTACATACTACACTAAAAAAAAAAGATATTTTTTCAATTTTGAACATGCAATTTTCAATATTCTATGTATATTAAAAAAATTTACGAGTACGCATTCTATATAGAACAATTCCATGTCAATCAAACCTGATGAATTTGAACCCCAAGACGATTTTGATCCGCCTCCTGAACCCCCGGCGTCAGTTTCTCCACTAACTAGTTGATCTGACACAACAGCATTCATTATTGCATTTTAGCGCTGTTTTCTCGTTTCAAAATAGATTACTATATAATTAAAATTCATATTCCTATTGCTTTTTTGATCCACATTTCATCATATATCTCTAACCTAATACGAAGTTCTATTTTCATACTCATTGGTCCCAACGTCACGTGGATTAGTTATGCAAATTGACCACTTAAGGAGTAGTACGCAAATACAGCTCTATAATAGCATCGGCTTAATGCTAGCCGTCGATCTCTATTGATGCCATCCGCTGGGATAACGAGCCATATATAGAAATACAATGTCTGTTCATAGCAGCACTTATTCCTACAGATATGTATAGGGTATTTTAGTTTTAGTTCATATATTTTTTGAGGCTGGTAAAGTAAACTTTGTGTTAAGACACTCTTTTCCTCACGTCCCACCCAAGGTCAAGGCCTTGCGTGTGTGGCGGAACTCAACGCCGTATTTTGTCTTGTTATCAAAGCGAGGAAATGAAAACAATTCCTACTCGCAAGCAGATTGGTAGCCATAACCATTGCAAATACTTATAAAAAAATCCATAAAATAAATAAGAAATATTGACTTACGCATAAGATTTTCGTAGTAATCGAAGTCCGGATCGTATAACAAACGCATGCCATCTTTTTGGTTGTATCTGCTCAACCTACATGTCCTTGCGCGATCGCTGTATACGGCTGACCTGTACACACATACTTTCCTTGTATCGATAATTTACAGTACAAAAATTACCTCGAGAATATTTATTTACATATAATTCAATAAATCTTTGTTTATTAGTACCACCGATGGATACAAATGTATGTCACGTAATCGGTCATTGAACTTAGCGATTATAAACCTACATTGTACATGGCGTTGGCCATATTTATTATATTTGTAAACACAGTCTAGGCATGCTAAATTTAGATTATTACACCGTATTGCATATTTTATAATAATTAACATTTATTTATTACATATGGAAATTCACTTAATTGCTTTAAAAGTATTCTCATAATTCCTATGATATTTTACTATAGACCTACAGCTTCTCCGAGGAGACAGTTGAGGGCACCTAATATTTATAAATACTGATATCTGAAGCTATTTTTTTCATTATTGCCATTTCTAGCTTCAAATTATATTACGCACATAGCAAGGAACCTAGAGTCTAGTGTTAAGACAGCCCGTTCTCAATTAGATACTTCCGTTCTCCGCTTTCCACCAATATGCGCATGTGCAACAGAGATACATTAAAAACATTATAATAAAAACAATATAAGGAAAATCTTAAAATGAAAATGAATCTTAAAAGAAAATTCTTTAAAGTGATGACTTTATTGAAAACCCGTATCGATGTAAGTACTCGTAGTTATTTATAGAATTTTCTCAATACCAGCGTATCGTATATAACGTGTTATTGCACATTTAGATTTAACTAGTTTATCTTTTGAAATATACATAGTTTTAAAGTAGGACACGCAGTACGATAAAAAGAGCATTTGCGTAAATACTACATTGATTAGCTCAAAGGAAATTACATATAATATTTTCAAGTAACTTTTGTTTTTTATATAAAATTCTAAAAAAAAATAAATAATATATATTGTAATTTCAAACGAAATATTTGATGAGGTCTCTGCTTGTATGTACTCCGAAATTTATTTCATTCATTCATAACAGATACGACTATCATCCGTTGTGGTGTTGAGATCTGTCAGTCATAATTCAATGCCTCCAGAATTTGGCGAAAAGTGGAGAACAGAAGTGTATTATTTATTATATAAATAATAGACGGAGTGTTTTAACACTAGGCTCCCATGTTTTTTCTGCGTACCCTGCTATGTATGGAATACAGCGTGAAAAAAAAAATATCAAGCTTATCAGATCAAAGATTTATTCATACGGTAGTTCCAATCGCAGTCGACTAATGCTTTGCAGCATCTTTCGCTTCAACTTAGCCTACAATAATAAAGCTGTAAAAGAAATGATGATACCTGCACTGAAAGCTGGTCTGCCTCAAGCACTCATCCAGGCACTCACTCAGCGACCTCCCCGTGATCTCAGAGTGGAACTCCCCCGTGATGCGGCTGTTCCGGTACCTCTGGAAGGCGGTGTCGGGGCGCCGGCCCGGCGCGAACAGGTGTGACGTCACGCTGTTCTCCGGGTACTCGGTGCCGCGAGCTGTCACCCGGTGAGAGACTGATCATTGCGGGAGAAACCTTATTGTGGCTTTATTAGACTTAGTTTATGTTATATTATTTTTAATCAGTTTATTAATAAAGTTTTTGAGTATAATGTTTGTTAAGCGAAATTACAAGTGCAGTGCAAAATATTTACCCACATATTAACTGTGTTTATTTACTCTGCTTATATTTTTCGTAAACATAGATTATTTTTAATCTATAAATAGGTGTTATTGTGTTTATTTATTTGTAAGTAATATAATATATATGAGATTGTTTGAAAAATAATTTTGTATATTATCTTGACATTCTACTTACGATTATCTAAACAAACGAGATCGTAGAAGTGGTGTGTGGGCGATGCGCTTACAGTCACGTCGTCTTTTTGAGAGACCGAATCTTCCTCAGATAGCACGCACTGGCGGGTCATTGCGTCATGCTCAATCGAACGGCAGAAATATCTGATATGTCGCAAATATAGCACAAACTTATAATGGACTAGTAAAAATATTCAATTTTCATTTATTATAATTTCTTTATTTTAAAGTCACCCTCCTTAGAATATTCTCTCGTTATACATATTCAAAAGGTGATATTTAGTGAGGTAAAGGAACACTTTTGTACAGATCTAATTATGATTTTTTTAAACATAATATTAAAATCCTCATTTATCTAATATTGCTGTACACAAAATAGGAAATAGCTAAATGTAATATGAAGTCTTCCCTTCAACTACTTACTTTTCAGCACGCACACACATAGATTGACATTCATCGAGAGTCATATTCGAGAAGACATCAGCTTCGAAAGGTCCTCCGAGACGTTTGTTCTCCTCCTTGATGAAAACAGCGAGGCCATCACAGCGACGCTCGGCTACACGAAATTTAATACAAAAATTTAATTTTTTGAAATATTTTTTTAAGGATTATATAAGTTCTGAAATAAATCTTACCGTTCAGACATGTATTTTCTAAATAATCAGCATTATGGTCATCTTCCAATAATTCTGGATGTGTCCTTCTGGTAAACCTGCTTAGAGAACAAGTCCTCAAAGCAGAATCATAAGTAGCTGACCTACAAACGAAGCTGAATTCACCCAAGCATTTGTCCTCACATTCTGTTCTATTAGCGACCATTATTTCTTTGAGATCTGATGGCGGTAGCTTTAGTCGTTTGCGGGCATGGCGTTCGAAAACGTATCGACGTGATGGACATTCACGTTCTGGGCGATTTGCTGTAAATAAATTTAATAGTAGGTGTATTAGGCACCTAGGACTAGTAAAATATTCTTTATTTTTAAACTTCACGCTGTATACATCAGAGTAGGCAGAGGGAACCTGGTGTTAATTCACTCCGTTCCCCATTTTCAGCCTTTCCCATATGCAGATGCGAATTTTTGTTCCACCACGATTTGGAGAACTTTTGATCCTCGTACCAGGGACTAAAAGCGAACTTTTCATCATTTATATTTATAAAAAAAATATATACGAATATATTTTGAAATATAAGAAATACATCAAATGTAAGCATGTATCGTCTCAATATCGATATGAACATTAAACAATAAGCATTGTTCGCGGGAGGTGTCGTGATAAGAATGATTGATTCATTTTAATACAGTGATAGCATTAGCGTGAAAGTAGGTGCCTATCAGAGCATTAACGAAGCTTAAATCCATTAAATTTGCAATTGATTGCAATTGATAAAATATTTATAGTAGCGAAAATCATATTGGTATATCATGACATTCTGGCAAAAAAGATAAAAGTGACTTAGGTTTTATATAATATCAATATACGCCAACTGATATGTTAGATTTTTTATGAATTGTAGAATAAATAAAATATACACACGTACCTAATTAAAAATAAATGGATTTTTCAATTTAATTCACCAGAATAATGGGGGCAATTAAAATAAAATCAATTAAAATAATGCAAAGTTATTTGAAAAGTCAATTTGGTTCATTATGCTACCAAAAAGACAAACAAAAAAATAAACTTTACTGCTTAAAAAAAGGAAGGACGGCATGGCAAATGTAAATGTTGGTACAACAATGGTTAATATAACAAAATGAAAAAATACCTACATGTGAGACAGATCTCGTTAAAATGAACGCTATTTGGGACAATCATGAGCGTCCCGATGCCCTCAGGTGCAGCCTGTTCCCGTGTCAGGTAGCAAGTAGACTCCTCGTACTCAGGTTCTGGGCTAAAGGCAGCTATGCGGGCCCCAGGTTGAAAATCAATAGAGTTACAAGTCCTGACCAAACTATTTCCAGAGCGATCACGCAAACACAAGTCCTGACATTTTTCAAGAACTCGAAAAGGGGGGGCTGTTTCACGTATCTTGAACAGAATGATTTTTCATAGATTATTAAAATAATTATAATGTTTATTAATATTTGGTATACATGAAACCTTATTCTTCATTTTATTATTCTTCACTTACCACATCATCATCAAATCCATGCAGCTGCTGATTTGGCAATCTTTCATACATAACTCGCCCCATACCTTGGTTACAAGTAGTTTGAGCTGTAACGGGAAATTAATTATATTTAAAAGCGAAAGGAAAGCACTCCGTTCTCCATTTTCCGCCGAATTCTCAAAGCATTGCGTTTTGGGTGGCGGAACTCAATCCGCACTTAATCCTTAACACCAGAACAAAGGAATGAAAATATAAATTTAAAGAAATATTTCACTTTCTCGAGTGGGGATTAAGCCCACAACCAGTCGCTTTAATAGTCACACACTTGTGCCACTGCGCAAAAACTGTTTTTTATTAGATTTAAAAACAGTAAAATATGGTTTATTTAATATCACTCAACATACCATTAGCCATAGTGAGCATAGTGAGAGCAGTAAAGGCGTGCATGACGCTCGCCCCCCGGGGCTTCATCTTCTTGTTTCTAGTCTTCGCGTCACCGACGTCGCATAAGGTTCTTGCAATATAAAACGAAATATATATATAAATTTATATATATATAAAAATTTATTAAATAAACGGAATATCTAAACATTTTTTTCCTTAAATAAATCCTCATTTAAAAGCACCTTTCTTTAACTTACTTCATTATTAGTTATATTAGTACCTTCTGACGACTAATTTTGTAACAATATCTCGGTACTTCAAAGTTAATCTAAGTTAGTAAAAGATAAAGATATATAATTAAGGGTAATGAACCAAAAACTGTGATATATTTATCTTTGTTTATCTGTAACAGAAGTACTCATTCTATAATATCAATATTTGAATAGAATCGTCAGATAACGAACAAAACAAGAAAATCAAAATACTAACATTTATTTATCAAATAAATAAACTTAAGTATACAATTTTATAACAAAGAAAATAAGTGTAGAAATACTTCTTTTCAGCTTCACACTGTATTCCGAATAAGCAGGGTAGGCAGAGAGAGGCTAGTATAAAGACAAACCAGCCACTGCTGAAGACATTGTGTATTGACTGGTGGAACTCAACGCCACGCTTCGACACCAGAGCCAAAAAATGAAAATATTAAATATTTCATTTGCTAAATGGGAATTGAACCCACAACCTGTCGCGTTTACAGTCACACGCTAGTGCACTTGCGTCACCACTGCCCTCGACTGCTACAACTATATACTTTATCTCATATATATATATATTAATGTCATACATTCTTAAAACAATATCTAACATTAGCTGATATTTTCATACATTTTTTTATACGTACAAAATATTAGAATATGACACAAACATTAGCACTGCAAAATCATCGGTTGGCTGCTTCATATGAATGTAGGGACAATCGGGAGCAAGGTTGTATAAATATTTTGCTTCATGTAACATCAAATATCTAAGGTATATACGTATATAATTATCTGTATGTATATTGACATAGCTGTTATTTAAAATAACTGCTGCCATCATGATAGATTGAACTCAAAATAATTTGCTTCCTTTGTCAACTAAAAAGGAGGTTTTTTTTTTTAAATAATCCTCTATGTGTGTATGGAACACTTCATTCAGTACCCCCCGTGGCTGTTACTCTTTACTACGGGCTACTTTGTAACCCATCTAAGAGGACGGTACCTCAACCAACTATTATATCTCTTATAAGTGTTTGAATAAAGATATTATTATTATTATAGATATTTTGTTCACGCTATACTCCAGAAAAAGCAGGGTGGGCATAGGGAGCCTGAGAAGCTTGTGTTAAGGCATTTCGTCTTCCACTTTTCACCGATCTGAAGGCATTGCGTGTTGAGTGGTGGATCTTAAAGCTGCGCTTTTGCCTCGTCACCAGGGCGAAGATACGACAATTTTAAATATTTCATCTTCTTACTTGCGACAGTTAAAGATTTTAATTTTAACTTACTTCAAATAAATAAATTAAATTATATGAAATATATTAAAAAAACTTAATAAATTAAATTTAAATAAACCAGTACGCAAACCTATACAAGTATCATTAAACTCCAGTATGATATTGTTAAATAACGGGATTTAGAACCGCATAGCTATACTAACAGCCATTTAACAATGAAAATAATGACTGCCAGTCGTATTTGCTTTCATTTGCCATTAAATATTGACATATCATGTTTGCAACAAAAGAAATGCTGATTTATATTTTTAAAACGAATATAAAACATACTCGTATATTACAGGTACAATTGAGGTACTGTTAGGTTTTGTTGGAAATAGATACCAGTAATCATTACAAATTGCTTATTATAATTAATTTTAAATGGAAAGCTTCAATTGCAGCTATTAGATGCAATGTCTGCCGATCTAGTGCATACGACATTGTCATTGAATATTCATTTGAATGTTTCAGTTTGTAAGTCTATGTACGTCTATATTTACAAAAGCAAAAATCCTTGAATTTCTTGTACTAAATAATCTTATGTAGATATTTTTTAGCTACACACTATATGCTGCACTAAGCTTAAATTAGTCCATAATGAGTATGGCACGCGGTCTATTACCGCAGGCAAATTCGAGGTTCCTAGGGTACACAACTATTATGGNTGACTGTAGGATCTCGAGTCTCTATACATATGATTTAAATTAAAATTACATTAATATTAGATCAAAATCAAACCAAGAAGTATTTTCTGTCAACTGTTAATTGAACAGTTGACAGAAAATACTTCTTGGTTTGATTTTGATCTAATATTAATGTAATTTTAATTTAAATCATATGTATAGAGACTCGAGATCCTACAGTCAAACTCACAAAGAGTTTTGCAGGACATAGTTTAACTTTTTTATATATTATAAAATGGTATTAATAAAATTAAATTAAAAAAAAAATGCAGAGTAGGCAAAGGAAATCTGGGTTCCTAATGTTGAGAAATGAAAATTATAAATATTTCATCTCTTTAAGAGGAAATCGAACCCACAAATGGAAAATGTAAATGGGAACAGGTTCCCATTTACAGTTGCACGCTTGTACCTCTGCGCCGCTACAGGCCTCAGCTATGCATTTTTTTATTATGGAAAAGAAAACGAGCGTACGGGTCACATGAAGGTAAGTGATCACCGCACACGACCCTGTGCTACACCAGAGGAGCTACAGGTGCGTGGCCGTTCTTTAAGATGGAGGTAAAGGTGCTCTTTGAAGGTACTTTGGTAGTATCGACCTGCAAAGCTTGCAGCAGCTTTGTATAAATACGTGTGCATATTAGGTGAAGACGCCTTTGTGCATTTTGTCTTACTTGAATCGTAATAAATGAATGAATGTATTATAATGTGTACAACCTTAAATATTTGATTTAATAAATATTAAAAATAATACCTAAAATGTATATATACAACATAGAACTAAGATGATTCACGAATATTTTAAATAACAATAAACACGAAAATAAAATTGAAATTTACATGACAAAAGCGTGAAGGACTGTACTAAAATTTTGGCGTTTCCAAAAATTGTGCCGTTGGAAAGCGGATGTCTATTTCCTGTGCTTTGTGGCTGACCGATGTCCTCGTCAGAATCATCTGACTAATGACGTAGCCTAAATTTTAAACAGTTATCTGTACCATCGCTGGCTAGCTTAATATTACCTATATCAATGACTAGTGGGCCCGTGCGGGGCTACGCCCGCTTGAAATAGAAATATTAATAAAGAAATTGAAAACTAAAGATTCAGTCAATTCGATAAACAGTTGTATAAAATAACTGCTACGGCAATTAGCAAATTTGTCGAACTAAGTACCTTAAATTAACATACCTTTTTTATTTATAAAATAAAGCCTATATGTTTTCGTAAGCTTGCCAGAATCCAATAGTGAAAACCGCATCTAAATCGGTTAAGTCGATTCTGAGATTAGCGATAACAGTCGCACAGACAAAAGGACAAATAGACAAAAAAAATAAAAATCATTGTTTTGGGTACGATTAGGTTAATAAAGGTTTCCAATTTTTTCAAAAACATTGTTTTTAATTATCTATCTTACGATTTTATTATAAGTATAGATATAGATTATATTGGTATCATTATTGCTTATTGGGATTTATGAGGTGCAGTGACACAAGCGTAAGGCTGTAAATGCTCTGCATACCCTCCTACATGCGGGATACAGCGTGAAGATGAAAAAAAATAAGTTGCAATCAATTGCCAACTTATGAAAAGAAAAAATAAAGAAATGTAAGATTTATGTATTTTATAAACTATTTGAATGACATATCTCTTAAAAATGAAACGAGTCTTAACATAAAAGCTCATGTAAGGAAAACGCAAACATTAGATTTATGGTACCATAATATTAAATTTAAAAAAGGCAATTCTTTCTATTATTTAACTATGGCGACTAGATTATTTTTACAGTCAGTCAAAATTAAAATAGTAACCCTTTTTTGTTTATAAAAAATGTATAATAACTTTAAATAAATGCCATAAGCAGATAAAAAATCTTTTGTTTATATGCTATCACTTGCAGATAAAAAAAATTTAATAGAATATTTGAAACGAAAGGTATTTCTATAGCATTTCCTCCGTGCGGAAACCAATTCATCAAATACTTAACGGGACTCTTTCATGACCGATCACGCACAACGATGGTGTGAAAACTGTTGACCTATTGTAAAAATGGGATTGGCTAGGATGGGCTCGTGGGAAAGTGTATTTACTGTTATCCCTATCCTTACGCAATACAATAAAAATTAACTGTATTGAAAGTGCTTTCAAAAATGTAAACGTTTATTATTTATAGTACAATTGTCACAACAAAGAAAAAAAGGAGTCAATAAAGGTGCATGTACCTCTGTTAGTTAGTTACTTTCTTCTTATCAATCTATACTTATAATAAAATCGTAAGTGGATCGGTGTCTGTACTTGGAAGATATTTAAAAAAAAAGGTTATTGGGAACCTATAATAACCTAATAGAACCGAAAACAATGATTTTTAAATTTTTTGTTTGTTTGTCTGTGTGTTTGTTATCGCTAAGCTCAGAATCAACTGAACCGATTTAGATGCGGATTCACTATTGGATTCTGGCAAACTCCGGAAAACATATAGGGTTTATTTTATTACAATCGGTTCATAAACAAAAAACTTATGTCAATTTAAAGTATTTAGCCCGACAAATTTGCTTATTGCCGTATCAGTTATTTTAATACAACTGTTTTACTGAATTGACTGAATCTTTAGTTTTCAATTTCTTAATTAATATTTCTATTTCAAGCAGGCGTAGCCCCGCACGGGCCCACTAGTATTACATAAATTGCTTTGTCACCATTGGATATATAGATTTTGTATGTATAATATCGAAATATTATCTCCAGATAACCTAGTATCAAGCTGAAACTAATTTCAAATATTCAGATTTTAAGACACAGAAAAAATTAAAGCTTCCAAGTCAATCCAATAAATAGATATAGCATTTATGTATTGTTTTAGCTGTATTTTGTATGAAATTCGCCGCGTAATCAAAGTCTGTATGTAGTAAAGCAATTTTTTTTTTATAAATATTTTCTTTTATTTTTCATGTATCAAATACAAAACTAGTATAAATATTACTTGTTAAATAACAAGTACATAATATTAGTAAACAACAATTAATTAAAGATAATATTATGTATTTAGTGTTTCCTTTAAAATGATTCCCACTTAGAGTGCATGTGCTCTAGTTACATAATAAACGCTGTGGTGTGTAATGCGTAGTATATGAATGGCATCTAACCACAGTTCTCAGTCTAATTACAAATTTAATGGATTTGTACCATGAGTTGATAAAATTGCTAATATGATATGAATATAGAAATATAAATACAAGATTATTTCTTTAGTTTAATTTGTTCGCTGGCCGACTGAAGCTGAAGAAGATGGTTTATCAAGTGGAGTTGAATTACCAACAAAATAATGTGAAATTCTTCCCTTTCTGATTAAAGCACTTATTTGCAACGCACTGTCGAAACTACTGGCCATAAAAAGATGAAATTTATAAAATATAGGTTTCCTTACGAGTGTAGGAGAGAGAACTAAGCACTAAGAGAGAATCTACTGAAACCAAAAGTTTCACATGAAACCAAAATAATAGCTGAGTATTATTAGGTGTAAAATAAATGCTGGATTGGCGTTACAGGAAAAAAGCTAAATATCTGGAGATATAATAAAAACTTGTCAAGTGCGAGTCGGACTCGCACACTGATGCTTCCTTCTAATCTCAGGATTGTAAGTCAATGACAAACTTAAGTTTGCGAATTCTCATTTTGTCTGATGTTAACTACAAATAAAAGTTTGTAATTATTATTTTATACAAAATAATTACACTTTTCAATTTAAATATATATTACACTTTGTTCTTTACATATATTTTAAGTTCTCATTTTGTGCCAAATTTCATAACTGTAGATCCACTGGAAGTGCCCTATAGATTCTGATTATACTGAGAATTTCATACAAAATGCATATCTAAATAGCAAACTTGATGCATAAACGCTTGTCTTTTCATTGTGTTGCATTAGAAGATTGATATTTTCTGTGCTTTAATGGACCATAGAATTGAATATTTGATATTAATTTCAGCTCTACGCAATCTTGAGATTAATGGTCTTGACAGATGGTCAGACGATCCACAAAATAATCCTATAAGGGTTCCGTTTTTATTATTATTAGCTACGGAAGCCTGTGAATGATTAAAGTTATCTTAAAAGCACGCTTGATTATAATTGCTTAGTAGCATATTAAAAACATCCGTCATTACAATTTAGACAATATATAGGTATTACTCCTGTCTGTAGAATCGATAGTCTATCCAAATTCTGTAATAACTCATAAAAATTAACTGATTTAAATCATTTTGTTAACATTTTGAAATAAAATATCAAATACTGTAATACTAAATATTAAATGGAGAGGAGAAAATTATTACTGAGAATAACGGGAAGTAAATATGCGGCATTGTTTTTTACAATATATAGACTTAGGCGTTGCAAATGCAAATTACTATATTTAATGAAGTGAAAAGTATATTCATAATGTTCATTAATAAATCACTTGAAAACCAAGAAATTATATACATATATAGTATATTTTAAAATGTATGTATAGCTGGTATGTAGGTTCGAATCCGACTTGAGATATTATTTATATCTATTATAAGAGTTTCTTCAGGCCTGGTAGGACAAAAAACCGCGACATTGGATATCACCACCTACTACTATTATTATTAGCTACAAGATGCCTACAGATGAATACAATAGTTATTTTAGATCCATTCCGTGTTAGATTTTAAACTACATTTAATTTTGTAAGTATTACATTTTAAGACTTTCATCTGCCAACTAATATTTAAGCGTCATCAATAATATTTGAACTTATTATGTTTTCTTAAATGTAAAAGTCTTCAAAAGCAAACGACTTAAACATGTCTGTATATTTGCGAAGCTACTCACTCAAGCTTTTCTGAAAGGGCGCTTCGAACTCGTAGCGTTACGTAGCACTTTGAAACACAGCGTCCAAATAAAACAGTCTACTCAAGTACAAGAGCCGTCGGGCGCACCACTGAACAGCCGAAACCAAATTGTGGATATTTCTACACCATAATTCAGTTAAATTACATCAAGGGGGGGACTGACAATGGGAGAACAGTACGAGCGAATCACACCAACGCCACGGTTGGCTAATTTTCCATAGATATGCTGACACCGGTGACCGAACTGAAATCATCCTATATGATGGCTGTTAACCACGCTAACAGTTCAATGCTTTTGGAGACGATATTGCATATTAGGTAACGCTTTTCTATTTATCTGCAGGTGCTCCTTGCCATCAATGTATCAATTCGAAGGCGTTGATATGGTGTGTCGTGAATCGTTATTAAAATTTAATACTAGAAAAAATCATCAAATAATTAACTCCATATTTCAATATTTTCTTTATATGAAAATTAATTTTTAGATATAATATTACATATATAAGTAACGAACAAAATATATTAAACATAAATTCAGTGACCCCAAACCGCGCGCTTTTCCGGAAGCCGGACACAAAGGCGTAGCGTCGCGCTCTTTCAATATGGCGGCGTACCGGCCGTGTTCCCGCCAAATGCATCCACAGATTATAATCGTATTAATTACATGATCATATTGTTTCTGCCATGACCTTCAGCGCGGTCATATACGTATATTATATCAAAGAACTATAATGTTGTTCGCAGGTCGCTCGGTCGGTTCACAGATTTTATTAAATGACAACGTAATGCTTATTTAAATACACATGGGATCATCCCACATGTGAAGGACTTATCAAAAATCACAAGGTTGGAAATACAAAATAAATGTACAATTTTTTTTTCTTTTAAAAACAATGAATTTAAGGCCAGGGAATTAAAACAAACGTTTTTATTTTATTTTTTGATATCTATTTAGCTAGTAAAATAAATATTAAAGTCAATTAAATAATACAAAAATTATATAATACTAAAAACATTACTAATATTTTAATTTTAACAAAATACACTTATAATTAGTTGCCGAAAACTGTAAAAAAAATTATTTTTTTTATAAATAAAACACTTTTGTACTTTTTGTACTCTTTAATATCTTAAGCAACGTGTTTGTTACATATTTTTAAATTTAAATAATATATTAAACCTACAAAACATCATATGACACATGTACTATATAATATAGTTCTACTAGCATATAGGCTAATCGACTTAAAATAACATATGTATATTTGTGACACCCTCGTGGCGCAGCGGCACAAGGGCGTGACTGTAACGCGACGGTTGTGAGTTCGATCGATAGACTCGAGGAAGTGAAATATTTATTTACGTTTATATTTCCATTTCTTTGCTCTGGTATCGAGGAAATGCGCGGCGTTCAGTTCTGCCACTCAACACGCAATGCCTCCAGAATTCGGCAGAAAGTAGCGAACAGAATGTCTTGAACACTGGGTTCGCTTTGCCTGCTCTGTGCGGGATACAGCGTGAAGCTGAAAATATGTATATATTATTTACGATTTATGTATAAATGTAGGTCTACACCTTATATGCAAAATTGTCAGGATATCACATGATGATCATTATCAAGCAGTATAACATTCGGGTCACAGTTATCGAAACAAACAACTGTTTATCCGACATGAATGTCAATATAAGATAATCTATATGTATTAAATGTTATAAATAGATATTGTAAAGGCTTATTCTATTACATTTTCTATTGAGAAATAATTATTTACATACTTAATCAGCCATTTTTCAGAATATTATAAAAATAGTAATTTCAAGTTAAAAAGAATTGATGAATTTGAACTGTAAAAGTATACATATAGATGTAGGTAAAGGGTACCAATTCCATTGTAAAGTTAAAAAAAATATGATTGAAACAAAAAAAAGTGTGTGAGGATAATTATTAAAAAAAATATTTAAAAAATCTTTCTTCAGTATTTTTAAGGTCGACCTAAGGTAGAATCCAAGTCAGTTATAATAAGTCAGTAATAATTATTATAAAGGCTTTCAGAGAAACAATGACTTACTTCAAATTTTAAAATCGGCTATAGAATCCGTGAGTGTATGACGTAGTTGGTATAATGAAGGTGATACAAATGCGAAGCATATGCAAATATGAAACAAGCGACAATGACCAATGCTCATATTTTTTTTATCTATGCATAATATATGCAAATGCAAAATGTAAAAAAAATCTTAAGTTATCGTCTCCAAAAACTATGGCGCTTGTATACTTACTTCCTCATACTTGAAGCATAATAACTTTTTCATCCTCAATTGTATTTGTAGATGGAGAATTGTCAGTGACAAACAGAGTGAGTGATTCCACTAAAATATTCGAATTTCTTTTAAATTGCTTAAATATTAAGTTTAAGGCATTGCTCAATGTTTTCTTTATTATGACAGTTATTTAAAGAATTTCTAAAATGCAATTTTTATAAATTGTTTAAATTGTTGTTCAACGATTTTTTTTATTAATAAACCGAACTTAGCTTTGGGGTAGAGCGTAAAGGTTACTTGGGAACACATTTATCTCCACTTTTCACCCGAATTCGATACAAACGGTAAGAAAAACGACGGAGAAATTATATAACTAATTCTTTCGAGTGGAGTAGAACTCACGACCATAGCCTGTATAGCAGGCTGTTCCACTGCACCTGCAAATATATTTTAGGGATCCACATATAAGCAAAAAGTAGAGAATGAAATGTGTTGGCATTAGCTCTCTGCTTTTTGCACTTACTGTGGAAGAAACATGTTGAATAAAAATACAACAAAGACTTCTTTCTGTGTTTCGTGGAAATAATAGTTTTTATTTAATAATACAATTTTTTTAGGTCACTTCACTTTATACCTGTACGTAGTATTGTTCGACAGGTTCTTACAATTTATATTCCAAGTATAATGTAAAAAAGTATGATGGCTATTATAATAAACATATATTTTGGATTTAAAATGTCAATATTTTTTATACATATAATTTATATAAATGTAGTAATGAAGTTAAGCAAGAAGCTTTTGTTAAAATAAAATATACCAAAACAAAAAGAAAATATTCATTGCAATTATTGTTTTAAAAATAAAGAAAAAGAGTTTGACACAGTATCCCGCACATTGGCAAAGATGACCTAGTGTTAAGACACTTCGATCCTCTCTCCTCCATCCTCTTTCCATCGAATTCCGGAGGCATTGCATGTTGAGTGGCAGAACTCAACGCCGCACTTTGCCTCGACACCAAAGCGAAGAAATGAAAATATAAATTTAAATATTTTTCTCATTTACTTGAATGGGAGGATTCGAACCTACAACCAGTCGCATGTACAAAACCTTCAAAACCTTCGTTCAAATGTGTGGTGGAATTGACATTTGTCGTGCCTAAATATGTATCTACAGTTATAAAATACTAGCGGACGCCCGCAGCTTCGCTTGCTTATTTAGGGGTGAATTCTAGAAAACCATGAAACACATGTTCATTTAAATATTTTTAAGAGTCTTCATTTAACATTTTATAAAAATCGGTGGCGATTTAAAGATTTTTCTATACAAACTTTTAACCCCTTATTGGCACCCTTAGGGGGTAAATTCTAAATAACCGTGAAACACGTGTTCAATTAAATATTTTTAAGAGTCTGAATTTACAATTTAAAAAAAAATCGGTGCAGGTTTAATTTTTTTCCATACAAACTTTCAACCCTTATTTCAGCCCTTTAGGGTTAACATTTTTCAAAATCCCTTCTTAGTGGATGTCCAGATTGCGTAAGTAAACATCTGTCCAAATGTCACGTTTCTACCATCAGCGGTTACGGCTGTGTGTGCGTCTTACCTCAGTCAGTGAGGACAAGTCCTTTTATATATATACATTATAAAATGGTTATATATATATATATATATATATACTGTAGTTATAAAAATAAATATTAACTCACACAGCTCTTTATCAAATGTCATTTACATACGAACATCCAGTCAGAGTTATTATCAAAAGTATACGTACATATTCATATTAACAATGATAACAAAATATTTATATTTAAGTCACATGTTGTTCCCGTCTAAATAAAATTTGCTATTGATAACAGAAGAGCTTTACTTTCGTAATATTATAAATGGTAATATATAAGCATACATACTATTATAGGACTTTGTCATACATAGACAAAGACAGCGCGGCGATGAGTTCCGTCATTCAACACGCAATGTCCCTAAAGTTCGGCGGAAAGTGGTGAACGGAGTGTCTTAACACTAGGTTCCCTCTGTCTATATGGTGATGGTTGGTTCCCTCTGGCGATGAAAATTGAGATATTAAAGAATATCTTCATCATTTTTCATTTTATATTAACTTTTTGATATAAGTGTTGAGATTTTATTGCATTTAACTTAATACTCTGATGTTCTGCTTATAATATTTCTAGAGTTAAAGAGATTCTTCACAGGAAAAAAGTGGATTCTGAGGGAGTCAGGACTTCATTTTTTCTCTGTAATAGAGTGTCGACATTCATTATACAGGTACACCACCTGATATTTTAAAATTATATGAAAAAAGAAACCTACATACATAAAATTTTAATAAAAACATTTAAGCCCCAAAGAAACTTTATAATAACAAAATCTTATATTACGAAATAATAAAAAAATAATTGTAAATATTTTTATTATTTTCTGTTCTTGCAGAAATAAAAATAAATAAAAATGCAGACGCAGCGCAGTTACGACGTAATGAATGAATCATTTTAACGAAGTCCAAAACAAATATATTAAAACAACTTTATCACGTGTACTACACATGTTCCGTTATCAACAACCGTTGTATCATGTTATTTTAATAACTATTGCTAACGTTTATATTCATATAAAATAAGAAATTAAAATATTTTATGAGGCCGGCGTGACGCAGCGGCACAAGGGTGTGACTGAAACGCGGGTTCGATTCCCAGTCGAGGGAATTAATCATTTCTTCGCTCTGGCACCAAGTTCCTACCCCAACCTGATAAGTTCCGAACGGGTATGAATAGTCTTCCTTCCTTTCGACCTTCTTTCGCTATAATATTTACCTATGTGATTATTGTTTATGTAAGTTTATATTTTTGTTATTTATTTATTTTGTTTTATTAATATATTTGTATAAGTGAATTATTATGTAATATATAGCATGAAAGTTTTAATTAGTTTATTATACTTTCTAGTGAACATTTGTACACCAACCTAAAATCCTGTGTTTTCTGATCTTTTTATAGTAGGGGTTGCCTGGAAGAGATAACCAGTAGGGCCGCCAATGCTTTTCTTTCTATGTGTATCTTATGTCTAAAAACGTATTAAATAAGTTCCCTCTTCCTCTGCTCCGTACACGGGATACAGCATGAAGCTGGTTTATTTATTTATTTATTTTTAAATATTTTATCTGCTTAGTTGCCTATTGCATGCACATAGATAAGTATTTAAGTTTTACAACGATGTGAGTAATTCTGTAGTAAGGTTATCAATTATCATTGAGATATCCATATATGTCTATACTTATATATTCAATTCACAGTTTCTTCATATATATATGATAATTTTGTTCGTATAAGGACATTAGTAAAAACGTTTTTAAAAATAATCTGAGATCTTTTAACTAACTTTATAATGTAACTGTTAATTATTTTATTTTTTTTGTTTTGAATTGAGTAATTGAGTATAATGAACATGTTGCTTAAACTGTTTTTAATTATAACGCTTTTCAACATTACCAAAAGTGTACAATGTATTATGAAAACAATATTTAGTTTCAAAGAAAGATTTAGCTTAAAGTTACAAAAATGTATAATCTGACAAAGAAATAAAAAGATATAATTAAATGTTTTTTTTTTCATTTTAACTACCGTTAGCTAATGTTTTTACTTTTCTTATAATATGCCATAAAAATGTACTGGCTGCATTGTATCTTTTGCCTTGCTCATGACCTTCATTCAATGCAATCACGCGGAGTTAACGTGAAGAAATTTTATTTTATAATATGTATTATTAAAATCAAATAAATCAAAGGCACGCTGTATTTCGTTCACAGCAGGGTAGGCCGAGGGAGCTTTATGTTAAGTAGTAACACTACGTCGCCCATTTTCCACCGTATTCTGGAGGCATTGTGTATTAACTAAACGCCGCGCTTTTGCCTTGGCACCAGCACGAATGAATTAAAAATTAAATAATTTTTTTTTTCCGAGCGGGAATCGAACTCATAACTTGTCGTATTTACATTCTCCACGTTCGGTGTGTTATTTTAAAATATAATAATATTGCTTATTTCCATAAATATATAATAAAAATTAAATTGCATATAATTATACATATACTGTTAATAAAACAGCCAACATAATATTATGTAAAATGAACAAAATCAGGAAATTTACATACTGTTTTTTTATTTGCATTGACTTCTTATAATTTGGTGGGTGGGAAAAGAATTTTCGATCCTATCCTCAGTTCGACCACACAATAGTTGGAGGATGAATTTTTACTCGGGTAAATGTTTATACTTGCCTTGTATTGCTAATTTCAAGTAAATTAAAATTATTAAGCCGACAAAAATGAAGGAAATTTCTTAGAATTGGATTTGGGATATCCCAATAAAGGAAGAAATATAATTTAAAAAATGATAAAGTGATAATACTTAAAACAGTGATAACCTCTAAATAGAAGAAAGAAGTAAATAAATTTCGGTGATAAAAGGTGAAAGAAAGCCTAAAGTAACTTATGGGTTAGTTTTTATTCTGGCGTTAAATGCAGTTTTCGTAGGGAAATTATAGGTAATAGTACACAGTCTAATATTATAACTAATACAATAATGAATTTAAGCGTCAATTATAAAAAAATATATAAATTCAGGAACATTCTTAATGGAGTTCAATAAATCAATAATTTTTTTATTCAATACAGCCATTTTTAAAAAAATAAGTTTAAATAAATGGTTTAAAATGGGTAGGTTAAAAATGGCGACATGGCGATATATACTCGTACAATAAAAATAAAACTGTTATGGAATGAATTTGCAAAGTAGATTTTACTTGTCAGTGGATTAAGGAGAAAAGTTGATATTGTAACGTAAGTTTTAATTGGAAAAAACACAGCTTACATAATTGGTAATACGTTATATATATTATAGAGATTTACATTCTCAATCATTTGCATATAAAATAATAAATATGAAATAATTAATTTTATTTATATTCTTTATATAAATAATAAGCTATTTTTTTTAAATAATAAAAATAACAACATATTTATTTCTACCACGACATTAAAGTGCAATAAGAGAAGCCATTTGGTCATGAACATTCAAAACAACAATAACACACCCACACGGAGAGAGGGAGAGAGAGAGGAAACATAAACTCACATAATTTACAATTGTACATTTAATATGTAGACGCCATTCGTGGCGCTTAGGCTATTAATGTTTTATTTTCAATAATTGCAAAATCTTTATAATCCAATAAATTGGAGAAAGCCTGCTATTAATTTACTTGTGAAAGTTACAAGACGAAAGTAACATGTATTTCCTACTTCAAGTAGCTTGTCACAGATTTAAATATAATGTGCGTGCAAAATTAACTAGGGTTAACTACTTAAGAGGTCAGTCGTAACCAAGGGACATCCGACTGTAAACGCGACAGGCTACGGGTTCGATTCCCACTCCAAGGAATAAAATATTTAATATTTTTATTTGGTAACCAATAATTAAGTTGAGTCCAATTAAGTCGAGTTACGCTTATCAACGCACAATGCATCCAGAATTTGGAGGTTGTGGGGAGCGAAAGTGTCTTGGGAACGGAGTGTTTTAACACTATATTCTCAGTTACTTTCTGCGTACTCTGCTATGAACAGAAGGAATGAAGTTACAAAAACTGCTAAGCTTAACTATAAAGCTCATATTAAATTTCTTCGTCTCATGATCATTAATAACATTGTAAGTTATGAAATAAAAATTTATTTTATTTTATTTTCATATTATTTAACTTTTTATTTGCCATTTTACTCAAAAGAAAATCGTCACATTAAAATATTACAAATTTAGATCAATAATAATTACAAAATTAACTTTAATTGGATAATTACTTCTCAGAAAAACTAGTTATGAATATCAGCTAAATCCCAGGAAATGAGTGACATAAAATTAAATTTCAAATAAAAGTTTTAATATTCAAAATTATCAATGTCGTTGATTTTGGTGTAAAAACGTGATTCTTTGAATAAAGTAGAGCTGCCTTAACCTTGGTTAATCTTCTTTGTATTCATATATTTTTGTTTTCTTTGTTAATACTAAACTTTTAATGTTTTTTAAATGAATATTTTCATGGAAAATAGGCAAAGAAGGGAACTCTCTACACGTGTGGCTTATGAACTACGTAGCTTATAAGTCACAAATGTAGAGCTCGCTTCTTAGCTGTACATGTAGGCTTTTATAACCTTGGTAATTTTGATGCTACTCCCATATTCATGTTTATGATGTAAAAATCACCATCTCTTTCGAATATTAAGTATATAATAAACCAGTTATTAAGTCACGGGTGACCCTAGCAAAATGTAGTAATAAATAAAAAATATATATTTAATTTCCCATCAAAATTTCCAATGAAGTCACAAAATTATAATACGTGCATTTCTGTTCAAAAAACAATAACAAAGGCATTGTTTATACTATTTCAAGTGTTACTGACTGGTTTATTATCACGTTACATTACGATGTAGCGTGTTTATTTACTACGCCTACTGCTCAATAAATATTTTCCTTGTATTTTAATTATTTTTTTTTCATAGAGTCTAGTGTTGTGACACCCGCCCCCTGCATTCCACCAAATTCTGGAGGCATTATGTGTTGATGTGGAACTGACTGCCGAACTTTGTCTCAGAACGAAGAAATTAAAATATTATAAATTTCATTTCCTCCAGTGAGAGTCAACTTGAGCACCTGCGCCACAACTGGCGTCCACAATGTCTTTATGAATGTGAAATTTTTGTGAACGAGATACAAAAACAATATTCAACAAGATATTTGGATATTTTAGGTCATTAATGCATACAGTAGAGGTGTTATTGGTCGGTCGGTGCCTACGTGACGTCGCCCGCGTGGCACCGCCGGGAGGGGAGCCGGCCGGTTTGTTTTGCGCGCGCAGTGGGTGCCTTAGAATGTTTGTATCGATATTTTATAATATATTTGTTTAAATTAAAAAATATCAGTTTCACAGTTTTATCAGGTAAGCAAAGGGAAGCTAGTATTAAGACACATCGTTCCTCATTTTTCGCCGGATTTTCCAAAGCATTGCGTACTCAACGCCGCGCTTTGCTTTGCCACACCAGAACGAAAAAAAATAAAATATACATTTAAATTCATTCTTAATTCTTCTTTTAATTCATCATTTCCAGAGACAGTCATATTTTGTGATCTGTGTGAAATTTCATTAAAAATGAAATTAAATATACAAATGTAGAGCTCCTTTTATCGTTGATTTAATTTAACTAAAAATATAGCAACGGGAATAATGATAAAAACAATCTCACGAATTAATTACATTTCAAATAAATTTACTATAAACAAAACATTTATCAGCATAATTTCAATAAGCTATAAAAAATAATTATAATATATTGTCACTTTTATCATATTAATTTATGTTAGCGTTCATATATTTAATATAGCTGATAATAAGATATGTGCACGCGATGCATCATGCATTTCATAGAAACAATCAAGAGTAAATCAGTTCATAGATAGCGTTATCGATATCGATAAGACATTGTAAACATTACAGGCAACCCTACTGCTTATTTCGAGTGAACCCACTGTGACTGGCAAGAGGCTAGAGGCAAAACATAACAAAGCATCGGCCCGCAGTCGGTCACAATACGCCGTTGTGGACAGACGGTTTCTTTGTTGAAATTTTAACAATTAACTTGTATCATACATTGGAGTTTGAGAAAGATTTATAAACAAAGCATATTGGATATTTTTGTAAAAAGTACTTTGAACAAGAGCAGTTTTGAAGTCGTCAACATGTTCTCCCCTACCAAGAAGAGTGCTGAGACCCTCATGCAAATGTATCTTCGTCGGTTCATTAGCAGGACGACCAGTGCAACTAATTCCGACTCGATGGCTCCTAGACTCGATCAGCAAAATATCCAAACTGATGATGCTCTTCTACCGAAGCGGTTGCTGAAGTTGCAGAAATATCACAGGTCAGTGAACTCGCTTAACCGGAGTATCGGTTTGCGTAATACTAGAAGCCGTAGCGCGTATCTCAATCGTCCACGTACGATTCAGTACCAGTAGTCAATATATGCTCATACACTTTGGTATTGGTACCACACCTTAAGCCAATACCATTTGTTTATTAACATTTAAGTAAGACTTGGATTAATTCTTGAAAAACATTTTGTATAATAACATGCTTTTTGTATTCAATTTAAATTACATACTTACATTCAATTATAAATTGACTTTAAATAAACATAAAAATAATCAATTAATAACTAATTAATTGTCCTTCATTCACACAATTATATGAATCAACTTCATATCTAGAATTAAATTTTATCAGAAATAGGTTCCTTATCGTGCCGCCAGAAAGCAGTCAATCAAAATGTTTTATCCTTAGATTCCTGTCGACTCTGACCCCTCAGCAAATGCCACTGGCAGCCCGTGGACTGGCCGTCTCCAAAGACCAGTCCCGGGAGTTCATGGCTTGCTTCCCGGACATCGTGAGGGACCTGACGGAGTCCGGCAAGCATATTGACGTGCCTGACGCCAGCAAATGGTTGGCCAAGGTACGTTCTATGCTAATTTTGTCTGTGTTTGGACAGAATGATATAGAACCTATTTGCAAATATAACGAAAAAGACGACAAAAACAATAACCTGTTACGATAACGTCGCACATTGTTGTTTTTAAGTTTTATAATAAACATTTTTATTGATCGAGGCCATAGCATCTTTAGATACAGCCTAATCTTAAAACTTGCATTTTTATAAATATTTTTATACATTTGTTTCTGTCAATTAAAGTTAACTATAATTATAGAGAAATCTCAATAATATTTTCGTTCGACTAAACAAAATAAAGTCGTACGCAGCTTTAAGTCCACTTCGTAAATAGTTAAGCATAAACATGTTGCAAAAACAAGGTGCACCTATACATACAAAATACTGATACAGCCCGAGTTATTTTTAGTATCGAGTCTACATTTATACCAGCCTCTACTTCGCAATTAAGGACAAGGTTTTATTTAGTATTTCTTTTAACTATTTCATGTTATATTCAAATAAATACGTTTTTAAATTAATTTTACAATTTGATATGTAAAATGAATTTATTTTGAAAATAGAAATCAAAAGAAATCAGCTTCACACTGTATGTACACAGTAGGCAGAAGGAACAGGTTAAGTCACTCCGTTCCCCAGTTTCTGCCGAATTCTGGAGGCTTTCGGTGTTGAGTGGCAGAACGCTTGTGCTTCGACGCCAGAACGAAGAAATGGAAATATAAACTTAAATAAATATGTTACTTCCTCGAGTGGGGATCGAACTCATAACCGTCGCGTTACAGTCACACCCTTGTGCCGCTGCGTCACGACGAATTGAATTTATTTAAGTAATTTTTAAAAATAAGTTTCTCTTGCTCTCGGTTGCTTAATGTTTGCAATATGAGCCAAAGACAGATATTGGCCAATGTTGAAATATTTATAAAAGAAAAATCGTTGTTAAGTAACTTTAAAGAAAACAAGTCTTGTGCAAGACCTAAGCATTTTCTATGAACTGAAAAAAACATCTCAGTTCCACCACTCAACACACAATGCCTCCAGAAGTCGATGGAAAGTGAAGAGCGGAGTGTCTTAACGTAAGGCTCTATTTGCCTACCCTGCTAAGAAAGGTATACGGCCTGAAGTTGAAAAAAACAAATATTAAATACTATTTATATTTTTTGCTTTGTAAGAAGGTATATTTAGAATGTCAGACCGACACCGCTTTTTTGCGTCTCATTATATTAGGTTTTATCATAAAAAAAGCTAACCGAATAAAAGTAACGCCAATGTTATTGTATTTGCATCCTAAAAGTATACCTGATAATAAGTTATATCGCTTTTATGGTTTACTTTTCTTTCTAAAGCTATACTAAGGATTTTTAAAATGATTCAATAAATATTTATTTATGAGAATGTTAATTATTTACTTACATATTTTTTTATTTAATTTTATTCAAAAAGCGTTATTTTTACTGCGTAATAAACAAATCTTGCAAGGCGCTGAATTGTTTAAAATTCTGAAATATTAAAGGACATTCAAAAGTCTACAAGACGTATATTTTCTTATTATTAATAAGATATTATTGTTGCAGCTTCTCCAATATAACGTACCGAACGGCAAGAAAAACCGCGGGCTAGCAACAGTACTCGCCTACAAAATGCTGGAAAACCAACAAAATTTGATTCCAGAAAATGTACATTTAGCTAACATTATGGGATGGTGTATTGAAATGGTAAGAATAATGAATATGTATATGAAATTAGTAATACTAATAATAAAATATGTAAGTTAGTTCCGCCACTTAGCCCACAATGCCTTTAGAATTCAGCAGAAAGTGAACGGAGTGTCTTAACACTAGGCTCCCACTGCTTAACCTGCTCCATGCGTAAAAAAAACAAACAAAAAGTAAAACTTCTTGTCTACTGTTACTGTAATTACTATAGGAATAAAGATTATCGTCAAAATCATTAATATAGCAGAATAAGAACAATTCTATTGAAATTTTAAAAGAAACGTCAAGTAAGCCGGTTTGACCAGAAGTTGTCTTTTAGTTGTATTTTAGTGTTAGTTTATTACTTAAGCAAGTATGCGTCATTTATTTAATAACAAACAAAAGAATAATGAAATAATAACAGATAATTTTAACCTTCGCAATGGGTCGGTCTTCATGGTCTTGTTGTAAACGAAATGGTTGCAAGTTTGACTCCAGCTCGGGGTAATAAATAATTTTCATTTCCACATAAGACAAAGCGCGAATCAAGATTCCGTTACTTAACACTAAATGTCTCGAATTCGAACGGACCTTTACAAACGAAATGTCCTGACTCTATGTATTCTCTACATACTCTGCCATGCACGGTAAAGTGAAAAACTGAAAAAAAATAGAGATAATTATATACGTCATAATTCTTGCATAAAAAAATCATGTATAGGTATTTACTTAAATTGTTTCATTGTTTCGAATAGATGTGACTATGAAATGAAAACAATTATATTACCTATGCCTATAGAAGCTTAACAAAAATATTTGTATTAGAACCCATTATCGAGACTACGTGAATTATTTATATAATAAAACAAAAATATAAAGTGTTTTTGTATATTTAAGACATATTTGTTTAATATAATACTTTGGTACGTATTGTTATGCGATTTGTATGTTTTGTGGTCAACTGAGACCTCGTGTGGGCCTCTGGTGCAGGGGCTTGATGTAAAGTAGTATCGCAGTTGGTTTGAGTATAACTCGATGTAAAGAAATATTTCATATTTTAATTTCTTCGCATTGGCAAACGAGGCTAAGCATGACATTGATTACTGAAGAAAAAGAAACGCAGTATTTCTACTCAACATGCAATGCCGCATAAATGGAAACGCAGTGTCTTAACACTGGGTTTCTAAGTTCCCCCTGCCTATTCTGGCATGTGCGGGATACAGCGTGCAGCTAAAACCGTATTATAAAATTTTTGTCGTTATTTTTACTTTACCTAAATATAATGTAGTTATATAATTCGATTTTAAATATAATTACTTATTTATCTCTACAAAACTATGACATCTATAAAACTTTTAATTGTCATTGGTAATTATTGTCAACAATTATGGTATCTGTAATTACGGATAACAACAATTAATCACATGAAAACATTATTTATTAAAAAATATATTCTTTGTTTTACATTATAAAAAAAATGAATTAGCATTATTTACATATAATGACCACGAAGAGCAAGAGCTTTAACGACAGGTCGTTAAATATACCTGTTTTTACTGGTCATAACATTAAAAATTTTAACTTTTAAAAACATTATTACATCGACAAAAAATCATTTTGTATGTGTTCTTATGTACGCACCTAAGATAAAAATAGAAACGATATAAATTTATTTCAGCGGCTATTTTAGCATAACATAACTAAATTTTGGTTTCATAATATTGAATTTACAACTACATTTGGAATTTGGGCAGAGGAGTTTGGACAGTGTTGAACGATAATTCTTAAGCCCACATTTGGGTCACAAAGGCCGAACACTCGATCAGTGAATTCATAAAGACCATGACTCCAAGACCATGTTATTGTAAAAGTCGTCGAAAAAAAATTCAGCAGGGTAGGCAGAGGGAACCTAGTGTTAAGACACTCCGTTTCTCAATTTCGTTGCATTCTGAAGACATTGCGTGTTAAAAGCCATTCATGTTGATATATTACAAAATTTTCTTAAAGTTCCACGCGCACCAGCTAATTCTAAAGGATATAATGGAGGGACAGAAAATGCGTAGGGGTGTACCCTGCTGGTACTGCCAGCCCAATGTGGGGCTCGGGGGTATGAACGACGCTAGCCTTGTTAGCGCTGCCATGTACTCTATCCTCAAGAGGTACTTCTCCAACAAACCCTATTATAAAAATGTGCTGGAAATGTTCAATGAGGTTTGTATTGATTGTTAATTTGAAAATATCTATTGGTTTCAATTAAATTTGTGTATGATGCTTTAGGCAGACTTGTTTTTAGTTTAGGGGATCATTTAATTAATATATTGCAATGTTTTAATTTGAGGCCACGATGGCGCAGGGGAACAAGGGTGTGAGTTCGATCCCTACTCGGAGGAACTAATTATTATTTATTAATATATTCATTTCTTACCTCTGGCACCAAGGTGGCCAAGGCCGAGCTTTTGCCTTTTCACCACGCAATGGCTCTAAAAATGCGCCGGACAGTGGGGAACGAAGTGTCTTAACACTAGTTCCCTCTGCCTATCCTGCTATATGCGGGATACTGCGCGAAGCTGATTTTTTTAAATTTTGTATAGGCTTTCTGCTATAATATAATTATATACAATTATACATATATGGATATGTCAAATGCTGTCGTACATGTTTCGATATGGTATGATTTAATTTGTCAAATTTAAATCTAATATTTATTGTTCATACGTTATATCACAATGCTTACACAGTAAAATGACCTGCCTTGAAAGAAAATTTAATTCTAAGTAAACAGTACAAAGTTCAACAACAATTTACTTGTTATTTTTGGATTATTAACATACCTAAAGATGTCTTTATATTGTTTCTTTTTGAAGTTTTGTTATAACATTTTTTTATGCCGATGTAAATGAAAATTGAATTGAGGCCGGGCATGGCTCATTGGCACAAACGTGTGACTGTAAGCGCGTCAGGTTGTGTGTTCTATTCCCACTCGGGGAAATTAAATATTTAATATTTACGTTCCTTCACTATGTAGCTTCGAGGCAAAAGCACGGCGTTGAGTTCCACCACTCAACAAACAACTAAAAAATATATATTAAAATTATTAAAATTTTTATTTTAGATGTTGCTAAAATGCTCCATTGGTCATCACTTAGAACTGCAGCTATCAAAGACAGACAAACCAGATCTATCTTTATTCACAATGGAGAAGTACGAAGCAATTACCAAATACAAGACGTCGTATTATACTTTCCAAATGCCGGTTAGCTTAGCGCTGCTTATGAGCGGAGTCGACGATCCGGAAACACACAGACAAGCGAAAACTATATTATTAGAAATGGGAGAATTCTTCCAGATTCAGGTATTTTTTTATTGTTCTTAATATTTTTTAATTGTTCTAGAATTTGTAAATATCATAAGTACTTAAAAGTTTATATCTATTCAATTTATCTATATAAGTACATATGCCTATATATAACAATATATTCTCTTCCAGTGTTTGACATAGATAGGCCTGTCCAAAAATTTAAAATGTGAACCTGTCACCACTTGATAATGAATACTTGTTAATTGATAATTAATATCAGTAAATTCTACTTCTCCTATTTTCTATTGTTTCTAACATTTTAATGAGAAAATTTTACTATAATTATTTAAAACAATGATAGTACAAAATAGATTTTTTAAAACAAAAAAAATGCGTATGTATAATATATTTGCGGATTTTCCTGTTTTACACTTTTTTTACAATTTTCGTGCGACATAACGTGACTATCTTATCTTTTAGAAATAAGTTTTAAATTTGCACAACGTGTGTGGCACGTGAGTCTGTTACTGGGCTATCATAGGCAAAATGAATAATATTAATTTATATTATTACATCACATTTATGATAACGATTTTGTCGACAATATACCTACAGACTATAATAAATGAGGCCATCATGGAGTAGTAGCAAGCATGTAACAAAAAGCGATGGTAATGGGTTTGATTTCCATTCGGAGGAATTAATTAATAATATTTGCATTTCTTCGCTTTGGTAACACGGCGTTCAGTTCCGTCTCTCAACACGCAAAACCTGGATAATTCGGCAGAAAGTACTATATTAAAATTATTAAATTTCTTTACAGGACGATTTTCTCGATTGTTTCGGTGATCCAGCTGTTATTGGTAAAAACGGAACGGATATACAAGATGGTAAATGCACTTGGCTCGCAGTAGTTGCTTTACAGAGGGCGAACCCGTCTCAACGTCAATTAATGGAAAACCACTACGGCAGTTCCAACTTCGAAGACGTTCAGAAAATAAAGGATCTCTATGAAGAACTACAATTGCCTCACACATATTCCGTATATGAAGAAGCCACGTACGATCTCCTTAGGACTCAAATACAGCAAGTCACCAGAGGCCTTCCACATGACTTGTTCTTTAAAATACTTGACAATATATTTAGGCGCAGTATTTAAATATTTTTTATGGTATTAGGATAGGAATGTTATCAAGGAGGTTCTAACAGTGCAAGTTCATTAGTTCATGTCCTATAAATATTAAGAACTGTTTATATAAGAGATGATTTATTTATAAGAAAGGCTTATTTAATGACTAGCTTTATAACATGAAATTCGTTATTGACTAAATATAAATTAATTTAAGAAAAATGTAGGAAGATTACTTTTTATCTTGTTTGCCAATGTTTGTTTTTATAAAGAGCTTAAGCAATTTGAATCATCACAAAAAATGTATAAGAGCCCAGGTGTAAGGGTGTGAGGTTGTGTTGGTTGTGTTGTAACATATTTATACCTAAGTTTTTTTATAGATACTTATTATAAAAAAAGAAAATAAATGTGATATTCTATATTGCGTTATTTTTATTCCCAAGGCTTGGCATAAAAATAATAATTATAAGTAAATATTTATGCAGCACTGGGTAAAATAAGCTTTTAATTAAACATTTTTTTAAGCTCCACTCTGTATCCCGCTGTAGGACAGGTAGAAGGAGCCTAGTGTTAAGACTTTTAAAGAAACATATTCAGTTTTTAAAATGGCGGGAATAAATTATACTTAATTGTTATTGTGTTTTAGTGGGAACGAAGTGTCTTAACAGTAGGTTCCCTGGTTACATCTGCCTGCACGATTATACCCGATATACAGTGTGAAGTTGAAAAAATAATATCACTGTATAACTACGTTAGCGTTAGGTACGAGTACATTTAAAAAGCGCGCTTTGCGAGGAAAGAAATTGTCATCATACGATGTACTGCATACTATTTAAATATATAAACATCGCTTATGTTAATAACATTTAAATTTTAAATGTATGTTCAAAGCTACACAAATTACAAAACTCATTAGCGATGTGATTATTATGATCTTGACATTAATTTTTTGAGAAATAAATAGAAACTATTTATTGCAAATGTAAGCGTTAGGGTTAGGTAAACTATTTATTTGTTTTTTTTTTTATTTTAACAGCTACATCCACGGGCGCATAGTTGCCCGTGCCTTTTTTTATTAAATGAAAGTTATTTTAATGTGGCGTACTTAAATTTTGGGACAATTTAAACTGTACTTATATCAAGAGCTTATACTAGAGGGGTTGGACATTACCCCCCCTACCGACATTTTTTTTTTTTTTTTAATGTTATTAACACCTACAACTTATTTAATATATATTATTATAGCACATTTCATATAGTTATCTTTTATATAGAACACCTTCGCCTATTAGAATTCTGACATTCTGTTCCTCTTTTCCACCGAATCCTAGGCGTTGCGTGGTGTGTGGCTGAAAAAAAGGCAGGCGAACACTATATAATTTCATATGTATGTTTAAATGGTTTTGCGGACTATTTGGAATATTTGGCGCCCCTTTATGAGCGGCGCCCCGGGTCTTGATGCCCCCCTTGCCTCCCCCATGTCAAACTGACATTTACAATATATTATCTGTGCTATTCAGTATAATATAACAAACACTGAAGCAAAAGGCGATGATAATTTTTTTTTTGTGTATACTTATTAAAATACATAATCTCAAAATTTACTGCTTCATATCATTCTACTATACGTGACACTGGCAGATTATTTTGCGCCTGTCATCGCAAAAATCAGGCCATTAAATATAAAGAAAAAAAATACAAAACATAACATTAAAAATATGATTATGATTTTACGAATAAATGCAAACATTTTAAATAATTAACAATGTGAACACTCTGTTGGTAACATTTTATAATATATTTAACTAATACAAAATAAAGATAAACGTATATGAGGTGAAACAATATAATCAGTAATCATACGTGATACGTGTTATCTTTTAATTATTCAATAAGATTGGTTATTAATTATATATACCGTATATTTAAACAAATACTAGACCTACCTATTATATAATATATTTTTGACGTTTCAATGTCGATGCTTATAAAACTCGTAAACGTCATTTTCATACAGTATGTCAATGAAACATATTTGATTTTGTATCAGTCAAAGTCAAATGAAGTTAAGCGTTAGATGTTTACTAAATTAGATTGTAGCGAAAAAAATTTTTTTTAAATATTATTGTGTTAATTTGATAACGATACGTTATCTTAGCAAGTGAAAATCCTTACGCATTGTGTCTGCAAACAAATTAAAAAAAAAGGTTTCTAATACAAAATTATAATAAAATTTTACTAAAATATTCTCCTTTCGTTAGAGAAAGTCGTTGGCGCGTAGCCTAAATCTAGCGACATGAATCCTATGATGATATTTAGAATAGTGAAAAGGTGTGCCCGACTGGATCTCAGAACATTTAAGTAAGGATTTATTTAACTTAATTGTTGAACAGTGCTATTTCAAATATAATTGAATTCTATTTCATATTCTTTCTCATGTATTTCATTACAATTTTCTAATACTGCACATAGCTTAGATATCATTGCCATCCTGATGAATCTTCTATTCTACAAATTTAAATATTTAATAATAATACTCTTGCTACTAATATTATAGATGTGGAAGTTTGTGAAGATAGATGTTTATTCCACTTTCAGGCAAAAACTACTGAATGGATTTAGATGAAACTTAACAATAACATAGCTCATACACCATTATTACACATAACATGTGTAATAATTTTGCTATAATACAAAAATAAGTTTAATTGAGCGAAGCCTTTGACTACTAAGCCAAACTTTCTCATCAAGCAATGTTGAATTTTTTATATAGTAATTACAATTTATTTATTTACAAAAAGTATTTTTCTTTCCTAAAGTGTGAAAGAATACTTTGGAATTAGGTCAAAAGTAGCATTATTTACATAGTAAAGCTTTTTTATACTATTTCATATTTCATGTTTTTATGCCACATGTTTCTTGTCATGAATATTCATAGCCAATTTAAAATATTTATATTATGTAGTCATTTATGTATGTAATATATAGTATATAGTATATAATCATGAACATAATATGAATATATAATTCATAATATAAAAATAATGTATGATTTTCTTCTTAAATTGAAATGTATTGTCAAACACTACATCTCTTATTTTGCACCCAAAATTGAGACATTTCATTTCAAGCAAAGCAAATCAACTGTGCTTATTGTCGTTGCTAAGACTATAAAAATAGTTCGATTCCCGGAAGTGAAGCTTGAACTGATAACCACTGTGTGACTGTGCTTGATATAACACACAATTTAATATAATATAATAAAAAAAACAACTTTGAAAATGTTTATATATGAAACAATATTTTTGACTCCGTGTAGTATATACATGTATGCTTATTGTGACAGAAATATATGATAAAAATATTCATAATATTGTAATGAAAATCTAATAACAAAACAATTTTACCATGTACTTGTATATTTTATCTAATGTTTAAGCAAAAAAAACTATTATAATATGAAGCTGTAGTCTTTGCTATTGTAAAAACTTTACCTATGTGAATATTTAAACAATTAGCATATTTCATTTTAAACTATTTGTAAAATTAGAAGTATGCTTCATAGTTTATGTTTACAAATAACAAAGGTTTTTATAACAACAGATAAACAATTACCTTATAATAAATATCAAAGACTTTTTTTATTAAACAGTGAACTACATACATATACATTACTTACAAATATATAAATAAACATATTTTTGTTAGAATGAGATTCACGCTGTATCCCTCACTTTTCACAGTATTTTTAGGCATTGCGTGTTGAGTGGCGTAACTCACCGCCGAGCGGATAAATAAAAATATTATTAAATAATAATTTATTCTCACGAGTGGGGATCAAATCCACACTCTTGGGGCACGACATCCTCTCTCTAAATACAATGCTATCATTATTATCATTTGCATTTCTTTACAGCATACCAAAACAAAAATTTACAAGAATGTCAACAAGTGCATCTATATCTGAACTGCAAAGAGAGAAAGATACTTTTCAAGATGTTTTACCTAATATCTTTGAAACACTTCAAAACAATTCTAAGTTCACAGAGATTCCAGAAGTGGCTGATTGGACAAAAAGGGTATAGAGTTTATTATTTAAAATTATTTAGGTATGCAAAAAACTTTGCTTTTTTGCTGTTTTGTAATTTTACGACGGTTGTTGGTTCATTTCCCACTTGGGGGGAATGAAATATTTAATATTTTCATATCCTCGCTCTGATAACAAGGCAAAGACACTCCACTCGACACAATCCTTCAATAAGCCGCCGGAAAGTTTTGAACGGAAGTGTCTTAATGACAACGGAGTGTATTAACTCTAAAGCCTACCTACCCTGCTACGTGCGCGATACGGCGGGAAAGGGAAAGAGAAAATAAAGTTATTCTATTGCAGAGTTCTCACTTCTCCCTTTTTTCGAGGAACGTGTTATTTATAATATATATTTTTTTTTAATTATTTTTATACATAAATGTATCACGACATTTATGTTTGATTGCTTTTATATAGATTTTAGCACTAAATAAATAAAATAATTATCGAATGAACTTTTTTATGTCTATATCGTTGTAATAAAAACTCGAAACTTAGAAAAGAGTGGAATATACTTTAAATACGTTACAAATATTTTTTGGTTGGTTTCCATGAGGTTGGGTTCAGATCCCGCTATGTTCAACGTTTTTTAACGTTTTCTATAAAAATATTCTAAAAAAGTACAAAAATAAATATTTTTTTGATATTTTTATGACGACAATTATATTTGATTGCTTTTAGATTGCTCTTTGCACTAAATAAATAAAATAAATATCGAATAAACCCTTTTAAGACTATATACTACTACATAATATAAAAACTCGAATGTATTAACGAGGAAGCGAGACCAAGATAATACTTACATTTATACAAAAAAAAATGCTTTCAAGGTTTCAAAAGTATCATTATTCACTAGTTATTTTTATTAAGTGTAAGTTGAAATTATTATGTAGAAATATCGTATTTAAAAACACTGCTAAGTGTGAGTCGGACTCGCCCGGGTCCAAAGAACACGGCATCGGGAAGAATATATAATTTATATCAAGTTTAAATATTTGCAATATAATAAGAATTTAAATAAATGAGTTTTATATTATAATTCCCATACTCGTTCATATTCTGCAAGAAGCGCAAGATCCCAGAGCCGCCAGACCTACGTCATTTTAGCAAAGCTGAAATTTTAAGGATTCATAGTCTAGTGTAGTTAAGACTGTATACATACTCTCTAACTTGAATATTACTTTTCAAAGATAAAGCCAACTTAAGGTATACGCTCTGGGTCCCACTCCCACAATCTATTATGAATATAGCGCAGGATTCTCAGTTTTATTTTAAATCTCAATTAGCACTGGTTCCTTATAAAATATTCACATTTAGGCATATCAGGAAAGAATAAAATATATATTTATTTGTACATTGTTATTATATTTGAGGGAAGTTCAACAAAATTTGTGTTTTGTCAGGTACTGGAATACAATCTACACGGTGGTAAAAAGAATAGGGGACTTATGACAACTTATGCATACGAAAATATTGAAGATCCACAGAATATTACGGAGGAATCCCTCAGAATTAGTCGAGTAGTAGGATGGTGTCTCGAAATGGTGAGTATACTTATATTGAAATAATCATATTATTTATGGGGGACGGAGTGTCCTGCTGTTTGAGGAATACAGCGTGAAGCTGATCTTATGTTATAGAAACCTAAGGATCCTATAAATATCAAAATTATAACGATCGAAGGAAATCTATATATTATTTGACGCTTATTAGTATTATGATATTGCTATTGTTTCGAAGGAGTTTAAATAAAACATTTTTTTTACAATGGAAGAGCCTGAAATGTTTTTGTATTGAACCATCCCCTACTCAAGTGGGAATCGAACCCATCACCCGTTGCGTTTACAGTCTTACCGTTGTACTGGCCTCGTAACACCTTAAGAATAGGTAACGCTTTTGTTATAATAATAATAATTTAAAAACTGTTTGTAAAATACAAATACCTACATGGAAAATGAATAACAATTAAATTTTATTTTATGGAATTGCACGTCACAAAAACAATATTCTACATTGTAGTTTCTATCGTCACTGCATCTGACTGTTAGTTCTATGGTTCTGGTTTCTATCCCCAATCTTGAAAATGTTTTCTTTTGTGGCGTTGAGTTCCGTCATATGTATAAGATGTCCCGAATTCGATGGAAAATAGAGAACGGCGTGTCTTACCACTTGGTTCTTTTTAAGTAGATAAAACCTTGAATACATGCCATAAAATAGTAATAAACGGTATTGTTGTAATAGAATACATTAAATAATAATACAAATTCGAAAGAAGTTGGTGACTAAAATAAATAAGTATTTGAGTCACTAATTTTCTTTTTTAACATAGAATTTTCTATTTAGGTGAGATGAATGTACTCGAACGGCACATATCTATTGTAATTTTAATATATACCTACTTATATATTAATATTTCGGTGATATTATCATAAAAACGTTTATTTTAAGATACAGTACTCCTCTTAAATATTACAATACGCTTCGATAATCTTCGTTGATATCTTCCTCTTGATTCATATTATAATAAGAGTGCCATTGTCAAAGGAAATAACTGTTTACTGTCTATTAGTGAACGCAAGAGGCTCGGATGGGCTGTTATTTTATAATCTCATATATCTTATATATATATGCATCTACTAGCTTTGAATAATATATTTTTTTCGCATTGAGCAGGGTAGGCAGAGGGAACCTGGGGACCTATTGTTAAAACACTTTGTTTTCCAATTGCCGCCGAATTCTGGATTTTAATATTACTATACGAGTATATTATAATACTCGTATATTTAACAAGTAAAGCGTATTACACTGTTCAAGAATATTTAGAGGATAAGCATGTATGGAATTAATGTCTATTGAATGTAATGCAGGATAGCTGCCAGCTAATGTTTATAGATTGTACCATTGATTTTGAAAAGAGCAACTGTTGAGTTTCTTGCCGGCTCTTCTCAGCAGAACTGCCTTCCGAACCGGTGGTAGCTTTTTGTTCATATGTTCATTCGACGATTCAAAAGTGCTTATAATAATTGCCTATTTGAATAAAGAATATTTTGAATTTGAATTTTATTAAATAACATTATAATGATCCCTATTATAAAAATTCTAATTTATCTACTCACTGTTCTTCAACTTTCTCAATATTGATTATATATACATTTCCATTGTTGTTTTTGTCGCAAATATAATTGTCGTTCAATTCTGTCTATAAATAGCATATTACGATGCTGTAATGGCGTTTATTAGAGGTTCTATTTTTACACCTTACAACCTTATATTGCGCATGCCTTTATTTAATAAAATTTGGTCTGAGCAATTTTTTGTTATTATATGGGGAAGATACATTTATTTTATTAAAAGTTAAATACCATGGCATTTATGCCGTCAAATAACATATTAAAAACTTTTAAAAATCATTCTATAATATTTTAGATTTTTAGATAAATTAAAACAATATATTTAAAATCAACAGTTGCACGCGTATTTTTTGGTAATGGACGACATTATGGACGGTTCTACAAAACGACGAGGTGTGCCATGTTGGTACCAGCTGCCCAACATCGGCTTGGGCGCCATTAATGACGCTATCCTGATACAAGCCTGCATATACGAAGTGCTGTACTCGTATTGCAAGGATATGCCGCAGTATAAACATATAGTGGACTTAATTAATGAGGTATGTGTTTTGACTAAGTAATGTTAACCTTGCATTTTTTTTTAGATTCTCCTCAAAAAATGTGTGTTGCCATAGGTTCACCGACGCGCTTTGCTTCGACACCAGAGCAAAGAGCTGAAAATATTAAATACTTCGTTTCCACAAGTCGGAATCGAACCCACTACATGTAGTGTTTACAGTCACAAGCTTGTGATCCTCCGCCTCCGACGACTGACCTCATCCTTAATCCTGTACTCATTACGGACTTAACCCAAATTTTAATCAAATTACTTTTAGCTCATAAAACTCATGGTTAATTAGTTATAGTTCTAAAAAGTGTATTAAGTATATTTCAACTTTAAAGCATTTTTACAACTGTCAGATACCAAAACGCATTTTTATTGAAATTCGTTTTAAAAACTACGTAAATGTTAATTTTTAGTAGAAAATGTACGATATAGTAATATTTGTTTTTTTTTAAAATTCCGGCTTATATCATCGTAGTATATAGTAAGATAATAGTTCTAAACTTCTAACGTAATGATTACCAAGGTTATTTAAATAAGTAAATTTAAGCTGTATATTACGGAATATAAAAACTCGCTTTATATACATACAGTACACTCGACGAGTCGTGGTCGCTTTGAACTTACCACTTAACTTAACTTAAGGTAGCGGCACAGATTTGATTTTAAGATTTTTCTTACTTTTGATTATTTTCTTCCCGGCTGAACAATCAGGGCGGCCATTATTCGTCGACCGTACTGTAGTGCCAATTATTTCTTATCTATTTTAAGTTATAGTATGACAGATTCGTGATAAATAAACCATTAAAAAACAATTACTATGTACTATTCTACAAGTTTTCCTTAATATTTAAAATAGCTGAACATCTCTTTATAAGAATTGTATTTGAGCGACAATTTTAAAAGCACAAAACTAAGGCTCAGTCCTGGCGCAGAAGCATAAATGCTGTGCTAAGGCAAAATTTAACGTTCCACTACTCAACACGCAACGCCCACAGAAGTGGGCGGAAAGTGTGGAGCGGAACTTAACACTAGGCTCCCTGTGCCTACTCAGCTACATGTGATTTTCAGCATAAAGCTGAAAAAGAAGGTTCATGACTGAAATATTTCTATTATATTTGCGCTTCAGATTACTTGGTAGCTACTATTTTTTTAGATCTGGTTATCTCTTATCATTATTATCATTTTTAAATAAAAATACTTCTACACTTATGTACATACATTGTAAAAGTAACATGTAAGTATATTAGAAATATAACTTAACGGTTCATAAAATATTGCAATATAAAATATTGCATTTATAGAAGCACTCGTTCTTGGCAAAATAAATTTAATTTTAAATTTATCCGGCATACAATTAAATAATTATCTGTTTTTTCCGGCTTCTTAATATAATTTCACTTCAGTGATGTTATTGACTAACGATTTCATGGCCAGTTTAAAAAGTAACAATGAAAACGCTACCTTATATAGTTATATTATTATTCTTAAAAAGAGATGCCATTTGGGTGGAATAAATTTGTTTGCTTGCACGTCCTCAATATATGTAGGTACAACGTCTCGAATGTGATGGTCGTATTGCCTCGATCCTAGGCTCTTTTAGCTGTAAGTCTCACCCTATCTGTTTTATGCTTAATACAGAATGATTTTGTCTCATTTATATTTTTTTTTTATATCTACACGCTACAGCGTGTAGATACATCCCGCACACAGCAGGGTAGACTGAGGGAACCTAGTACTAAGACACCCTATTCCCCATTTTCTCTTGAATATTGAAGGCATTTCGTGTTGAATGGCAAAATTCAACGCCGCGCTTTGCCTCGACACTAGAGAGAATGAAAATATTAAATATCTCATTACCTCGAGTGAGAATCGAAGCCGCGTCGAACCTGTCGCATGCTTGTCTTCCTGAGCTACATCTGGCCTGAAAAAATATACATGCCCAAAACGATATTTATTTTACTTTTCTATTTAGGGTCTTCTATACACATCGGTTGGCCAACACCTTGACTATACTATGGCGCACCGCAGCAAGAATGACTACAGCTTGTTCACACCAGAACGTTACAGCTCCATAGTGAAATATAAGACTTCATATTATACTTTCAAAATGCCAGTATGCCTAGGACTGTTGCTGGCAAATAAACTAGATCCCAAGATGCACAAGCAGACGGAGACAATATGCTTTGAAATTGGACATTTGTTTCAAATGCAGGTAAATAAATGTGTGCAATATTTTACTTTTCTCTTTTTTTTAGCTTAACGATGTATACCAGTGCAGGGTAGGCAATCTGTTCCCATTGACACACTTCCATTCCCGATTTTGCTCCGAATTCTAGATTCAGAACCAATTTTGGTAATCATGAAAAGTTCAAGTATTCAAGTTAGTATATGGATGGCTACTTTTAATTTAAATAAAATAAAACCTCCCGAAACGAATGCTTTTTGTATGCTAATGTTTCTTCGTGTGAACACAGGTTGCTAGATTCCCTCTGCCTTCCTAATCAATTACAAACCCACCTTTCCTACCAATTACAAACTGTAGCATCTATCGTCCATCATAGTCTATGCTACGGGTTGTTTTACAAAAAGTTATTTTAATTTATTTCTATATTCACAGGATGACTTCATAGATTGCTTCGGAGTTGAAAAAGTGACGGGAAAAGTGGGAACAGATATACAAGAGGGCAAATGTTCGTGGCTGGCAGTACAAGCGATACAGAGGTGTAACGAAAAGCAAATGAGAGTGTTTTCAGCTTGCTACGGAAGCTCCGAGCCGGCCCACATCGAGAGAATAAAGAGACTTTACGAAGAACTAGATTTACCAACTGTATATAGAAATGAAGAAAAGGCGAGACACGATTTAGTTGTACGATTAGTGCAAGACTTCCCCTCTGACACAATATCCCCCGACCTCTTCTTGAAACTGCTCAACAGAATATATGACAGAAAAAAATAAATACTACAACGTATATTGCTTAAATTTAACATTTTTATATAAAGTTCATTCAAAGTGAAGCATTTCATATAAATTAAAAGAAGACAGTCAGTCGATCATTATTGACATTCGTGGTATATTTATATATAATAAAAAAAGTAACTAGTCTTTCAACAATGGTACCATTTTATTTTATAATAGCATGATGGTATGTGAAAATACAATAATATTTTTAACACGTGACTGACGTGTAATGTTTAATGTTTATTTAATACTGTGTTAGCTGCCATTAGCTAAATTATATATATATTTGTCATATTTTTATTTACATTACATTTATGATTTCATCATTTTTTTGTTATAAGCGGTCTGCGGACTCAAAACTAGGACAAATTCGCGAAATCCCGGATGAATGGCAGCCCTGTGTCGGTTATAAACTGTGTTTAACATTAAAATTTTATTAATTATAAGGAATAGTTCATTATTTTCAAAATAATCGATATATTCAAATGGTGAAATATGGTGGGAACTATTTTTAGTCAAATTATATTTATTTATAATTGGTAACATTATACATGAATATATTTTATTAAAACAGATTATCGTGCTAAAAAGACAAATAAACGATGAATTTGCGACGATATCTTATATTTATATTAATATGGATTGTTCGTAAAAATATATTTTTCATAGTTTTAGAAAATGTAATGGAAGCGGGACTCAAACCTGCGCTTTTTGGACACTGTCCGGCTTACGAGAGGCGTGGGTTCGAGTTTCGGAACTAAAAATATTTTTTTTCCTTATTGTAGAATAATACATAATACAAATATATATTTTATTTAAGGCATTATCGATTTGCAATAAAGATTAATTATTATAACCAAGGAGGCTTAAATAAATTAAGAAGTTTAAATCTTCTTACATTTATATGCTTATCAAAATAGGTATATTGAGAGAAATACATTTTTTTGTGTTTGTATATTGGAAAAATATAAATATATAATTTCTCAATCCTGCGTATTTGACCTTAACAATAAAAATTTGAGTCTTCAGAGTCAATTTACTAAATATTTAATGATATATCTAATAATGTATTTAAAGAAAAATGAACAGCCGATTATTTTATTCAAACAACTCATGTGTTATATTATGTTATATTATTGGGACGATGGTTTACCACATCTTTAAAAAATCTTTAATTTCTGTGTTTGCTTATAACCAACCAAAATACGAAACCTTTACATAAATTACATAATATGTGTTGTTCTGATGTATAAGCTATATTATTGTAAAGTTTCATCTAAATCCGTTCAGTAGTTTTTGCGTAAAAAAGAAACAAACATCTATCCTCATACATTTTCAAATTTATAATATTAGTAGGATATGCAGGGAAATATTAAAACTTGAGCTATATCACTTTTATTCTCAGTGTATTGATATATATAATTATAATTCGTTTTGAACAGTTTTAGTATTTTAGTAAATATTGTAATAATTACAATTATTTTAAACATCTGTTTCGGTTCATTTATTTTTTATTGTAATTATTAAGTTTTCCCTAACGTTGAATATCGGAAATGGTAATGTAAGGATGGTGGTTATTTTACAATGAATAAATTTATATTTCAAGAGATATCTTGTTTTTTTATTTAAATTATTTATCATAAGGAAAGTTCTCTTAGCACTAAGCTCCTACCTGCAGGATACACCGTGAAGCTGAAAAAATAATGATATCTTTTTAATTCCAAACTGTTCTTACATATAAATTTATTGAAAATTTGATCTATCTGTTTTTTCAAAACCCATTCAGTGCAAAGTTATAATATATACCTAGTAGAATTTTTTTACAGGTTTTTCACAAGGAAATGATGTTCTTCAACATTGTCAAATTTGCGAAAATATTATACATTTTATTTATACAGCGTGTATTTCGTTGAAAAATTTTGTCATGTCTTCTCTTATAACGCTTTCAGCGACTCTTATTTTTTTTAGTTCCAGGCTGTATCACATCTATAGAAGCAGAAAAAATCTACTGACGGTGGGACAAACAACCCAACATTGTACTTTGTAATATCAGAATATTTATGAATTTTTAGTTTAACAAGTTTGTTAGAATATACTAGCATTATCACTTACTTAGCGTTAGGACGAGTCATTAAAAACACATTATTTGTGTTGTTTTAACAAAAAATGCAGATTAGTTTAAAAATATGCTTTTTAAATACATCATATGTACAATATGTGAATGAACATCCACATACGTGACTACGAGAAAAAATTTAGTTCAAAAATATTAATTTCCGTATAATTTTTGGTAAAACAAAATTCTGTCTTGTTATTTTCCATTCTGAGAAAAAATAGTATGCAGAAGGTTAATTCTTACTTGGATATAGCTAAAGGTAACAGTCAAGATTAATAAATTTGAGCTAGTAGTTACTGAGATTATAGCGCTCAACCAAACAAACCCTTCGCTTTACGAAAATAAGGCAACGGACAGTTAAATAAAAACACATTTACATTCTATCCATAGTGTATTCCAAAAATATAATGTTATACATAACATTGCTTCAATCAATAGTTAAGTCAAGTTATAGTAACCGTTTACAACCGTTACTTATATATACCTACTAAAAGTAAGCAATGACCAACTTAACTGATGTCAAATATATTACAAAATATGGAAAATCGGAACTATTTACTCTAATGATGTCCATACAATCTTATGTCGATGTTTTTCTCTATTACGTTTATTATCTATACATATAAAAGGAGATGTTCCCACTAACTGAAATTTGGACCAAACGTGAAATTAGAACAAATGTTTATTTTCGTAATCTGGACACCAACTAAGAAGGGATTTTGAAAAATGTTAACCCTAAATGGGGTGAAAGTTTGTATGGATTTTTTTTTAATGGGCACCGATTTTTATAAAATTTCAAATTCAGACTCTTAAAAATATTTCATTGAACACGTGTTTCAGGATTTATTAGAACTTATCGCCTAAACTGAAAATAATTTCATAAATATATTTAATAAATATTAGTATGATTCAAGCGGCCGAAGCCGCAACGTTCCACATAAATAAAAAGTATAAGGATTTTAAAAATATAATCTCTGCTGGTTAATTAAATATAAATTGCAATATAGCTATGAAATTTAGTTTTTATTCTCATAAAATATTATCATCGGAGAACAAGTTTTTTATAACATAATTATTTTATACACGGTAATAAAATAAAGTAAAAAGCTTGAAGTACATATAGCTTGACACTGTGTTCCGCATATAGCGGGGTAGGTAGAGGAAACCTAGTGTTAAGACACTCAATTTCATTGCGTGTTAGTGGTGGAATTCAACGCCACGCTTTGCCTTGATACCAGAGCGATGAAATGAAAATATTAAAAAACAATTTATTCCCCCGAGCGGGAATAAAAGCCCCGTGCCCCACGACGACCCCTGAAAAAATACTTGATACAATAATAAAGTTGAAAAGTCATAAGATTAGAATCTTATGCGGATGTAATATAACTAATACTAAAAGTTTTATAACAGCCTTCCATTTTTTTTTCAAATAATTTAAAATTTTATAGAAATATAATATTAATAAAAAAAAATGGCAAAAGATTGTATGGACATTCAAAATCCGCACTACATGACAAATATAAAACTACTGCAACTTATGGCAACATTAATAATTATATAATTCAAAACAATCAAGTAAAATGTGACGAGTATCAACTAGGTACATAAGAACATTGTTAAACTATTGCATTGTAACGTCCATATATAAATATAAGTTCAAATCCTAACAGGGGGGCACAACGCTGAGGTCACTCCGACTTGAACAAAAATAAAAAAGCAGGTTTAATAATAAATAATAAATAAACAAATAAACAGACGTAATGACATGACAATTTTAAAAAACATATTATTATTTCTATATATGTAATAGTATAATAATATAAATATATTTTATGAATGACGCTCAGCTAAGAAGTCAGGTCGAGGGTAGTGTTGAAATGATTACATTGTGTACGTGCTAATATAATTTTGACTAGTAAGCACCAATTGACTAATATACATAATTAATATCCTTAAAAAGTATTTACATATATTTAGTGGCTAATAAAATTTAGCCAATACAAAGAGTTAAGTCGCAAAAACCCGATTCCATCCCCGCACCGCTCACTACGGAAAACTTTTCACAAGAACAATCTAGAATCGTGTTCAAATTTTTGCGATTTATTTAATCCTAAACAAATAAAATAAAACAACAAAACTTTTGAGCGTTAAAAGTTCAGTTCGAGCCCTAAAGCAATAAAAGTTTCAATCTTTACATATATATGTAAAGGTATAATATATATTATATGTAAAGATTAAGAGTAATTAATATTTTTTGTATTCTATATTTTAAATAATAATACAAATTATACACTGAACCTAATATATGTTTATAATAATACAATGTTAAGCTGCTACGTTTTACATAAAAAAGTTATATTCGAATCGAAATATAAGAAATTCGGTGGTACTTATTCTACGTCAATTGCTGGATAGCCACGCCATTTTTCTTTATTCTGGTCACCTGCAATACATGTTTCGGAATAAAATTATAATATTTATTATTAATTATTTACGTGTCTTCCGAAAAACAAAGTTAAAGGAAAATTTTTTTTCAAATTTTACCCCATGAAATTTTTATATTCGATAGAAACTAGCAAATAATTTTAACCTTTCACGTCCAATAATTAATTTTTAACAAAAACAAAAACAAAAGTCGGTGTCAAACTAATGCTACAACACCTTTACTACAATATCTAATTACTGAGCCTGTTTGTTTTACTTGGCACCGACTTCAAAATTATAAAATCTTTGTATAATTATTTTTCACTTTTTAGTTCGTTGTTAGAAGTCGGTTTTTGTTTTTGTTAAAAATTAATTTATTTTACGATTTTTAGTGATGGGTAGATCTTAAAATGATGCTTCTTAAACGAGTGGTGATGGTGGTGGTAGTGGTTGTCAACGAGTGGTTGTGGTTGTCCTAAGTAAAACTTTATTTAATTAGGTATTATTTTTGTGCAAAGTTACATTTTGGTATATTGACAAGAAAATACATAAAATGTATTCGGGCGAATGAAGAATCTCCCTTTTTTGAAGTTGGTTGAAAATGAGAACATCCTCTTTTTTGAGGTTGGTTGAAAAGAAATGCAACGATCAGGAATCTCACCTCTGACATCAATTTAAAAAGTTTTTGCTTGTAACTATTACAGTATAATCATTTTTTTACCAATAAAAACACATTTTTTTACAAAAAAAACACATTCGTCTATTTGTCGCGCATATACCTAATGCAAATTTAAGACTTATGTGATTCTCTCATATATACCATTGTCAGACATGAAACCAAAAAAAAAAAACAGCCGAATTGATAACCTCCTTTTCTTACAGAAGTCGGTTAAAAACAATGAAGTTTTTGTTTTAATCCAATGCAATCATGAGTTTATTTTCGTTTAAAATGTGACTTAATCGAGAGTATTCTTTGCAATGATTAAAAAATATATGTTCAACCGTTTGGAGATCATCAGCTCTTTCCATGTGGATAAAAGGATGTAAGCAACTTTGGTTGGTCCAATGAATATCATATTTCGTATCCTGGCATGTATTATGTATATTAAGTAGGATAATTGTTTACTTTTTAGGGCTGTTTGTATCAGAGGCTTAAATTTTTTATGTAAATGATAAACTCTAATTCACTTATAAAAAAGTCTTTGCAGCGCAGGGTGACATGGGTGTGATTGTAAGTGTGACGTTTGTGGATTATAATAATTATTAAATATTTATTTAAATTAAAATTTTCATTTCTTCGCTCTGGTGCCGAGGTGAAGCGCGGCGTTGAGTTCCGCCACTCAAAACGCAATGCGCCCAGAATTCGGCGGAAAGTGGGGAACGGAGTGCCTTACCACTAGGTTCCGTCTGACTTTCTTGCAATATGTGGTAGTATTTATACGCTGTGTCATAAATAGATAAAACTCTAATTCAAATTCCAATTACAAAACTACTTTCCACATTCACACTAGAAAGTTCTATATAACTCCGTCAAAGGTAACATCTCACACGTGGAGGTTACCCCCACCCGCATACCGCCTAACCTTACCGCCAGCGGAATGTGACACAACCCATCCTCATAATCAAAATACCTTAACACTTACCCCCAAAGCTACCAAGCTAACATGTCACACGTGGGGGTTGCCGTGGGGATAGAAAGGCAGCGGGGGCGCGTGTACCAGCCGGCGGTGTGCCTCAGTGCCCGTCAGCGCCGCGACGGTCACGCCCGCCTGGTACGCGGCCGGCACCCGCACGTAGCGAGTACGCGTGCCCGCCTCCGCCCAACCTGAGGCTCGCCACTCTCGGATCACATTCGCTACTTGTCCTGGTTGAGGTTATTTGTGTTAAGTAGACAGTGCTTGAACTATAGCTATACAAATGTAAATATTGTGTTTGCCAATTATAAAAAAAATATTCTTCATATTGAATGGTTTTCGTTAATATTTTTTTGCTACATTGAGAAATCTATAGCGAGAAAATTCGAATTATTCATTCCCCTGAGAACCCGCAACCGTCACGCTTACAGTATAGTCGCGTGACGCGACGGTTATCGACGACGAAATAATTAATTTTTTATTTGTAATATAACTATCAGTACTTACCAAGAACATTAAAAGTATGGAATCGTCGGTCTGGCACAACCATCAATGGTGTCAAATCTGTATTGGCAGTGAACCTAGCGAGTATATCTCTACTTTTAACCAAAAGCACAGAAGGAGATGTTAATTTTGGCCACAATGCTGATTCTCTTATACATTCCACAGGATTCGTCAAGTAAACTCCATGAGAAGACACACCAAACACCATCTGATGGTGCCATGCGTCTGGTATTTCACCTTCACAACCCATTTGCAAGTTCAAAGTGAGAATTGGAACTGCACCTGAAATTAATGATATTTAAATGTAATAAAGTACTAACACTAGGGATCATAATGAATACCTACCTACATATAGACATAGACCTACATATAATTAGATATATTCTTGAAGAGTGTGGACAAGATATTGCTTTGCTCTGCCTTGTCGCCGTATCGTGTCATATTTATAGATGGGATTCTATATGACGCGCCATTGCGCCATGGGGATTTTGTTAGATGCTACGTTCCGTTGCCCCTGCAAAAATCCCCTATCCTCCCTTTACATTACATTACGTAATACGTCAATGACTTCACAAACACACACACGTTTTGACGCAAGCACACCCACACGCGCCCGCGCACGGTGTGCGTACGCGTGCGCACACGCACTCCATCACGCTACTTTGATTACGTTTGGGTTACCAAATATCTTACTAACCAAGCGATATCCAGTCCGCCAACCAATGAGAGAGTGACATAACCCTCTCCGGGTAAGTGGGGAAGAACCTAGCGGTGACGAGACCGTCTGACGCTCTTTGGACTCCCGTCACTAGGTCCGCCGCCGTACAACCAGCTACTGCGCGCGATAAGAGATACCTGAAATTAATTTGAATTACGTCATTAAATGAGTTATTATATATTTTAGATTTTTTTTCATATTTTAACATAGCGGGATACGAACCCATACCTCTTGGAAACCGTTAATCGTTATCCTGCTTAAGTGTAATATACCATACGTTTTTGACAAGCCAAGTTGAACATATTGTAAGCTTGTAAAACTTCTTCATGTCTTATAATAATTTAGTGGTTGTTTCCTAATGTGGAGTAACACTTAGAAAAAGTTATAAAGTTTTTCTCTTATATTGAATAATATAAATAGTCTTTACTATTAATATAAATAGTTGCAATGGTAATAACTGTTTAGAAGATTTGGCAAGTTGCTCTAAAAACTAAGGAAAAACATCCAAAAATTTAAAACTTATAGGTTTATTACAGAACAGTTTTCATCAAAAAAATTGTGGATACACCCATAGACTTAAGTTTATCAACTTTTATAAGTTGAATTTCATTTTACATTTAATTACATTTAATATGAAATCGGTACGCAACACTAGGTGGGCAAGTCTGATTCTCAATAGGCAGGTATTTTTTATAAAATCAATTTAAATAGCATTTGCAGCCTATAAAACTGAATTAATGAATAACAATATGTTACTTCAAACAATATCTTTTTTATGTTTAAATATATAACGTTATTGCAAATGTTACCTTGGCAATGGTGCATTGTTGGCTCTCAGTCTGGTTCCGACAGATGAATTAATTCTCTCTATATTGACAGGTACGCCCAGTGCTATCTATAGATATATGAAACAAAAACAAATATTAAACTAAATGTTTTAATATTTCATAAGTATACGTACTCCATGCTGGAAAACATTAATGAAGAATATCCATGCAGATTGGAGAATGAAAAATATGTAGTTACATATTAAAAAAATCCCAAACATTAGTAATTATCAAGTGATGTTAATACACCATGTGACAATTGTAATACAAAAATACAAGGACATACAGTAGAGTTGATAGGGAAGTTATGTTTAATTAACTTTTGCATATTATTCATACGGTTAGAAAATAATGAAAAGCAAGTATAACGTAAAGTCATAAAAATTGTGTTAGAAAAATATAAGTCACTTACAAAAACATTAACAACGGCTGTAGCTCCACATGCTGAAGTGCCAATCTGCGTCACTTGCCGCTCGCAGGCTTCCCTCTCAGACCATACCATACAACGAGGGGGTTCCACGCAACACATCGTCTCAGAGGTTCCCGGTAGCTTGTCTGCTGCAAGCTATATCACATATATTAGTTTTTACTGGCATGTGACTGATAACGTAATTTTTTTGGTTCGATTCTTACTTAATTTCCTAGCTTTGTTAACAAGGCAAAGTGCCGCGTTGAGTTCCTCTACTAACGCATCTCTCGTGAGTTCCGTGTAAAGTGAAAAATGGAGTGTTTTAATGCTAGGTTCTCTTTGCCTACTGTGCCATGTGGCAAAAACCATAAACAAAAAAAGGCAAATCCAAACTAGCTTAAGTTGAAAGGTTGTCCATTACTTAAATAACATGCAAATTGTTTTTTTTTTCATCTTTTTTAGCTTATACATTTCCCAAATATAGCATTAATTTAATATTAATCATTTGGGACTGAACCTTAGTGAAAGACACAAATATCACCCAATGATGATAAAAATTCTATATAATATATTAAGAACACTATTCACAGAATGAATTAATAATAAAAATTGAATTATAAAGTTTATATATTTATTTATAAGATTTGCCAAAATGATGTAAAGCTAAACTTTGTCAAAGATCTGCATATATAAAGGAGGCATTTCATTATTTTTTATATTTTATAAGCACTTTTTCATCTTAGAACATACCGTATTTGCAGCATCATGATTTTCAATGTCTGCTTTAGTCTTCTCAGTCATAAGCTTTTTAGCCATAGTAAGATGAAACAGTGATGAAGATAAGTTTGATGAATCAAAAGCAGGCCTTTCTCCTTGATTAATTTGATATGCAAAAGGTGCTTCAGTATGTTCCTCATCATCTAAAATTGCACACTTAAAGGTAAAAAGCATGCATTTCATTTAATAACATCTTAACAATTTAATATAGATAACAAAAGAACTATAATTAAGTAAAAAAAACTATATAAATAACTCACAATTTAATATTTCTCTTGGTGATATTAAGTCACCACTGGAAATATGATGTGATACAAAATGATTAGAATGCCAATGTGCCATAGTCCTTCTGACTAATAACTGTTCCCCCCGTATGTTAATATGAGTAATATAAGGTCCAAATGCTTGTACACCTCTTGCATTATCTGGTATCTCTTGTATTATTTCTACACGACTAGTTAATGGCACATTATGTTGGGATTCTTCTTGAACCGAACTTGATGCTACAGCTATGGGATGCTGCTGAACTTGTGGTGGTAAGTATTCAGGGGATGTCCCTCTTATAACAGGTTCATTCTCTTCAGGCATGTTGGCACCATCAAGGTCTGTGTCAGATGTGGAAGCATCTTCAGTATCTACTTCACAAGAAGGTCCAGGATCAAAGTCCATTTCCAAGAAGTCCATGTCAGGACTAGATGCACGAGAGTTTTGTTCTCTAACATTAGCACCTGCTGACTGGGCGGCTGCATATGGTGGAGGTATAGGTAGATGTTTATCCAGGGGCAGTCCCATATCCAAGCTGAAGAAAGAACTTGGTAAATCTGCTAAATGCTCTCCACCTCTGTATGTGTAGATGCAGCCATCTTCTGAACCTAAGGAATAATCATCATTGCCAGTGTCACTTGAACTATCATCTGCATCCAAGTTTGTTTTATTTAACTTCAATGTTGAAGGCCTTTTTCTACTCTCTCTAAGTCCACTTGGTTCACCTAAGTCAAAAGTTTTGCTAGATGATGCTCCACTTGTGGAAGGAGCATTCATATTGTAAGTAATAGAAAGACCAGCTGATTCTTGACAAACTTTGTGTTTATGACATTGCCTCTCTTGATTAGAATCTATGCCATTATCACATGTTTTGTCTGGTTTAGTAGCGCTGACGTGATCTGACTGGTTATTAGATGTGTTTAACGTTGTGGATGACGCAGAACTATTTACTATATTATGTTGCTCAAAATGACTTCCCGAAAGTCTATTTGATGAGTGTCCAGTATCATTACTGGTTGTTACATTGGAGTTTCTCTGTTTTGAGCCATTATGTGGACAAAAACTTAAGTCTGTTTCATGTGACATTGATGTAAACACATTTTCATCGCATTCACCTTGCCCTCGTTGTTTTGATATGCCCTTGCGACTGTTACTTGTGTCTGATTCACGATCATGTTTATTTCGATTCCTTGTCGAATCAGACTCCTCGTGAGGATCCATTGCATTGCATCAAAATTTATACATTAACAATTGTCGGCATTGTCCAATTTAAGGTTACTCAATATTATAAAGATTTCTATGATATATTAAAAAAAATACAATTTAAATAATGCATTAAACAAAAACTTATATGGTTTAAATATTTTTTTACGTCTTTGAAATATATTAAAAATTTCACCTTTACGACGAAATAAGAAAGTATTGGATTAAAAACAAACTAATTCTAACAGACCAATTGACAGATATTATAGTATTACTTTAGTGAAATGTTGTAAGTTAAGAAAAAAAATTATATTTTGTCCAAAAAAAGAAAACATATTTTACATTACATTACATCATATTACGTTGTATGGATAACCTTAAACATTTTTTTATAATTAAAAATGCTCGTATATTTAATTATAGTTGTATATACCTTCTTGGTGTCTATTTTATAAAAACAATTTTCAAAAATAAAGCAATATATAAGTAAATAACTGTAGTCTGTGGTAACAGAGCTGTCAATTGACAATTCTATAAATTTTACAATGACACACTGAAACTTTTCTCCATCTGTAAGATTATTAAAACTGCGTCTTATACAATATAAATTGTGTGATTTAAAGTCAGTATTGTGCTAGTAGTTATTATAATCAACTTTAATCCAAAGAAAATTTATAATAATGGCGTATGCTTACTTGTTTAAATATATCATCATTGGTGACACAGGTATTGATTTATTCCTTGATTATTTTTCGCTAACTAGCCACACCACTTTATAATGCATTTGTACTATGTCCTGTTATAAAATAATATATAAGTATAACGGATATCTGTATAAAAGACTGCAGTTCATTGCTTAAATATAATATACTGAAAAATTATAAAACCCTAAAGTCGACATAGATATTGACTATAGTCTTCCGCCTACGCTGTATGTGTACGGCGTACATGAATGCGACAAATAGCTATTTGTTAAATACAATTTAATTTGAAAAACAATTTAGTTTGGTATTATCATTGGTTACACATCATTATTTATTTATGCTGCTATATAAATAAACAAAGAAAACGGTCTATCTTAAAATATGTCATTAACTGGTTACTGGTCAAGGCCTTTCTTTGTTTTTTTATATGATAATATACTAGCTATTTATTTAATGTTGAAAATTGTATTATAAAGTAAAATATTTATTATTTAGGTGTGGGCAAGTCTTGCCTGTTACTTCAGTTTACAGACAAAAGGTTCCAACCAGTACATGACTTAACTATTGGTGTGGAATTTGGGGCCCGCATGATAACCATTGATGGGAAGCAAATAAAACTGCAAATTTGGGACACTGCTGGACAGGAAGCATTTAGGTTATTTTTTTTATAAAATTATCATATATCATCAATTATATAATAATTTTGTATATAGTTAACATGATATAATAAAAATAATGATATTTTTAAAAATTTAGAAATATTTTCTTTATTACTCATTGCAGTGATTATTTGAGATTTTGCTGGATATTTAACATGCTCTTGTAAATTTAATGCTAATACAAAGACAAATCTATACTACTAGAGTCAATTTTTGTGTTATACAAATGTATTATTCAACAGAACAAAAAAATTATTATTTTTATTTCATCATGAGAACATGCAACAGATAAATGCAAGCAAGTAAAAAAATATTGTTTAGCAATATTTTAATCATTTACCAAAATAACATTTTTAATGCAGGTCAATCACTCGTTCATACTATCGGGGTGCAGCTGGTGCATTACTTGTGTATGACATTACTCGACGAGATACCTTCAACCACTTGACGACATGGCTTGAAGACGCCCGCCAACATTCCAATTCAAACATGGTTATAATGCTTATTGGTAATAAGAGGTTAGAAGTGTTTTGTTTATAGATTTCTTAACTATTTTAATTTTGCATTCGTAAAGGTAAAAATGTAATAAAGAAACACTATTATCCTTCGGTATCTTCAACTATAGTCCATTTAAAGTCTGTTGTAATTTTATTGAAAATTTATTTATTTAAATATGTATTTCTTGGCAATAAATGTTTTTTTAATTTATTTATTATTTACTAGTGGACCCGAACGCGGCTACGCCCGCTTAACTATACGAAAATTTATTAAATATATTTATGAAATTATTTTCAATTTTCAATAGAGAGACGGGTTAAGCAGGTTCATTTTGGGTGACGTTTTCTAACAAACTTTTCAAATCGTTGTTTAGCAACAACTGTTGTTATAAACACGGCGGAATAAATTGCATGTCAAATTAATAAATATTTTAATATATTGGTATATATCGAACATTTTACAAATATGAGACAAAAAAAGTATCCTATGTTCATCCCGGGAACCTCAGGTATCTCTATATGAGTATTTTATCACAATTAAATTAGTGGTTTGGCCCCGATTGCGTAAAAGACAGACAGACAGACAAAGTTACTTTCGAATTTATAATATAGGTATGGGTTTGTTTTATTTATGCATGTTGACAACCACAATGTGTTATACAACAGGACACATTAAAATAAATTTAACTTTACAGTGACTTAGAGTCACGGCGTGAAGTGAAGAAGGAGGAAGGGGAGGCGTTCGCGCGTGAGCATGGACTGGTCTTCATGGAAACCTCCGCTAAGACCGCGGCGAACGTGGAAGAGGCATTCATCAACACCGCTAAGGAGATTTATGAGAAAATCCAGGAAGGTGTCTTTGATGTCAACAATGAGGTATGTTATATTTTTAGTTTCACGTTGTTTTTTGCACATGGCAGGGTGGGTAGATGGAACCTGTGACATAGTGATAGTAGTTAAGACACTCCAATCCCATTAAGGCACTTCTGTCTTTCCACCGAATTCTTGGGATATTAAGTAGTCGACAACGCCCTTGGTGTAGTATGTATTTAGTATGCTTATTCGTCATTTCAATGACTAGATATGAGGCTTTCAATGAATTTAGTAAATTGTAACTTAGTACTATTTGTTTTCAACTGAAGCAATGCATTTCAAAGCAATAACAAAACAAAACTGAAGTACCTAATTTAGTTCAAAAAGTTTATATTACTTTATTACAGTAATTGTATATCACATCTGGCAGTTCACATGTATTTTATCATACATTCTGATGACGCCGGTATCGATTTGTATTTTCTTACAACTATTGTTTTAAAAATCAATTGTCATTTAACGGTATTCATGTCTGTCATTCATTTTCTTCTGTTTTAATTTATTACTTTATTTATTTTTAGTGTTGTATTTTAATTATTATTGTTTATTCATATGAATCTTAATTATTTACAGTATTCTGAGTATAAATAAATATGTAGTAATGTATTATATTTTACAATGATATATTCCAGGCAAATGGCATCAAGATCGGACCGCAGCACTCGAACGCGGGCGCTGGTGGGGCGGGCGGCGCTGGCGCGGGTGGCGCGCCGCCCGGCGGCTGCTGTTAGGTGCTGGGCTGCACACGCTGAGCGAGACCCGCCTCGTGTGGGATACGGTATGGGGTTTTTTATATAATTATGTATGGCAGAGGGACCCTAGTACTAAGAGAGTCTTTTCCACTTTTCGTGATTGCTTATTGGGTGGCGGATTTAAACACCGCGCTATGTCTTGTTACTATGCAAGTACATGATTCTAGTTTCTTTCGTATTTTGTAAGAAACATATTTTTTAATTACTTTCACAGAAGGGGTGCAGCTGTGTGCAACAAACACTGGTACCAAACTTACTGCATGCTGGATTACTTAGATTTATTTAAATGCTACAGAATGTCGCATCTCAACTTTTAATAATAGCAAGGTGGCTCTAAAGCCTATATGATAATACTAGACAAAGTAAACTAATCGTAAGTTAAATTTCAGGTATACTATAAAATACCTTATCTCTTAGAAAATTTCTTACAATTCAACTGTACTAAGAATTCTAACAATGTTTTGTTCTGTCAATTCAATTTATAACTTGACATTTTACAGTTTTAATTGCCCATCAATCGTGGATATCTAAAATGTTGTCTCCATATTAATTTATGTAGTGGCAGTAAAGTTACATCTTTAGCAAATATTTAAATATTAGATGTAAGTAACTTTCATTATGCATAACCCGACATTGAGTATGTGTAAGATTGGACCAGGCGTGGAATCATATAAAAGCAAATACGGCAAATCTATTTCTTTTTCAATATCTAAATATTTATCGATATTTTTGCATAATTAACTGGTTATTTCACTTTCTAACTAGCAATCAAAACGAGCCGCGTTTTGATCGCCTGCTTAAACTTATTGTTATTTTAGTCTGTAATTATATAAAATATTTACATAAATTGTAGCCTTTGTGGTATTTTGACATATAAATTTTATTACATTGAAAACTCATCAACTTTCACATTTATAATATTAATAAGATACTACATTACTCTGTAATAATTCGTCTGGATGAAATTGCTTTACTTGCTTTTATATGATTCATATTATATATTTAATGTATGTAATCATCCATTTTATATGTATGTAAAGTTTTTCATGTGCAAGGACCTTTTTGTATTGTAAAATAATCAAGCATTTATTGTAACAATTTGAGCTTGATTTTCTTTATTTATAGCTTTTTATATATACATAAATAAAAAAAGACTTTTCAGCCTTAAGCCAATTTGAAATGAGTGTGCAATGTTTACAATATTTTTTTTAATAAGTAACTGCTTCAAATCCAAATGTCTTGTGATTGTAAAAGGACTAGTATGTAAATTTTATACCATGTGTACGTCACAATATGCATTATATATTTTCAACCTTAACCTTATATATATATTTTTAAATGTCTAACGAAATTATTTTACTTTGTTAATGAAAGATGTGTATTTTATTTTTATATTTTATTAATGACATAAATTTTTAATCCTTACACTTTTGCCAGAGGTTTTTTTATATGTAGACATATAAAAGCAAACATATTATTGACCATCTAAATAATATTTATGAGAACTAATGGAGGCCTAGAGAATCTTGCACAAGATGTAATTTCTGAGGAATATACTTAAAAAATCAAATCTAAAGTAAAATAATCGATAATATAATCATACATTTAATCTTGTAAAAGCGATTTAATAGTTGATATATCGACTATATAACCATTCTAAAAAATCGATTATATATAAAAAAAAATTGCTAGTTACAAAAATTCTCAAAGGATAATATTGTGATCTAAAGGGCTGGCAGTTAATTGATGACATGATAACAAAACTAGATTACTTTTAAGTTTAGCACATTGTAATGATGTAGTAATATTTTATAAGGTTACAATATGCGAACACATTTGTATGGCATAATTCATGAAGTAAATGTTGAAAAAATAATTCTTGTGTTTTATTTTACCATATTATTTATTTTTTTCATTACGTTTACAATATAAATTAGTTCAATTTTATTATGTTAAGATATAAATTACATTAACTAATAAACATAACGTCAAATACACGCTTTTAGCTTGATTAATGTTAACCTTTTACATCCATATTTTAAATTATCAGGTACACAATTGTTACTAAACATACATTAGCATTATTAACATATAAGAAATATTTAAGAAAATATAAAATTTTTATTGTAATGAGGCTGGGACCTGTACCTCTTAGAAACCCTGAAAGGGTTCTGATAAGCATATGCTCATTTGTTGATACTTTCACAATTTCTAAGATAATAAGATAACATGTTCATTCAGTGTTTCTAAGAGGCGTGGGTTTGTATCCTGCTCCTACGTTAAAAGCTTTATATGTATGTAAAAATATGTTTGTTGCTTTAGAGTGGAATAACTCTAAATAAAGAACAGGTTTAAAATTACTGAAATAACTAATTAATGTGTAAATACAAATTGCTTATTTTATTCAAAACAGTGAACACGGAATTTATAAGTTCTGGTGTTTTCATTTTGACAAAGCCATTGTTTCTTATTTCTGCTTTTGGTATGGCTACTCCACGTAACTCACATACGGCAATGTTTAAAGCGCAGATATTGTGCATATGATTTTGAAACAGTTGATATGCAAATGTTATTGACTCGTATTCATTATCAATTTCATTTTTAATTCTAATAAAAATATGATATATTGAATGAACATTTTAATAAATAAATAAAAAAAAATGTTTATTGTTCGGACAACACATGATCCATATATGTTAGTAATAATACAATAAAACTTAATAAATAGTGTTAGTGCTTAATAACTAATAGTGACATTGTAATGTCACACATATGCCGGATCAGCGGACAGTCCCCGCTGTCGGCGATAGCCTTCAGGACACTGTTGCGGCTGCCGCGCACTCGCCTTAAAAGAGAGCTTGCTTTCTTACGGAGAATGGCCGGGAATTAATGAAGCTCTTTTAAAAATAATCTTAAATTGAAAAAAAAAGCAATATAATAAAAAAGAAGGTATGATTAAATTGAAAAGTCAACTTGCATGAAGAGATCATCTACTCATAAACTGAAGTTATAAATACATACTTCGCCTGCTTATTTGGACCCTGGAGGAGGATTTTGGAGCTGAATTCATATGTCATGAATAATAATTCTAATAATGTTGAATGAAATATTTTAAAGAGTCTAAAAATCATTTTTTTAAAATTGATAGTGATTTAAAGATTTTTCATGCAAACTTTCAACCTTATTTATTTGCACCCTTAGGGGGCGAATTCTAAAAAACCATGAAACACATGTTTAATAAAATATTTTAAGTCTTCATTTCAAATTTTATAAAATACCATACAAATTTTCTACCCCTATTTCATCCTTTAGACATAAGACATTAAGGCATGAAAAAGCCCGAAAGCGGCAGCAGCGCCCACACTTGATCAAGAAATTGCTGAAGCAGTAAAAATTAAAAGACCATCTGCATATGCAAAAACGACAGCTCAGCCCCCACCACCACCAAAACCCAATCACACTTTAATTATAACATGTACTAATCCTCAAAACACTAGCAATAAAGTGATTGAAAAGATTAGAAATGCTCTCGACACTAAATCAACTGGTGCCAGAGTAGATCAAGTAAGGAAGGGTCAAAATCAAAAAGTTATTATCCGCTGTAACACAAGGGAAGATCTAGACCTAGTGCATAGAAGGGGTCAGGTTAGACAAAAATCTGAAGGCGGAGGTGGCAAAGGCCGGGAAGTCGGAAATTGTAGAAAATATTTTAGTCCAGAATAAACATTTGTTGAGTGGCATAGATATGAAAGAGAGCACGGTTAAATATAGGAAGCGGGCTAGAAATCCTCATAGGTCGCTCAGGGTCTGACGAACACGATGGTAGTAATAGTAAACAAGAAGTTGGCAAAATTACAGCTGCATGACAGCGTTCTGCGCGCAGTCATCGCAATCACAGCTGCTGCTACTACAGCAGTAGCAAAGATGACGCAGTCAAAAGGCTGATCCGCAGTGCAACAATGGCAACAATGAAAGGCATTGTGGAACACAATTTAAAAATGGCCATTAAGAATAGAAACAAGTTGGTCATATCCTTTTTAGTAGAGGTTATGACCACTTCGGTTATATCTTCCACATCTCGAACCCACTATCCTCTAACAGGCACTTCGAATAAAATTAAAAAGACATTTATATATATAAATTCTAAAATAGTAAAATCGTAATAGGTATATTAAGTTGATAGTTAAATATTTACAAAAAGGCAATCGAAAAACCTGGACTTTCGCAGGAAATTAATCTAGATAATTACATTTAGATACAAGCCTAGTTTAAGTAACAGACAAAAATAAAATTGATTAGCTGATAATTGCGAAAAAGTAAAAAAAAGTATGGACCATGTGTCCTTACTGTTTAGTTGAAACAAATATATATATCCATTTTTGGCACTCTGGTACTAAGGCAAAGCATGGCTCTGAGTTCTGACACTCAACATGCAGTGCCTCAAAAATTCAGCAGAAAGTGGGAAGCAGAGTGTCTTAACACTAGACCCCTTCTGCTTAAATGCCCATGCTACATGCAAGATAGTGTCAAGTTAAAAAAAAAATCTGTGTGAAAGTATTTTCTTACGGATTCCAGATGGTATGGATGTCTCCAATTTCAAAGGTTAAGGAAAATTTATGTATAGAACCACAATCATAACTTAGAATGAATGCATCTGTACTCTTTGAATTATCATTATCCACAAAGTTAAAACAAAACTGTAATAATTGACGCTGAAACAACTTTTTAATACATAAGATTTTATTACACATTTTGTTTCTTATTTTTAGAGACAAAAATTATGTAATTTGACCCAAAAAATAAAATATTAAGAAAAAAGTACAAAGTAAATATTATGTACTAATTACCTGTGTAAAATTGCATTGTTTAATATTACAATCAAATAAAGTTTTCAAAGTTGATTTAACCACAGTACTAAGTGTTTTTATTCCCCTTTCCAACATATATGGAAGATGTGTTGTATCATCTAAAGATATACTAACTCCCCATGATATGAGTATAGCACAATAAACTGTTTTCTTATCAACATTAGTACTTTCTGGTGACTTTGAGGTAACTGTAATCTGAAAATTAAATAAAAAAGTACAATATTGTACTTTTTTTGTTAACGATAGTTTATACTACTTAAAAAGTATCTTACCATTAAAGCATTTGAATCTTCATGAGAGTATTTTAACGTAGGTAATTCTTCGAAAATTACTTCAAATTGTAATGTTGAATTTGTAGCAATATCTCTTACAAATGCTTGACGTATTTTTTGTGCAGTTTAACAGTATCATACTGTAAGTTATACATTGAAGACATTTTATTTAATATCCAATGTCCTTCATTATAAATTACTAAAAGAAACATAATAGTTTAATAAACTCTGAAAATTGTATAAAAGAATAAATATCCACATATTAAGCCATTAAATTTACCCGCAAGAGGATCGCTGTAAACGTAATTTGAATTCATATTTATATATTATTAAAAAGATATTTTCTAGTTTTTTCTAAGTCACAGAAAACATTTACTCTAGTTCTCATTTAATTTAGTTCTAAATTATCGTCTAATAACCTTTAGTTTACACTATAATTCGTTTTCTACAAAATATTTCAAAAGTTTTGCCGTTAGTTGTTACCACAGAACACATTTACTCAAAGAATGTTCACTTCATACTAAAAAATGGGTGACAAAACGATGCGGCTGCCATCTCTTAGCATGTTCTGTTCTTACTTCTTTTCTTGTGACGTATCAACTATCAAGTGACAAAAAAACAAGTGGAAAAATAACATGATAAAGAATATTATATTTTTCTTGATATTACTAAGTTATTATTAATACTTTGCATTCTAATACGGCTAAATTGGCCACCTAATCTAATTTGGACCACAGTAATTGTACGCCGTCCTTAAAATCTAACCGGTTATAGAATTTATTAAGTTTTAATTTATTAAATTGTTTCCAATTATCGGTGAGAAAAGAGAGGAGAGAGGAGTAGACTTGTACTATTTTAATATTTTTGCAAGCCAATGCAAACACTATAATTATATATGTTCTTTGTTATCTTTTGCGCGAGTGAAGTTCATTACACCACATATATGTTACGATATCGTTAGTCGTCACTTACGAATACTTCGTATTCGTACTAAATATACTTCTTTATTCTCTACATTAATTCAGTTCGTGTCGGAACGCCGTACAGAATGGATCAACTACGTTTCGACGGTCGCGTTGCAGTAGTTACAGGGGCCGGTGGCGGGTTAGGAAAGGCCTATGCTTTACTTTTGGGCTCAAGAGGTGCTAAAGTAGTAGTAAATGACCTTGGGGGTGCCAGAGACGGCGTTGGAAAATCTAATTTTGCAGATTCTGTTGTAAAGGAAATTAAGGACAAAGGTTAGTTACTTTACAATTATAGCATTAAAATTATAGTTCTAAGCATATATGTCTATATATTAAATGGATTATGTACAAATATATTATAATAGGCAATATATATTTGTTAATAATTATACTTTAGCACCTTAGTAAAATATGTCTTATACTCTGTGTATTTATTCTGAATGTTTGTCTCTTTTCTGAATATCTAAAATATGTACTTGTACTTAACCCTGCGGGTCACTGTATTTCAAATTTGAATATTAATAGCTAGCTCATTTCGATTTACAATACCTTACTGAGATTTTACCCTTCCATGCATTTATTAGTATTATAAAATGAAATGTGTTTTCAAAATATAAATTTATTAATTATGAGCAGTAACTATTGCTATGATTTTTGTTGCATGTTTATTTATTCTAAATAAGTTGACACAATTAATATAATAAGGAAAATCTTATGGAAAATATAGTAGGAAAGATACATATATATACATTTTTGAATTGGTTTTACCAAAAGGAATCTTCCTTGACTAATGAAATTTTATATTAGTACTTTGTGTGTTTTTATTCGCTTAACACTATAGTGCATACATATAATATATTTTAATCTCATCAGTTAATTTTTGAAAATACTATTAAATATTATTTATTACTTCCCCAACATATAAATATAAGAGAAGAAAGTTGTTGCACAATCTTGAAACAAGCAAAAGCAAGGGATTGAATTCTTCCACTTCATATACATAACAAAATAGAATAAATAAATAAAATACATCAGTTTCATGCTGTATCCCGCACACAGCAAGGTAGGCAAATGGAACCTAGTGTTAACACACTCCATTCCCCACTTTCAGCCGAATTCTGGAGGCATTATGCGTTGAGTGGCATAACTTAATGCTGATCTTTTCCCTGACACCAGAACGAAGAAATAGAAGTATAAACGTAAATATGAATTTCCTTGAATGGGGCTTGAAGCCATAACCGTCACCTTACAGTCACATCCTTGTACCGTTACGCCACAACACCCTCAACAATCAAGCCAACAATTGACAGAAAGTGGGGAACTGACTGTTTTAACACTATATATTTGTGCTCTATTGGCACGCCTAAAAGCGATAAAATAAGAAACAGAACACATATATATATTATTATATTATAGGTTACCTCTTGTCTTTCTTGCTATATGCAAAATACTTATACCTGCATATTAGGAGAAACAAACTAATTTTTTACAAATATTTTGAAAATGAATTTGATAAATAATATACTCTAGAATCGTGATCTTTTTTATCAATCAAAAACTGCTGAAAATAACCAAAAAACTATTTATGTTAAAAATAATAAAATGTGGCTTACTTTTTTTTTTATTTAGGTGGAGAGGCAGTAGCTGATTACAACTCAGTTGTTGAAGGAGACAAGATTATTAAAACTGCATTAGACAAGTTTGGGCGCATTGATATTTTGATCAACAATGCAGGCATTCTACGTGATAAAAGTTTTCAGAAAATGTCTGACCAGGTATGTATATTTTATCTATTTTTGTATTGTTATTTGAGTAGCTAGAATTATATTTGAGATTTAATACTTGCGTGGAACCATAAAATTAGATTTTAAAAGTAGTATAAATTTATGGTTGCCCAATGTACATTCTTAGGAATTATCTTTGGATAAAGGAAATTTGTTAAAATCTTCCGACAAAAATTCTGTTTCTAAATATTCTGCTTTAATAAATTATATAATATTCATAATATTATACCATGCATAAAGATAAGGATTTAATGTAAATCTTCTAGTGTAACTAATTCAAATGTTTTTATAATTATTTCTGTAATTATCTGTAATTTTACCACACGCAAAAGTAGATAATATTTTGCTGTTTATAAAAATTTATAAAATAAAATTTTCTTAAAAATGTACAAAGAAAAAAGTGCCATAATGTAATTAAAATAATAAAAAAAACCACAAAAAAAATTATTTTCTTTTTCTTTTAAAATTGCTTTCAGTTTATTCCTTATATTTTGCTCTATTTTCGTGTAATCCCTTTTTATTTACAACAGAGGAGTTTGAATGAATTAATCAATCTTCTATTTTACTAAAAATATTTCAATTTCAAACTATTGATTTTGGTTTTCTTGAATTAAACCAGGATTGGGATCTGGTTCATGCCGTACACTTGAAGGGTGCCTATAAGACAACTCAGGCAGCGTGGGAATCGTTTAAAAAGCAGAAATATGGTCGCGTTATCATGACCTCCAGTAACGCAGGCCTTCTTGGAAACTTTGGACAATCTAACTACAGGTAAAAATACTAAGAATTTGTAAAAAATCTATATGTATATAAAATATATCTATATGTATAATAAAACTTTAACTTGTCTTAGTCTGGACATGGAATGTATATGAAAAAATATTATTGGATTTGTATGTAAATGATTGAATCCGCTACCATCGTTTTTGTAGTTGGACACTGTCACCAAAGTTGTCATCTTAGGTTAAAAATATGTATTTTTTTTCTAATGAAATAATATTATTCATAAGTAATTAAAGCTGTTAGGAATGTGTTATTATAGCGATGCACCCATTTATGGATATCTTTATAAACGTCAATACAAAAATGCTAACTCATTGTGTTAAGGTCATTTGTTTGAAACCCATTGTTTCCTACTAGTCGTCGTATTTAGTTTATCATCTTCGTTTGCTTCAAGATGGATCCCATGGATTTCCCAGTGTTAAGACACTAGTGAACGAGAATCGAACCGTTTACACCGTTTACAGTCATACTATGTGCCACTGCGCCACGACTGCCTTTAGTAATTATAATTTTAAATTCTCAATTTATAAATTTATCAAAGACGCAAAGGCTCAAATGCTCGCAGCATTTAGATGTGACCATTTGTCTTGTATTGTACATTTCAAATGAAAGTGAAAAAAAAATTACTTACTTTAGTTCTCTCAGACTTCTAAGGGCGAAAATATAAAACAGAAAGGAAGTGGAGTGTCTTAACACTACGTTCCCAGGTTCCATCTGCCTACCCTGCCTAGATTCGGGATACAGCCAAAGGTTAAAAAAGTATCTTGATACTAGGCGGGATAGGGCGTGAAATTAAACAAAAAATTAAATCTATATTATCGTTTTTAGTGCAGCAAAAATGGGGTTGGTGGGATTTGCAAATACACTAGCACTTGAAGGGGCTAAATATAATATTAAGGTGAATACAATAGTGCCGACCGCAGCCTCTCGTCTCACTGAAGACATACTACCTCCAGACATGTTCCAGGCCATGAAGCCAGAGTTGATAGCGCCTGTTGTGGTGAGTGACGCCATATTGTTTTTTTGATTAGTTAATTTGTTTTCTTTTTGGGGCTATCGTGGCGCGGAAGCACCGGTGCGTATCGTGTGAAGTGTGGAATGAAATTATTAATATTTTCATTTTCCCGCTCTGGTAACGAAGCTCGCTCGCTTTGAGCTTAAAGTTCTGCCATTCACAATGCGTCCGGAATTCGGTGGTAACAGAATTGTCTTATAGGAAATTGAGTTTCTTCAACAGATTTGTCTCACAAAATTACCTCTGCTTCCATTCCTATGCGCATGAAGCAAAAGAGCTGTCTTGTTTAAATTAAGTTTGAAATCGAATGAATGCACTGGTTTGCTTTTTTTGACAATAAACATGTATTCTGTGATTCATATGTGGCTAAAAAATAAGAGTTATATATGATAATTTTAAATATTAATTTCTTGTCATAGTTGCTCAGGTAGATAATTACCTAAAACAAGTTACTTGATGTTTTCGCACTACTGAGATTCTTGTGCCGGTTTTTTCGTGTCTAAGGTAGTAACTTTAGGAACCATAATTGCATAACTCTAAAATAAAATTTCTCATAAAATAATATTATTTAACTTTTTCTGTGGTTATTTGTTGTAACAATTTCCAAAATTAATACAAATATAACATTCGCCATTATTTAACTATTACGTGAGTGCATTTAATTCATATTGGTGGTCACTGATAATATAGATATAGTTTTGTGTTTTATAATTATTATAAAATAATTGATTTGTATACTTATCTAGAAGATTATGCAAATAATGATATCTTATGAATTATCTATCACTATTGATGATTTATTTGTTTTGTTTTGTTTTAAAGGTGACATTTCGGTGCATAGCTGATATTTTGTTGCCTATCAGTTCTTAATGAACACAACGAAACTAATTTTTTTAAACTAGTACAACGTATTGTTTTAGGCATACATGGTACATGAATCGTTTGAAGCGAATGGCGAAATTATTGACTCGACCCTCGGTTTTGCTTCTAAAGCGCACCTCGTCAGATCTAATGGCGCTCCGCTAAGGTAAATTAAATAAAAAATGTTAACATAATAAGATATAGTTGTCTAATTGTTGCATATGCCTAAATTAATTGTATTTGTTATAGTATATTTATTACACATTTTTTTATTAATTTATAATATATTTTTAAACAGAAACAAGCCATCAGATCCAGTGACGATAGAATCAGTGAAACAACACTGGCATGAAGTTGTCAATATGAACGATGCTAAGCGTGTCGATAAAATTGCCGAAGTCACTATCGATTTGGTGCAAAAATTACAGGTGAATTATAAAAATATTTTCTATTTATAATTTTAAAATTATTGTATTCTCAAGTTTTTTTTTGTAATTCCACATTTAAAATTTTCAATCCATATTACGAAAAACTGTGATGTACAAACTTTGTAGGTAAAATTTTTCCTGTTTGCTAAATCTGAACAATAGGAAAAAATATATATTGACATTTGAGGAAAATGCCAAGAAGCTTAAGAATATAAATATTAAATAAAATTGTGCATTGTAATATTTATACATTTTATAATTGTGTATTATATAATATCCACCTTTGCTAGGTTAAATAGGGCATTTATAAGTTATTCAGTACATTCAGTATTTAGTTAATAAAATGTTTCTAAAATCGACCTTTTCCCCTGAACTAATACAGTAAGTAAGTAATACTTATGTTTTTAAATATATTTTTATTTTATAAGGACTTCGAAGAGCGTAGCAAATTGAACAGTGAGCAGCCATCCTACTGGGGTTCATACAAATACAACTCTAAGGACCTCGTCTGCTATGCACTTGGAAGTAAGCCGAAAAGCTATAATATAGAAAATATTACAAGAATGGTCAAAATATAGTTATTGTAAAGAGTCGTTATATACTTTTGTTAGTTATATATTTTTGACATGCTTAAAAGGTTTTATATACATACATAATTATTATATTAAACTATAATAATATTCTTTCAGTCGGTGCCTCCGTAGTAAACGAGTCGGAATTACGTTTTCTATACGAAAGCCACGAGAGTTTCGGTCCCCTGCCAACGTTCTTCATACTGGCCGGTATGATGCTGGAGTCACCCATCGTGTCACAGAGCATGCCGCCGGGGAAATTCGCAGATTTTACTAATGTTAGTATTTTATTGTTTATTTTGTGTTTTCACGTTCTATCCGGGAAGTAGCAGAGGGAACCTAGTGCTAAGACCGTTCCCCTTTTTCCTTCGAGTTTTCGTGGTATTGTGTTTTGTCTTCTAATCAGAGCGAAGAAAGTAAAATATTAATAAATAATCATTCATTCCTTCGAGTGGCCTTGTGCTTCCGTGCCAAGACCGCCTCTAAATTAAAGTATTTTACATGGTAATCCCAGGTATTAGGATACCAAGTAATAGGACACTAGAGCGAAGAAATGGAAATAAATTTAAATAAATATTTCTTTGAAAAATGTAGAGTACTGTTTTTAAAATAATTTTAATATTTACTAAAAAAAAGTAAAAATTAATTGTAGATATTACACGGCGAGCAATATATCGAATTCTTAAAAGAATTGCCGGGCACTGAAGGTGAATTCACAGTACGAAACTATGTCGTGGACATGTTGGATAAAGGATCCAGCGCTGTAGCCATAGTTAACAGTAAGTTATTATATCTATATTATAAATATGTTTAATATATGTTTAAAAACAAAAACAAAAAAAATAAAACTCTAGATATAAGTACAGTTTAAATTGTCCCAAAATTAAGTACGCCACATTAAAATAACTTTCTTAAAATAAAAAAAGGCACGGGCAACTATGCGCCCTTGGATGTAGCTTTCAAAATAAAATAAAAAAACAGTAAGTTATTATTTTATTATTATTTAGTTTTCAGGTAACTGAATTGTTGTGATTCAAAGATAATAATTAACCTCTTGATAGATAATTTTTTATTATTTATATATTGTTTATTGGCATATTTATATACATTTATTATGCAGGGGTTACCGTTAAAGAGCATCCCGCACCAGCTAACCTTGTCAAGTTATAAAATAATAATAGTGTGCAAAATTGTATTTTTAAATTACCTATAAAATATTTTTATAGCTTTTTATGTTATATGTTATAACTCCACATATAACAAATAGTGATCTACCCTACATATAACAGATCACCGATTTTGGGTCATTGCGAGAGTGGCAGAACTTAACGCCGCGCTTAGTGTTCATACTAAAGATAGAAAATGAAAATACATTATTACCCTCAATGAGATTCGAATCTGCTGCCTGCTGCCTAACGGATACAACGTAAAGCTAAAAAAATATGACATGTTTAAATGATAAGTAGAGAAAATGGAGAAATGTTACAATAAATTGATTGTATCATGAGTATGTACGTTGTCTTTAAGAAATTATATCAATACAAATGAATTCTATTAGATAATATAGGTACATCAGTAGTATTTGTTTTTTTATTATTTAAGTACATATTAAAGATAATGATAATTATTTTCGATAAACGTTATAATATGCTTGCAACCGAAAATAAAATTACATATATAGATTAAATATTATGATAAAAATATTATATTACATGCCAATACATCAAATATATTTATTTAATACTATGTGTGATAGGTAAGTATTAGGTACATATATGTAGGTATTATTATTACAGTGTGTAAAAACAACGTTCGTTTAATTATTTTCTGACTACCTTACTAGCAGATCACAACGTGTAAAAATAGGCTCTGAGAGTAGCTGTGAGAGACGTGTCCGTTTCGGTATTCCACAGGGGAGTATACTGGGTCCATCTCTTTTTAGTATATACATAAATGACCTTTGTTCTTTGCAAATCCAAAATTGTAAAATAATATCTGACGCAGATGACACCGTGCTCTTATTTGAAGGTGACGACTGGGAGAGTGTTAAAGATATTACAGAACGCGGTCTGTGTAGGATTATGAATTGGCTTGATAATATTATAATTTACTAACGCTTAACTTAAATAAAACAAGATACATTACATTTAGCACCAAATTATCCTCCCAACCAACTTCATCTTTCCAAATCCAATCGCACTCATGTCAAAACTTTAATCTACCGGATTATAATGGTTGTGAGTGTAAAACAATTGAAAAAGTATATCAAATTAATATCTTGGTGTAATTGTGGATCGGCATCTAAGGTGGGATGCTTACGCAAGTGTCTTAGCATCTCGAATTAGAGCTTTTAAGACCCTGCGACACTTGGGTTCTTTTGACTTTATAACTATAATATATAAAGCTCTTTGTGAGTCGTTAATTAGATATTGTATTACCTCTTGGGGTGGTGCATCAAAGACAGTAGTGCTTATGGTGGAAAAGGCTCAACGTATGATTTTAAAAATTATCCATTTTAAAAATTACCGATTTCCTACGACCGAGTTATATAATTATAGCAGAGTGCATTCGGTTCGCAAAATTTTCCTGCTCCAACTTTTACTAAATTATTGGAAATCAAGCAAGAAAATTAATTATAATAAAACTATCCAAAAACGGACTAACCCATTAGGCATAGTACCGTTAACTAAGAAAAGATTTACTCAAAGATTTCCTTCATTCTTAGGCCCGTACGTTGCAAATAAAATCAATAAAAAGCTAAACCTTCATAAACTTAATTATTATAAAACAAAGAAAACAATAAACGAATGGTTACACACGCTAGACTATGATGAAATAGAAGATATTATGAAGGTGACAGAGTAACAAAAAAATAAATAAATAAATAAACAAATAAATAAACAAATAAATAAATAAATAAAATAGAAGGTGATTTAATTTAATATCTTTAGCATATTAATAAATATAATAATATGTATATATATTTTTGCAGTATTATTTTATCCCCCCTACTTACTAATATTTATTTATATTTTATATGTTACTATATTTACTTATATTTTATATGTCATTTATATACATATTCTTATAATTTTAATATATTATATCATACTTATTGCATTTTAACTTTATATAACTTATAAGCACTTGTTATAACTAAAATCCAATAATAGATCCGCACGGCAATCCTTGGATATCTCCGCACAGGGAATCCTAGTGAGATATCCAAGGTGCAATTGTGAGGACATTCAAGCGATTTTCTTGGTGAAAAAATAAAAAAAATAAAATTGTCCTAATGTAATTTGTATTGGTTTTGTCAATAAAATAATAATAAATAAGTAAATAAAAAATAAAAAAATAACAAAAATATATTACACTTTTATAGTTGGAAGTAACTATAACTTGGAAAGTAAGTGTAATGAATTCAGACATTTTTATCAAATAAAAGTCAGAAAAATTACATCTAAAAATATTAATTTCCTGCCAGAGTCACTAAGGAGCTTCAGGACTCATTCCCTGAGAAATATTTAAATAAATTACTCGTTTTTACTATATTTACAATAATTGCGATTTCTGATTCTACAATTCTATCCACAATGTCTTTAATAAGAGTATAATGGTAAATGATAGTGACTTAAACTTGTCGTTTTGTGTTTTATTTTTATTTAGACATTTTCTTCGTTATTAACATTTTTTTCTGCCCTTTTGCCAGGTGGCAAAGGCGTCCTCCAATCTTCTCCATTCTGGCCTTTCTAGGGCGACTCTGCCCCATATTATTATTGCGTTTAATCAAATGACCTCATCCCACATTTTCTATGGCCTACTTGTCTTTATTATTCCTTCTCTTTGTGTGATTATTTTCTTTCTCTGATCATGTGGCCTGCCCATTTTCACTTTTGTAATTTTGTTTTAAAAGTTATGCCATGAACCTTGGTCTTGTTTCTAATGTTGCTATTCCTTCCTCTATATATATTTAAACAAATTATTATTACCAGGTGAAATCTACCAAAACCGCGAGCTAGTGATCCGTACGCAGCAGCACATCTTTGTGCTGGGTCAGGGTGGCTTCGGCGGCGCGCGCAACTCAACGCTGGCGGTGGGCGTGCTGGCGGTGCCGGCGCGCGCGCCCGACGCCGTGCGCGAACAGCGCACCACTGAGGATCAAGCGGCGCTGTACAGGTACTTGTAGCCTTGTGGTGATGAGCGCGTTGGTGTTGACGAGACGTCGACTCCCTGACATTAGCCATACATGTCTGCGTTGTTTCTTTTCACTTAGTTTTTTTATAGCTACACGCTCACTATCCTTCTCAACGTCTCTTCGTTTCCCACTTGTCGAATTCTCAACACATTGCGAGTTTAGCGGAACTCAACGCCGCGCTATGTTTCGGTACCAGAGAGAGGAAATGAAAATAAATATTTTACTCCTTGAATTGGAATCAAACCTACAACTATTACGTCAGTATACTGTCCTAAGATTTCACTTATTTTTCCAAATAATAATAATTCATTAAGGAACTACCATAGTAATAAAGTACCTTATATAGTACCCAGTTCAACTATATACATTTTTTTTATAAAAAATGCGATCAACATTTATGAACAAACCACTTAACTTGAATAATTATTTTTTTTCCTCACCAGATTGTCAGGGGACTTGAACCCGCTACACATAGACCCGAACGTGGCGAGCGTGAGTGGACATCCAAAGCCGATACTTCACGGATTGGCGTCCCTCGGCTTCTCTGTCAGACACGTAGTTGCTCAGTGAGATGTTTTTTATTTACATTATATTACGTATATATTAAATTTTGCCCATGGATGGATTCTTGTTGCAGCAGATGCTTAAAATGCATGATGATGTACTAGAAGTTCGGTGTGTAAATTATATTGTTTAAGGTTTACACTGTTTCGCACATCCAGTATGGCAGACAGGAAACCTAGTGATAAAAGACTCAATTCCCTATTTTTAATCCTACTCGAGTGTTTGAGTATAGTAGGGCGGAACTCAACGCCGTGCAGAGCTTGTTACCAAATCGACATAATTCGTTCCCCCGAGTCTGGCCTCAATTAATTAAGTATTATTATCTCAGATATGCAGGCAACGAGCCATCAAACGTGAAAGCTATTAAAGCACGTTTCGCAAAACCCGTCGTACCCGGACAGACGCTGATCACTGAGATGTGGCTGGAGGGGTCCCGGGTTCATTTCCAAACGAAGGTCAAGGAGATGGGCAACGTTGTTATTGGAGGTGATTTATGATGCAAAAATATATAAGTTTTTTTTGTGATTATTGTATTATTCTGAATGTAACTACTAGGCGACAAATATGACTCTTAGAGTTAATTGCATTATTTCTCTCTTATTTTTATGTTCTTTATAAAATTTATTTTATATTAGTCCAAGATTGGTCTTTAGATATTTCTTTTAGTATCATTAAAAGAGTTCACTTTAAGTATTGTACTTAATCTTATTTAATAATTTAAATAACAAAACAATTTTTGTATACAATAGAATTATCTATGTATTTAATTAAACAAAATTTAAAATTCCAGGTGCGTTCGTCGATTTAAAGAAGGTGGTAAAAGAGGGTGCTCAATCGACTACGGCTGACTCGGCGAAGGTCGCAGGTTCAAGTTCAACATTGAAAAGTGACTCGTTATTTGCAAAAATAGAAGAAGGCATTAAAGAAAATCCCGAAAAAGCAAAGAGCGTCGGTGCTGTCTATTTGTATAATATTACTGAGAATGGCAAAACTGTTAAACAGTGGAGTAAGTATAGTGTTTTTGAAAACAGTATAATTAAAATTGTTTTGTTTGTTTAAAATTGTTACATTTATTTCAATTACTTTACAAAATAAACCACGTTACATTTTTTGAACTGTTTTGTGGAACTGTAGCATAAGAATGAAAACCATTAGCATCTAAGTAATTACTTTTCACTATTAATTTATAATATCTCTTTTCATATATCTATGCTCTAGTAGACTAAGCGCAGCGTTAAGTTCCACCCTTAAACTAATCATGTCGCGTAAATTGGCCTGAAAGTGTTAAAATACGAGCTTTATTAGAGATACAGATACATGTAATTAACAGTTTCTATTAATTATTTCAGCCTTAGACCTAAAATCAGGTTTGACAGTATACCAAGGGGAACCAAAGTCGGGTAAAGCTGACACAACGATGACAGTATCAGACGACGACCTCATAGAGATAGCGGCGGGAACCTTAAGTCCCCAAGTCGCGTATTTGAAGGGGAAAATAAAGATTGCCGGGAACATTATGCTCGCTCAGAAACTTGGACCGTTGCTCAAGAGCGGTGCTAAGCTATAAATTTAAGATATAGTGTATAGAATTTATTATTTCGTATAAATATGACATTAAAATTGTTTTATTTTTGTTAATTTTTTTTTTCAATGAATTAAAAATATTTCACGTTGATAATTATTTATTTGTATGGAATAATCTTGTATTATTATTTGTTTGCAATATTAAAATAATATTTTTATGTTTAGATATCTATCTATTGAAGTGAAATATTTCAATTTTATTTATAGTTGATATTTTTTTCTTTGTATAATATATTTATATGCGGTTTGGTAAAAACAAGAATGAACGATGAAATTGCTATAAATATAAGGTATGTTTATGAATATAATTTATTTATTTAATAATTAATATTACCTCTTAATAATATGAAATTGAACATATCAATTTTTTTGTTTATTATATTCATTGTTTATTTCGATGTCTAATATAAATATATTTTTTAATGTTACAGATTTTTTAAATATTTATATAATGATAAAACCAGTGAATTATATAAAGCCATTGGAAAATAAATGGTTAATACAGATTATTTATACCTTCAGAAGGGCTCAAAGTTTTTGTTATTTCTTTTCAAATAAAGAAAATAATATTTTTAGCATTAATGATATAAATGGAGACTTGGTTAATGTGTTAAGAAATATTGGGAAATGTGTATTATATTATATTTTTTATATTATTGTTATTCATTCCAGAAAATGTTAAGGTGAAGGAATAATAAAAAAACATTTTTTTAAATATTTTTTCTTTTATTGAACGCAGACTATTTATGAATGATTACTTCTTGTTGAAGAAATAAATACGTTACGTATAATTTAGTTACCTATTATTTCCATTTAACTAAAATTAAAAGTTTTGACGGCGACCATAGCAGATTCAATTAGCATTTGAGTGATAGTAAATAAATAATAACTAAATTTAATGCCTTTGCATTAATAATGAATATTTATTTTAATTATGACCGTAGCGGCGCAGCAGCACAGCGTCTGAATGTAAAATGCGACGGTTGTGTGTTCGATTGCCTTTCAGGGGATTAAATTATTTTCATTTCTATGCTCTGGTTATAGAGACAGCGCGGCGTTAAGTTCCGCTATTTAACACAATGCCTTGAAAATTGGATAGTAAATGAGAAAATGGGTGTTTTAACAGTAGGTTCTCACATTCTACCCTGTTATATGCGAGATACAATGTGAAAAAACGAAATGTAAGTATAATTTAAAAAAGAATTTTCCTCGGATTTTTATCCGGCTGCGACGAGTTTCGACGCGGGTACGCGGGAGGGTTATGCAAATAAGACAGATGCAGGAGGGTTGGGATATGTTTATCAGTTCTGTTCTTCAGTTCGCGCGGAACACAGAACTCTGCACCTACAAAGAAAGATTTCTTCTAAAGAAAATTCCTTCTAAAGAAAATTCCTTCTTTTGTCCGTGAACTCGAATATGATGCATTGGTTTATTTGCCTTGGCTCTCATTTTGGATGGGATGATAAATAACACAAATGTTAAAGACGGCTTAACCTCGCGGACTGGTCGTATCACGTATATATATATGGATGCATATTCTAACGTCAATCGATTCGTCTTAACCTTGCAAGTATCTATAAAGGCATGATAATAAAAATTTACAACAACAGCCAGAGACTATTTTTATTGGTCACGGATAAACTGAAAGTATTCGAAATGTCGGTTTTCCAAAAATGTGTAATAATAAATATACGCTATTGATCGAACTTGTATAATAATAAAGAGACATTTTATTTAAAACAAGCGGGTTAATCTTAACACTAGGTTCTCCATTTATTTAAGATATCTTTAAATTCTTTTACACACAATTTTTTCAAGCAAATATTCTGATAAGTAATCATAAAATTAGAAAAAAACTGAACAATTAACGTCCAACACGCACCCCAGTGCTTACGAGTTAATGCCGCGGGCACGAAACCCCGCCCGTAACAACTAACAACTCAATCAACGCAATTTTAAAATAAACCGTTTTTTATATAGTAGGTACAAACGTCGGCCGAACAAAAAATACGCCCGGCGAAGGTCTCAATAATGACTTTCTCGAGAACTTGTTACACATAAACAACTCACGAAGCATAGCTGAATGTTGGCTTACGAATTTGAACCTTATACTTAGAATATGATCGAGTTCAAAAAATTTTTTACAATTTCAAAATTGTCAAAAAAAATATTAAATAAGCTTCACGCTGTATCGCGCGCGTAGCAGCATAGAGGGAACCTAGTGTTAACACACTCCGTTCTCCACATATATTTTGTTTTCAATAAAATAATATTATAAATAGTAATAGTAAGTACATGATCGCTATTAAAGCAGTAATAACTTACTCTACATCGATTTTCTCTAAAAACATTAATTGACATCCGATGTTAAATCATAGCTTACAATCTGAAGAACCGGTCGGAATATTACAAGTAAATAAAAACAGGACATCTCAATTCCGTATAGCTTCATCCCAAGAGTCCCGGGGGGTGTGGGGGGGTGGATGGAAGCTGTCATCTCCGGCGGACGGCGTACAAGCAACTCACAACTCAATTTAAGGCGCGCGCGCGTTCGTACCACACGTACGCTTCGTATTGCGTCCGCGCACTCTCGTGTACATATCGAGTAAACATTTGTCGTACTTAGTGAAGTTGTACGCTTTATAGTTTGTGATGGTTTTCGTGACTGGATCTGTGCTGTTTTTGTTTTAGTTCTATTTATTTTTTTCCTTTTTCCACCGCACGAGCCATGTGACTGGGACGGAGCTTCCAACTAAAAGTATGTATTGCAGTGTTATTTTAACTTTGTTCTAGTTTAAGGAAAAAGGTGTATGATTTTAAATATATTTCATAGGATAGTACTGATTAATATTTTTTTGAGTAATGTTGGCTTTGAGGTAATGTAAATATTGATTTACGACAGCTGTTCTAAACAATTCTAGCTAAAATTGTTTACCACATAGTCAATTTTACATTATAAAAATACAATAAAATATAAAAATAACAAAAGTGTCAGTTATGTTCCTAATCATAAAAATAAAATCTCTATATCCAAACTCTACCATAACTTTTACGCAGAAAATTGATAACTTAGCTATTAGCTTGGCTGTTTACTAACAGGAAAAAAGATTTGCATATATATATATGAAATAAAGTGTAGAAATATTTAATTTAATCTAATAAGTAATAATATATTGTCCTAGCTTTTTCCGTGTCCTTGGCAGTAACGTGGACGTGATTTGAAATAATGAGATGGTCTATTAACTATTTGACGTAAATATAATGTAAATAAATATAAAGTACTAACAATAAAAACACACAGGTACTACAAATTGCAACAATTGAATAAAGATAATACTTATTTGTAAAGGATTTTTTTTATATGAGGCCAGTCGTGTGAGTTCGATCCCATTCTAGGGATAAAATATTTAAGATTTTCATTTCTCCGCTCTGGTCTCGAGACAAAGCGCTGCGTTGAGTTCCCATACTCAACACGCAACGCCTTCAGAATTCGGCGTAAAGTAAAGAGCGGAGTGTATTAACACAAGGTCTGCCTGAAAATAGTAACTGAAATTATTCTAGATAAAATTTTAGTTTTACGTTGCTTTTCAGCAATACTTATAAATCAGCCAAATTTATAAGTATTGAAAACAGACGTGAGCACTTCAATGCAAAAAATAAACTTTTTTATCGTCTCTACGCTACATTTGAAAGCAAAAATATGTTACAGTTTCATTTTCGAATAATTTATTATTATTATAAAGTGTAAGTAGATATGTATATATTCCTTTTTATTTTGTTGTTTGTGAAACAATAAAAATAACTCATCAATTTTCAGAATCTATGTAAACTTATAAGTTTACAATAACGAAATTAAAATATTTCTTTTCTAAAATATAATTTTATGTAAATATATATGTTTAAATTAAAATTGGAATTTGCTCTATAGAAATAACAATATAATGGAGATGCCTAACAAAATCCTTTACCCAAGAACTACGGACGCACGCACTGGTAATAAAATAAAACACTACCTCTTGATTTATTATACGTCGTTGTCCATAATAAGTTGCTTACTAAAGACCTACCTACCTACCTACCTACCTACCTACCTACCTGTAGTGACGTTCGAAATCCTAAAATACACATGCTAGACGGCACATGCCTACCTAAAAGTTTTACTTACGAGACTAGAATAAATCTTTTATTTTATTCTTTGTATATATTAATGTAAAATTTTTGGCTGGCTGCGGTTATATTGTAAAGACGGTAAATAACTGCGATTGACGTGTGATTGGCATCTCGGTAAAATTTAAGTTAAATTAAAATTCATTTTGGTAAAAAAAATCGTTTTAATATTTATTATGTTTTCTTAAAATATTGTAAATAAATATTGTTTGAATAATAGGCACATGTAGAGTTAATTTCGTAATTCTTTATTAATGCCGCTCATATTAGAATTTTCATATGCATTATATTATTATTATTTTTTAACTTAATGCTGCATCCTGCACATATATAAGTTGAAGTAGTACATTCACATATCTTAAAAAATATATTCCTATACTAGAATACGTTTCCTTTAATATGATAATTGCAGATATTACTTTGTTTCAATAAATATAATTTTTCATAGGAATATCTTTAAAAAACAGACTTAACATTTTGAAGAATCGAATTTAAAACTTCATTTAGCGCTGTGACTACAGAGTAGAAAATTATGTTAATACAAATCGTTACGTGGAATGCCTCATTTACTATTGAAATTAGGCTGTTTCAATATTAAATATACGTAAGAAGTAGTTAGATTTCTATTTTAGTATAAAATCCTTATTTTATTATAAAACAGGTCAGTCGTTGCGCAAAAGCTCAAAGTGTGACTGTAAACGCGACTGGTTGTAGGTTCAATCTCACTCGAGGCAATGAAATATTTGTTTAAAATTATATTTTTCAGCATACAGATACAATGCCTTCAGAATTCAGCAGAAAATGGGAAACGGAATGCTTTACCACTAGGTTCTCTGCACACCCTAGTGTGTGCGGGATACAGCGTGAATCTAATTTTAATTTATTTTTTTATGTTAAAACATTAATCTGACGAGCTGGACGCGTAATCTATGTTTACTCAATTAAATGTGCCTGCTGTCCTCAACGGTATTAAGTTACGTGACAGCCCCCGTCTACGAGCTAGCTTTTTCTAAAGTGCTTTACTCATCTCAAAGGATGTTTGCACAAGCTTTCATATTTGGTTAGATAATGTCACTTGTGACGGCTTGTATTTATATACTGAGGTATTAAAAGATTATACAGCTTAAGCCTGGTTTCTTTTTATGAAATAGGAATTTGGTTTTTTGCTACTATTAGTAAATCAGAATTTAATTATTTTTATATTTTTTACAGTGTTACACCATACTTGGAATAGAAAATAGTTATTTATAAAATGTATTAAAATTTGAACGTAGCTGGAGTTGAACCCACGTATAAACTAAGCGTATTGCTATGGCGTTTTTCGTATGTTCTCTTAATAAGTAGGTACAGAATTGAATGAATTGATTAAATGAAATGAATTCAATGGTAAATACAAATAGATCGACTATGTAAAAGAGAATAAAAATACATGTGATTCAATGTCAATAATGTTAGCTTAAAAACATTATTTACTTTTTATTAAAAAAAACCGGACAAACGGAAGTCGGGCTCGCCCACCGAGGGTTCCGTACAAAAATTGGTTTCGAGCAGTTTTGTGAAATTCAAACCTAGCCAGAGCCCTTTCATGTGATACCTCACTTGAACTAACGGTTTAATACCAAATTTTGCTCCCTTTTTAAGGCTACTATGATGTATAGTAGTACCACAATGTATAGTTTACAATTTTATTTCTACCTGTAGATGTTATCTGCCAAATTTCATAATTCTAATTCCTTAAAAGGCACGGAACCCTAAAAACTATAAAAATGTTAATATAAGTGTGTGGTAATACTCAATTCTGGTTCCATTCTCATATTTTATAGCCAGTTTATGTGGAGGTGCCAAAACCGATTGCGTTATGGCTATTCAATTTCTGTTTTGATTTCGGTCACGCGTACTCGAGACCGCTTTCCTGTTTATTTAACTTTTTTAAACTTCAAATTTTTAGATAAATATATGATTAAGTTCATATTTAAAAATATTTTTTTATTATATAATAGTATCTTGCATAATTGCTAATTGAAATATTTTTTACGTAGGCAACATTTGTGGATAATTTCGATGAGGAGGAAGTTGGATATTTCTTATTTATTTCTCTTTTTTTGCTCAGCTTCACGCTGTGTGAGCCTAGTGTTAAGACACTCCGCTCCTCGCTTTCCGCCGAATTCTGGAGGCATTGCTTATTTCATTTTCAAACAACAGAAACACGAATTTGTGGAACTGTAATAATTAATTCAAAGTGATATAGCGGTATGAGACAAAAGTCAGCGTTTAACCTTGCAGCTGCACCACACGTGTGACAAATTAGTCCGAAATCCTTCGAATGATTAATGTTTTTGGGATTTCTTGTGCATGTCATGTGTAGATTTATAATATTGGAATGTTTTATGGACAGAGCGAATTATAGTTCGAGTTAAATTACTACAACTACTACACTACTACACTACTACAACTACAACTATAGCACTTTAAAAATTATAATATTTACTTAATAATATTTTTTAGCTTCACGCTGTACCTATCCCGCACATAGCAGGGAAGGCAGAGGGAACTTAGGAACCTTGTGTAGAGACACTCTGTTCCCATTACGATTTAAATAGAGTGTCTAACGATATTGTATTGTACTTGTAACTTTTTTAACAATTTGATCTACTACATTTATTTTGTTATCTAACTTTTTCTCATATTTATTGTTTACTTGCTTTTGTATTTACGTCGAAGTAATTTGAGAAACATGGGAAATGTAGTCCATTGTCGCGCCCGCATACTTTACTAAGAAAATACGTGAATAGTCCTTCAAACGATGATAGTGCGTCTGGATAATTTTCTTATCTCTTTGAAACCTTATGATGTTTTTCTCAGGATATTTGAGGCCAGTAGTGGCGCAGAGGTACAAATGTGTGACTGTTAACGCCACTTGTTCTGGGTTCGATTTCCACTCAAGGAGATGAAATATTCAATATTTTCATTTCTTCGCTTTGGTGTGAATCACTGGTGTGTACCGCTGAGAATTCTGCGGAGAATGGACAACGTGATGTGTTAACACTATGTTTCCTCTATTTACCCTGCTCTGTGCGGGATACAGCGTGAAACTGATAAAAATATTTTCTCAGGATATCATATGTAATGGCAGTGTAACAATTGCACTTTATTAAATTGGTGTCTCATTGCCTTGCAGTGGTTCCTTGAAGTGAGTTGGCATTCCTCATGTCACATTGCGTTCCTCCTACGATTAATACTTAGAAGTGCAGCCTGTAAGGTAAAACAAGAAGATAATAACTATCCTATCCGTTCATAGTATATTCCTGGGAACGAAGAAGGAGACCCTTAGCCAGCTGTTCTTTTTGATTTTTTACAGTTCTTCTCATTATGACAATTAATATGACATCTGCTTCTATTTTCCATTACATTTGCATTTAATAATATTTATAATTTTATTCGTCTTTCGCCATCAAGAACTAGTTAGCTATGATGTTTCCAATAAAATATCTTGTTTTTAGTTACACAAGTAATTCGTTAGAATTGTTTTAACTGTATATAAGTTTCTAGGACGGGTAATTTTCTTGGTGGCAAATAATATGCGTCTTTTTAACATATAGCATTTAATATAAATACTAGGTTTTACAAAGAATGACATTGATTATGGATTTTTTAGGTTAACGGTGTATCCCGCACATAGCAGGATAGGCAGAGGAAACCTGGGAACCTAATGTTGATACACTACGTTCCATACTTCCGCCGAATTCTGGAGGCAATTTGTATTGAGACTGAGAGGCACAATTCAACGCCGAGCCTTGTTACCAGGGCTCTTTAATTTCCTCGAGTGGGAATCAAACCCACACTATATCGCACTTATTGGTGGTTACGCCTTGGTACACATGTGCCTTGCCTCAAATAAGAGTTGACACTTGCAAATACAAAACAACACATCTATCGTCCCTATTTTTCTATTTCAGTATTCTTTCTATTTGTTAATCGATGTTTAGCAACTCTCAGGCTGTAGCATGTTATTAAGTAAACAAAATGCGATAACCTCATTATAACGGCCACAACTAACTGGTTGCGTTAACCGTTTCATGTAATACTATACAGATATTAACACGTGGACACCGTCCATTATTTACTGGAATATAATATATGCTCGAATTTCCTTTTTCTTTTTTGCATTTTATATTCTTGGAGGATGCGGCGTTTGTGGGTTCGATCCCCACTCGAGGAAGTGAAATATTCATTTACGTTTATATTTCCATTTCTTCGCTCTGGCGTCGTTGAGTGCGGGTTTGGGTTCTGTCACTCAACACGTAATGCCTCCAGAAAGCGACAGAAACTGGGGAACAGAGTGTCTTAACACTAGGTTCCCTCTGCCTACCCTGCTGTGTGCGGGATACAGCGTGAAGCTGATTTATATTCCACAATAGTTGAGTTTGATTTGGTTAGAAATTGATTGAACAAGGGGTTGCTTACATCCTGGGATTGTTTAGGGATTGCTTATATTACATAAGATTGCTTCTTAGGACAGAATTTTCTATGCATATTTTAGTTTTGCGTCTATTATATTAGTATCTATCTATTTGTATAAAGGTTTTTGTTTTTTTTAGCTTCACGCTGTATCCTGCTCACGTCAGGGAAAGCCCTGGGAACCTAGTGCTTATACAATTCGTAACAATTGAGATTTAAGATAATTTCGCATCCCATATTATCCAATTCTGGAGTCATTGCGCGTAGAGTTGCGGTACGCCGGCCGAGCTTTGCCTCTTTACTGGCGAAAAAACTAAAATCTCTAATATTGCAATCTCTATGTATACAGTTCTACAACAGCAAGTTTCTAAACGTTCTAACGCAATGTAAATACAATCAAATATGATAAGATAACTAAAGTACTTTTTTCATGTACCTACCTAGTAATTAGAATACGAAGTGTACTTGCACAATTTTTTGAGAATAAATTATAATTTTTATCTTGAGATATATTTTTGTATATTTTTCATATTTCATCTTTATTGACAAAATTATGTGAAAATATATAAATTACGAAAACGGTTACTCTCGCAGTAAGCGTGTTTATACGACAACATAGGTACATATATTGCTTAAAATGTCATATATTTCAATTTATTTTTAATTTATATATAATATTATAAATTTTGAATAAGTTATCAATACAATTCCAGTTTTATTTCTTATCGTTCGCCAATGTGTCTCATTATCTAAGCAGTCGTACTAATTTAGTTTGGCCGTCGTCGGCGAGGCAAAGCGTGGCAATATCACACCTTATTATCAAATCAAGTTGCGAACATATGCGCGTTGTCTTTTTTTATTTGGATTTTAAAATTGTTTTTATCTGTAGTTAAAAGTTATATTATCTATATTTATTATGTGTAACATTTTTTTTATTCTCTTGCAAAATGTATGTATGTCATCTTAACTGTATTTATACATAATTGTCAATTAATTTTTTGTTTTTTTTACATAATATATGTTATAGTATACATACACATATTATTTAAAAATACTGCAAAAGATTTTGTAAACTTGTAAGTAAAAAGTAATAAATGTATGTATCTTTAAATACTATACGCATATGTAAGATATTTCTTAATTTAAAATACATTTAAATCGAGAGTTCATTTAAATATCTTAGCCGAATAATATGCATGTAGAACATATCTATGCAAATGTTAAAATAGAAAAAAAAAACGAATATTAACATTTTAGAATATATTTACGTTGTCAACCTCAAATGTACTTAATATCTTTGTTTGACGTATGGATAGCATGACCAGACGTTCCGTGTTTAACGGGACGATCCCGGTATCCCCAAAGACTGCACCGGAAAGTCAAATGATACTAGGGAGTTCCGTTACTCAACAAAATTAAGCGGAATTAAATGGAAAGTGAAGTGATTTAACACTAGTCTCCATATCCTGTTACATGCAAAATACAGCCTAAAGCTGAATAAAAATTTAATAATAAAAAGAAACTATGCCTCCTTTTGGCCCAAAAAAGAATGGTCATGTTATATATGGAGAGCAAACGAAAAGCAACTAGGTAATCGTTGGGAAAACGAAGCAAGGCCGGTAATAACTGTGACATTTGTTTTGTGTATGGACGAGGCCTTTACTAATTCATTTAGTAAATATGATAATTAGTTAACGCTTTAATAACGTTCTGTGGTGGATCTTTGTATTTAGAGAAAAAGTCTTGAAAAGATTTGGAAAAATATAGATTTATTATTTTTTGGGTTGGCTGTCCTTAATTAGTTGCCAAAACAAGGAAAATTAAGATGAACAAATATATTATTTCTTTTTTTTTTCACATCTCACACACATCTGATTAATATTATAAATGTGAATGTAAGTTTGTTTGTTACGCTTCCACGCCACAACTACTCAATCGATTATGATGAAACTTTTTACACATATTCTTTAGAGTTATTTAGTAAAAAGAAAACCTAATAGCAAATAATTTCCTTTTCCATTATCCGCCTATTACAAAATTTGTATATAAAATAGAAGCATAATTATCGACTCCATAACGAACAAAAGGCATAATTGCTATACAAAAGACTGAACGCCGAGGGCAAAAAGAATGAGACGTATGGAATTTTCTGTTACTATTTCAACTTTCTAAACATAAAAGTAGGTAATTTATAACCCGAGCTGGAATCGTAAATCGATGTCAAGTTTTCATACCGTTATAAAGACCAGATGAAATTATTTCTGGATTCTTTTATTTAGAAACATAGATATTTTTGCTTTTTATAATGCGATTATTGTGAAATTAAATTATTCTTTAAATACTTGCCATTTTTTTAAAGATTCTGCTTTGGTTTTGTTTATGAAGCGAATTTCATATATGTTGCAGCAAAATAGATGCATAAATGCTGGACCGACGGACGTCAAAGTAATCAAATAAGGGTTCCGTCTTGACCTTTTGAGGTACGGAATCCTAAAAAGAACATAAGAATACGTACGTCAGTTTGTGTACAATAGTGGATAGGTAAATATTCTTTAAACAACGTTATTAGTTACTAGGCGCTTACAATTTTGTGTATTCAAGTGCGGTAACATGGCTGTCTAATGAAATACGAATACAAATAAAAGATAACAATTTCTTCAAAACTGTAGATATGTTGAACAAATACAATAAATTATAAGTATGGAATATACAAATATAAAATTTCTATTGTTTTTATTATAATAAATAATTAAACGAACAATTGAAAAAAAGTCTTAATAGTAAGTTTCCAGGTTCCGTTTGCCTTACACGCTCTAAGCGGGATATAGCGTGAAAGAAAAACAAAATTATGAAGTATTCAGATTTGTAAGTCATATAGAAATTTCTTCTATCCACACGTGTAAGTTCAGGTAGTTCAAGCAATAGCTGACAGTGCTCGGCTTGTCCAATCAATTATCGCTTAACGACACGCTATAATGAGGTGCACCAGTACCTTGGAGTAGGTGCACCTATTTGTATTGCTGCTTAGCGCATTGCACTTATGGTCTTTCAGATTTACATAGAAATATATTAAAATGTTAGAAATTCTAGAGAATAATTTCTCCGTTTCGTTTCTCTCTTTGAGGAATTTGTCTTTTTTTCTATATGACATTATTCCAGGCTTTGATCGCCAGGGTCTATATTCCAACTCAATCTTCTCCACATTGCAGGGTGTTGGACATCTTCGCTGTTTACTCCACTATAGGCTTTCATGTCCTCCAACACGACATCTTTGTGAAATGCGTATAGAAAGATAAGAATTAGATAGAAGATAGAAACTCTACAAAGATATAGAGGTTTTTATATAGTTAAATGGAGAAAACCTGACTCTCGAAGTAAAATACGGAATGTCAGCAATTACTTGTGCTTTTCACACTTACATGCTAACCGGCCGCCATTTGAGTGTGGAAAGGAAATGTCGCCGAGATTCTTCCTCGCTTCTATTCATATATATATAGTTATCACTGTCGGCTTTACGCCTAAAGGCAAAGAATTCTTCTATCTTTTTTCCATGTCTCACGACATCGTTGGACTTCACCGAAATTTTGATTCGCTATCGACAGCCGCTTTTATTTAGATATAACTTGCAAGTCACGAGTTTTAACAAACTTGGGTACTTGCGTTGCGTTTCTTTTGAATAAACTCACTTAAAATACAATTTAATTAACAAAGAAAATAAGAGGTAAAGCTTTAGTCCTTATCCTTAGAGCTACCGTAGTCTCTGAGATGTATGAATATTTATTGGTTCGTATGCAAAGGGGATAAGGTCGGCGGGACTCCGAGCAGGTACCTTTTGTATTGTTATTGTAATTTAACACTTGGAGAGGAGGCGAGCTGGACATCTTTAGTTGTCACTTTGTTTTCTTTAGCTATTGGGCACTCCACAGGACGACGACCTACGCTTCTTCGCTAGGGCTGTCTATTAGAGTTTTAGGAAACGATACGTGTTTTTATTTAAACTTAGTTCGACAATAACATATATGTATTTTAGATAATATTTAATAAAAATACATTGGACAATTTTGATTATATTAAACCATTTCTGAAATTAACAATTTATAAAAGTATTATAAAAATTACATATTTACATGGTTTTAATATTTCCGTCAACCCTACCGGTTACGGTAACTGTGTAAGTTAGTAGCAAGTGAGAAGTGCGTGACACGCTTCTGTTTGTTTACTCAGCTTCCGAGAAGGTCCCGGGATCAGTCAAGGATTAACAACTAGGGCCGTGCTTCGTGTTGCAATACTGATATAATAGGGATGTAAGAGATTGTTATCAGTAATATATGTACGTATATTTTAATGTTACGATATAGTAATCTTTCATATCATATATGTATATTATTAATATGTTAAAATGTATAATTTTATATATTTATTACCATGTTACGATTTAACTTAAGGTAATTTTTATAATTTTTAAAGTGATATTCCACACTAGAAAAAAAAATTACATTATAAGTAGTTTTTTAAAAAGTATAAAATAAAGGTACTTTATTTTTAATATAAACTAATTCGGGCCTACAAGGTGTTATGTATATGGTATCTACGTATTTGAAATAAATAATTAGATGTTACATTCAGAGGTCACGAAAAAAAATGTATAAACATTCTTGTAAAGTAAACATATAATTTGTACTATTTTATTATAAACATTAATGAATATAAAATGATATCAATATTATTAAATTTAAAAAAGTGGCTCTGATATCTGAACTTTGATAACATCGAGCCACAAAAGTCACTCGCACAGTAAAAAAAGTAAGACGCATTTCTGATAAATGCAGTCTTATGTAATAAATATCTCTTTACTATAATATAATTAAATACCGTCGTGGCGCAGGTTCGATTCCCACTCGGAGCAATTTATTATTATACATTTCTTCGCTTTGGTACCAAGGCCACCCGGCCAAGTTGCGGAACGGAGTGTATTAACACTAAGTTCTCTCTGCTTACCCTACTATGAGCGGGATACAGAAATCTTTAAATAACATACGTATAAGTGCATAATGCATACGAAAACCGATAGCCATCAAGATGTAAATGGTCGGCATCCATGAATGGAGGAGAGCTCGCGAGATTAAACGTGTTGATTGCTCTTGCGATTGGAGGTTAATGACGTTTCGCTGCAATGAATAAACTGACTAGTAAGAAATTATTGTATGCAATTTGTTTTTTTTTTCATTATGTCGTTTCGTAACTTTGGTTACCCGCTGGGTAGGCTGATAGAAGAGGAATGGGAAGTATGTATATTCTTCATATTTAACACAACTGCATAAGTATCTCGTGTTCCTTAAAAATATTATATAAATATATAAGATTTGTTAAAGAGTTTACTTTAAATTGTCATTTCATTTATAGTAGTCAAATAAAGTAATAAAAGTGTTTATCAATACAACACTAGTAAGGGCAGAGTATACAATATTTATTAATCTATAGTAACACTGTATTAAGAAAATGCCAAAGAAAATTCTAATAAAATTAATTAGGAATTCATAATTTATTGAATCGAAATAATTATGTAAGTTATTTGATGTGTTTAGTGTTCAATCTCTATGTTTTTCATGTCGTGGACAATGATTAGGGTACGGTATTAAATGTAATTAATATTCGCTACATATAAAACAGAATAAATAGAGGTAAAGAGAGAGAGTAGCTCTACATTTATATGTAGAAAATTGAGTTTAAAGATCGATATTACGAACTTTATTAGAATATGCCATATTGAAAAATAATTTGTTACATGTTATAAGTGTTTTATATACTTGTAATAAAAATAAAATGGCCGAGTAGCGTAGTTATCGTAAGCGGCTAATTTAGTTTTGATTTATGAATGGACGTGCTCTGAATTGTAATGGAAGGCCCGTAATTAAGGAAAAGATATTGACAGTTATAGATTAGAGTGTTTCAAAACTGCTGAATATCTAAAACGTAGTACGTTTGTACTACTCACCGCGTAATCAATGTCTATAGGATATTTATTTCCTGTAGATTTTTCTGAAATTTGACAAATGTGACAAATCGCAGAAATTACAAAACAAAAAACGGGAATTATTTTTTTAATTATAAATAAAAACTATTATTACAAACTTGTAAGTATTTTATTTCATACAAAATGAGTGCATACCGGAAGTTTGTTAATTTCTATAAGTTGTGCTTCCCGTTGGCTTGCATTACTGAAATTAGTACGGAACCCTCACTAGCCGAGTCCGTCTCACACTTGATCGATTTTTCTTTCTTTATCAATATATATTTCATATCATACATATTCTTTGCAATTCAATATATATATATATAATATAATAATTATTTCCAGGTGATGTGGTTGCTAGTGGCGGTGCTCAGCCTGTCAGTGGCGGCCAGCGGGACCCCCTGCGAGCAGGCGAGGATGCGCTGCGCCTACCGCACTGGGTGTGGTGCAGCTCTCAGCAACTACATGTACCTGTGCGAGGAAGTGCTGTCCAAACCCACCACCGCGTGTCCCAAGGCATGCGAACACGCTCTTATTGCATTGACCTCGACTGAAGAAGGAAAAGAGCTTATGAATGTTAGTATTTTTTTGCTAATATATAGTTATTTTGCTATCTTATTTCATATTAGTAAAATTCATGTTAGCTAGTTTTATTAGTGAAACAATAGCTAATGTTTTACATACAATATAAAAGTATTCGTTTCAATGATTTTTTTAAACTACTTTTACTAAAAAAGTAAAAATACTTAAAACAAATGAACAGATCATCAGCTTATTCCGCTTTTACGAGTTATGTAGTCCTGGCAGAGGTCATATTTGCTGCAATAACTTTTCATCATCACTTGTTTACAATGTCTTTCTCAATTGAGTGAGGCGACCACGTTATTATGGTCTGCCATTCGGTCGAGTTTATTTAATGATTTCTTTATTCATATATTTCCTTATAAAGATTGGGGAGGTCTTTTTAAAATGGCGTCGTGCTACACTCACTACAGACGCCTAGCAATAAAATCTAATTTAGACGTCAGATTTGTCGGACTCGACGCATCGCCATAGTCGAGGGTCGCGGTTGTCGACCTCTTATAAAAGTTCCTCAATAAACTAAATTCTTACTATATAATTTATTAAATAAAGAATATTGGATTAAATTGCATTCAATTTGAATATTCATTTTACAATAGCGGCCGTAATTTCAGCGTAACCTTTAGAAATGGACTTGTATTTCTTAGCCGTGAAGGTGCAGATGCTCTCTGCAATCATTAAACTTTCTATAAATACATAATATTAATTTGTATTTGGGAGTGACACCTGTTGGACCACCTATGTAAGAGTACATGTAATCAAAAATGTTCTTTTAATGACTTTAATATTACTAAAATTATATGTCAGAAAGGTATGACATCTATATGCTAATTACGCTGCAGCATTATATTAAGAAATTTCTATTAATTGAAATAGCTTAGTAATTAGTTTAATTTTTAGCAATAATTTTTGGATTTTTATACTTTTATTTTGTGTTTTCCGTGTTTTATAACAATACAGTGAATTTAAAATAAAAATGTCATATCTTTCATGTTTTAAAAGATACTCCAAATGTACAAAACGTAGTTCAAGCAATAACTTCCTACTTTTGACATTTTCCAATTTGGCCTAATTTCAATGAATTATCACGAGCCGCCGCGGTCGTTATGGACTGATTATGGTTTGCTATTGAGCAATGTGTATCGAAAGCAAGTCAGGGCAGAGCGGCCGAACAGCCTTGAGATTTGACGTCTATATCGGGACCTACCGCAGCGCTCGCTTGCAGGTGTTGCCTCCCCACAAAAAATACAGCGTAAGACGGAGGCTACTCTTTTATTTATCTGTACCATCGCAAACAGGACCATAAATTGACATTTAATTAAACGTTTCCATCACTAACTGTTAATTAGTGTCATAGCGAATGTCAAGTTCAAATGCTTTGGATTGTTCTTGTCGTCCAAATCGATTCTGTAAACAATTTACAGTTCAAATTCTTTTCTTGGTTATGCAAATTTCATCCAGTATGACATAATTAACTTCGCCTCACTTAATTAGTACTTAGTAGCAAACAAAGCCTAATTGTAACTGTTGAGTTTCTTGCCGGCTCTTCTCAGCAGAACTGCCTTCCGAACCGGTGGTAGCTTTTTGTTCATATGTTCATTCGACGATTCAAAAGTGCTTGTAATAATTGCCTATTTGAATAAAGAATATTTTGAATGCGCTATATTCTCATAGACATGTTTTCTTCTCAAATATTTTTGTAATGTAAAAATTTTGTTATTTAAACCGTTGCCGTCGTAAAATATTTTATGAACCAAAAATGTTATTGTTGTAACAGACATAAACGGTGATTTACGAGTTTTCTGGAAAGTTTACATTAGGCCCAAATTTTATTCACAAACTTATATGAATTGAACATTTTCTAATAATAATTATTTTTGCTGTAGTGTCAATGCGAGGACGAATACTGCATTGAAGCCAAGCAGAGAATTGACGTGTGTCGCCCTCAAGTGTTAAGGGGAGCTGCTAACGCCACATCCTCCTGTCGCCTCTCACAACTCATATGCCTAGCTGATGCTCAGTGTGCGACGGCCTTAGACTTCTACCACCAGCTTTGCAGATCGATGTACCGTGGCAGGAAATGTTCTAATAAGTGCAGAAATTCCATAGAAATTCTGAGGAAACAAGAAAAGGCAGCTGCACTAACAGCGTGCCACTGTGATGGCAATGAAGATTACGACTGCCCGAGGATGCAAAACAATCTAGCTAGACTTTGTTTTCATAAACATCTTAAAAATCATACTAAACCACGCGAAAAAGGCTACGAGGAAAAACATAAAAAACATCACCAAGAACTGCCATCAGCGACGAGTCCAGTGGCTGTATCGAGTCTACTAGTTTTGTTATGTATATTTATGTCATGTAATTCGTGACAGTGAGCTCTGAGGTCTACCTCGAAAATTCTAACATGTATATATGTATAGATCAGTATTTTATTAATTTTATATAAGAGAGGGTTGGCAAGGGCTATAATATTTATGTTCTTGTAGTGCTGTGTTATTTTGTGTGTATGAGTGCATTTGTGATTATAGTTAATTTGATATCCGGAATATTTTGTTGGAGAAGTTCTATCCACCCACGGGTGCGCGGGCGCACGCAGCGTCGCTCGCTATAAATACTGCGGCGCCGGTGGTCCGGTGACAAATGCAGGGTTGTTCCCGTCGCGGCGCCTCACCGATTGATCTAAAGCTGTAAAGCGACATGTCAAACAGATGCATATACTTCTCTGTCTCTCGTATCTCCCTCCGACTCATTAGATCTACAAGGAATGTGATTAAAAGAGTCAATCGCTTAAGACACGAGGAGGATGTCTCGAGTGGCTAATTCCGGGCGCAACACTAATCGCCTGTCTGTAGCGTTACAAATATGCGGGATGGGATGCCAGCAACATATTTCAAGTTTTTACAGTACATTTTCTGTGACATCCTTTACAAATGAATGTTGATCTTTTGTTTATTTTATTAAGACTGTAAAAATTTACATTTTGAAAGCATTTTCTCGGGCATTTTATTAATGATATTTATCTACTAATAATTATGTGCGATTTAAATACCAGAGTTACTTAGACAGCTGAATATAAAATTAAGATGACAGCAAAATGTTTACAATTAGAAAGAGTTAAAATTGTAAAGTACAATTATTGTAAACTTTAGTACTTAATCGAGGTAAATCTGCAATTTAAAGTCAAATTAAAGTCTAAACTTAATTTGTTTAAGACAATTTTGTCATACTGCTTTTTGCCCTTATAATACTTTGCGAGTGTTAAAATGTGATTTAGGTTGGCATTTCTTAGAACTTCGCTTCACGGAACTGTTCTCCTTTGACAATTAAAATAGATTTTATATTTTTTTGCCTGAAACGTTCAACCTTTTAATATCTCCATGTTTATTTTTAATTGACAGAAATGTTAGTCTTAATTGAGAATTCACCGTGAAATATACAAGTCGTGATATTTCCACGAAGAGTCAATGGAGTAGAGTCGTCGTATCTTACGCTGAGTTCGATCGCTCGTAATGAAGAAGTCAGGAACCGGTTTTCAGAGCAAGGTCCTTCACAGTCGTATATAAAGCGGACCCGCCAATAAGTTTTCTTAATATTTTTCTTACTTACTAGTTCTAAAATGTAATTATAATTCATAAGAGTAATCTTTTCATTTATTTTGATGTTTTTCATGTAAAATCATCGTTTAAAGTCATTTCCGGTTATGTGGCCAACTAGCTGTAATAAAGTCTGTATCCATATGAAGCTAAAACACGTATTGTTCCCTCAATTTATATCCTTTTGTTCAGATTTTTTTTTATATTTCTGGTCTATTTTTTAAATTAACTTAATATATTTTAAACAATTTTCATTTCTAGCTTTTTGGGAGACATTATTAAGAAACAAATGAAAATGATTTCGTTAATTGTTGAGAATTCAATGGCGAATCATTAAATTTATTTTTAATAAACCAATAAATAATCCTACGGTCCCTTTTCGCGATTCGTATGCAGGTCATAAGCGATTGCTTACTAATGTTTCGTCGCCACTAGGTACCTGCTACATATCTTGCATATATGCATAATGCAATTCACGATAAGGCGAGGAATAACAATGACGATATAAAAAAAGATAATGAAATTTTAACTCTTTACAAATTTACCGTGCTTTAAGGGGTAGGCAAAATATGTAACTAATGTAAGTGGGGAACGGAGTGTCTTAACACTAGGTTCCCTCTGCCTACCCTGCTGTGTGCGGGATACAATGCGAAGCTGAACTTTTTAATTTTGTTTTTACTATTTAGAGATATTGCGTGCTACTAAGACATCGGAAGTAACTTATAAAATCTACGTAATTTGATCATTAGAATCCTGTTCCTCCATCATTGTTAGTAACATATCATTGTAATTTTTTCAGCCTTAATGAAATAAATCAAAAAAACTATAATAAAAAGACAATATTTCTATGTAAATTATTAAATGTATTTTCTATTAAAATTATTAAAAAAATATTTATTGTAAATATGTTTGCATGTGTGTAATATGTTTGTGTTTGTTTAGTGTAAATTATGCTTAGGTAGTAAATTTATATGTTAAGGCAAAATTTTAATTCAATAATTTATTTAAAATAAACAATTCAATATGGTTAAATATCTTGTAAAAAAATAGAGATAAAAAATAGAAATGTCTAAAACTTATATTTACACATCATGTTTGGAGCTGGCATGAGATTAGTCTATTATTTCAAATATATTATTCGTACTATCATAAAATTTATAAAATATATTGTAATATTTTTCAGTTCATTAATTAGCCATTTTTTTATTTATGTATGTGTGAATTATTGTAAGAGACGAAAACTTATTAACCACAGTTTACCAAAGTGAGATTATTAGGGTAGTTCAGAAACTGTATATAAACTAGCATCGTATATGGTAATCGTACAAAATATTGTAGATAGGTTAAATTATTTATTTAATTAATTTAAGTCTAGTTGTAACAATTATTGCATTTGTTTCGTTTTCGTAGAGGTCGTTTAAGGATTTTAGTTGTATTTATTTTGAAAGATAAATAAAAAAAATCTGTTTTCTATTCATTTGTTTTATTTTTTATTGTTTTCTATAATGATCAGATTTTAAATGAATCTAATATTTGAGGTCGTATTAAGATCGTCGTAGCGCAGAAGAACTAGCGGGCGACTGTAAACGTGACAGTTGTGGGGGTTCGATTCCCACTCGATGGAACGAAAAATTATATATTTTTATTTCCCTAGTATATAAAACTTCGCAGCCAGTCGTGCTCAACACACAATTTCCCGAATTTGGGCGGAAATTATAGAATACGAGGTGTCTTGATACTAGATAACCTTTGCTCCCCTATTATATGAAAAATACAGCATGAACAAAAAAATAAGAATAATATTAATAGCAAAAATCAATAAATAAGTTTATAACTTATCAATAATGCAGAATGACTCAATTACTAGAAATGCAACGTTAAATATCTAATAGAGTCAATTAGTATTCAATAAGAAGAGAACCTTTTTACAATCTGTTGCTACCTTATTTGTTCGTGCTTTTCATATAAACAAACGCTTTAGTCAATATTTGTTTGCATATAAATATGGAGGCCGTGGGTCAGTGGCAGAAGCGTGACTGTAAACGCGACGGCTGTGAGTTCGATTCTTACTCGCAGAAATTATTTATATTTTCATTTCGTCGCTCTTGTAACAAGACAAAGCGCGGCGTTGAGTTCCACTACTCAAAACGCAATGCCTTGAAAATTTGGAGGAAAGTGGGGAAAAGTGTGTTCTAAGCATTAGACAGGTTTCCTCTGTCTAATGACCTGTCTGTCAATCTCAGCTTCTGCCCATCCTGCTATATGCAGAATATAGAAAAAAATAATAATATAGAATTGCATATGCTATGTTTATTTGAATTCTATAAATGCACTTCAAATTTGTCTTTGTCTCAAAAGCTTATTAACTTTTTTATTTATATTTTTTTGCCTAAATTAGACCTCACAAGTTTATCTAGAAATGTGAATAAAAAATATGATTAACAAAAGACAAAGTTATATTTTAAGTTTTTTTTAGTTTCACAAAAAATAGTTTCCATATTATTTAAGTAGAGTACCGGAAGGTGGTATTGAGACTATACAAAGAATTATTTAGTACTTACATAAGATTTTTTTATTACTAGTTTAATATATGCTACCTTGGTGGGCATTTTAACAATAGGTGCATTGACACTTAAATTTTTATATACCACTTTACGTAATCCTTTTATTTTACAAACCACGTGCTTTTCACGTGAGGTCCCAACATGATGTGAAGGTACATAAAAAGTACGAATCCTTATCCTTTGAATATTTCACGTATATTTCTTTACATTTAAAGGGTTTTTTGCGATATAAATTGCATATGGCTAAGTGCTTCCGTTCTCACAAGGATTGAAAGTAGTTTGCCAAAATAATCACGTATCTGGCAACACTTAACTCAGGTCAGCAATTTTCTAGGGTCATCATATCGAAATGAAGGAGGTACTTATGTTAGCCACTTGTCTCTCAACGAGGATGCCGACAGGGAGTATCCTGAGGGGCGGCATCCGCTTGGTGATGGGCGTGTGAAAATATTGCTGAATTAGTTACAATTTTATATATTTCGTTATATAGTTTTTTTTATGTAAATGTATATTTTTTCTTTTCTTTTTTTATAGATGTAAAATAAAAGAATTTTATTACATTGAAAATCTTTTAGCTATTGACAACATTTGTATTACAATCACAGTTAAAGAAATCTGCATATTATTATTATTTTACAAAGTACTTAATTAACCTTAATCAATTTTGTAAACTCTAAATTGTTCGAATCTATAGATACCATAAAAAAATATAGGTACCAAACTATATATTAAAATCAACGAAATTAGACTTTCTCTTAGAGAAATAAATCACCCTAAAAGTTTAAAAGTATAGGCTTATTCTAAAGTTTCAAATTCATAATTTAGTTTGACGCTAACTGGTCCGTCCGAAATTCGCGTATTGTTTTCTGTAAGGCCCGCGGGGATTACCGGCGGCGGTGTGGGTGGTCCTGTCCACGTGGCCTATAAAATGATTACTCAAGAATACCAATAAAAAATAATATATAAAAAAAAGAGAAAGAGGACAAATTTAGTCTCCGAAACTGGTTAGGTTCCGTGGTAACCTAATTGGTAATGGCCGTGATGATTACGGTTATATTATGCTTTTCAGATTTAGATGTTGATTTTAATTCATATTTGTTTCATATTTTTATTGTTTTTGGCAAGCTTCCTTTAGCATTTGTGTTTTCAACTAATTTATAGATATGAACTGATTTATGAAATATAACCATAGATGTTGTTTGTAAAATTATATTAGTGAATTAATAAATACATAGTTCAAGCAGGCGAAGCCGCGAGCGGGTCGCTAGTAACAGAATAAATTAAAGGTAACTTTGAAGCATAACGTACTTGACTCGAAACTCATTTATGTGGGTTTCGTGAGTGCCGAGCACGAGGTCCACGCCTCCAAGCCCAACAATGTCTTCATGAATATTGTCTTAATGGAGATAGGCACGTCAAATGATGAGTTAGAGTTTTACGTTATCCTAACACTATATGGGGCTACGTTCGAAATAGTATAATAGGTAATGATATCTATTATCTAATAATTAAAAAACAAGAAAGGAAATGGTAAAAAAATTCTACGTTACGTTACATTTTTTATAAGTTTTTTAAGCAAAACTGGGTACGTAAATTAGTAAAAACACCATACATCTAATTAGGCATCACGGACTTCAGTGTAATATTTAAAAATTGTGTATTTTTAATCAAAAAACAATCGTAGTAGTAAAATTTAAATAGAGATAGACGTAGTAGAGCAATTGAGTAGTATAAAACATGAAAAAAAATATCGCAAGATCCGACCCAAGTGCGGCTTCGCCCGTTTAATCTTGTAGTAAAATTATAGAAAATCTTTACATCAACTATACACACTTGTTATATGTTATTCTGATGTACCTACCTATTTGATAAATTATTGTAAAATCCCATCTAAATCCAGTAGTTTTCGCTTAAAAAAGAACAAATATGCATCCTCACACTTCCTCTTCCCACCTTTTCCACATTTATAATATTACTAGCGGACGCGCGCAGCTTCGCTTGCTCATTTATCGGTGAACTCTAATAAACCATGAAACATGTGTTCAATGAAGAGTCATTTAAGAGTCTATATTTCATTTAAGAGTCTATATTTCAAATTTTATAAAAATCGGTGGCGATTTAAAGATTTTTCCGTACAAACTTTCAACCCCTTATTTGCACCCTTAGTGGAAGAATTCCAGAAAACGTTGAAACACGTGTTCAATTAAATACTTTTAAAAACTAAATTTCAAATTTTATAAAAATCGGTGCCGATTAAAATGTTTTTCCATATAATCTTTCAACCCCTATTACACCCCTTTAGGTTTAAAATTTTTCAAAATCCCTTCTTAGTGGATGTCCAGATTACGAAATTAAACATCTGTCCAAATTTCACGTTTCTACGCACAGCGGTTACTTCTGTGCGCGCGTCTTACCTCAGTCAGTGAGGACAAGTCCTTTTATATATAAAGAAATAGGAAGAATATTCACATCTATAATATAAGTAGGATATAAAAAGAAAGTTCAAAACAGTTTTTAATATCCGCAAACCAAACATATTCAACTCACACGATATATGAAGCAATCACAATTATTTTACCATTTCCGCGGACGCGGCGTATCAAAGATTACGACAATACTTTTTACATCTTCCCGTTTGCATATAAATTGCATCTAAACATCAAACCCCATGCATCATATTGTAAAATGCATGGACATTAGGACGGACACACACGTTGTCTCTATAGTAAATTTGCTAAATTTGAATATAATCATTCGTACATATTTATTAAGACATTATAACAAAAATTGGCTTAAGTTAATTATTTTATAATAATCAGCTAAAACATTATTGAATTTGAAAATTAAGATACAGATTTAAAAACGCACTTAGCAGACCAGACAGACGAAGCCTAGTGTTAAGACACTCCGTTCCCCAATTTCTGGCAAATTTTAGAGACTTTGCTATTATTGAGTGGCGGAACTCAGAGCCGCGCTCTGCCTCGCTACCGATGAAATGAAAATAATTAATTTCATCGAATGGGAAGCAAACCCAAAACAACCACGACAAATAATAATCAATAATTTTATACATTTTATAACTTGTACATAGCCTATAACCACTAGAAACTGCGTTTATAGTTCATTAAGTAACGTCGTAATTAAGACGTATTTCTGACAGACCGCCCGTCCGTCGACATCTCGTAAACCTCTTCTATGATCGCTTTATTACTATGCTCATTTGATTGGCTATTAGCATGACGTTACAAGATTTGCTATGCTGGAGCGATGCCAATTTACTCCTTGGTTAAGATGTGGAAATGCTGGTGTAAACACTTGTCTTTATAATTTAATGTATCGTTGTTTATAAACACAATAGTTATTTGTAGGATCTCAATAGAGAAAATGGTTTTATATAAATTATTATTTCAGGGGGTTTTGTCTTTAGTTTTAAACTAATGGTTTTCTTTTTTTATTTTACAGGCTTCATTTTTCGTTAGTAAAAATTACGGGGTGGTCCCATGTCAAAATAGTTTGCTGAACCAAGGCCAAGCTTCATTTACATTTCATGTACTGTTTTAATTTAAGACATTATGTGTTGAAAAGCGGTGGTTTTAAAGAAAGGAATTACTTATAAATAGGTCTTTATGCTCAAAATATCTGTTCATTAAAAACATAAATTGCAATATAAAATTTTACTAATTGAGCAATGTCTTCATATTGTACTAATAAATCTAGCACTAGGCAGTAAGAACTAATAAAAAAAAGTAGACAAATAATCAATAAATCATATAAAAATTTTAACTTGCAATCACAGTTAGATTTGCTTAAAACATTCCATTTAAAATAGTACTAACAAACTTCAAATATACATTGACATAAATCTAGAGCAGCCTATAATTTGGACAATATAGAGATATCTATGAAATGAGGATAGCGATTTCGTTTGTCTTGCTGGTGGGTGGCCTCGTGCACCAGTAATGATGGCTGGTGATCGTAATTACACCTCCAAACCGCCTAGTTCCTCATTGTTACGTCATTTGGTACACCGTGTGTGGCACATGCTGGAACATAAGCCAAAATGTTGAGAGACATTTATTTTTAAATCTCTTTCTCTCTTTAAAAGAGCGATTTAGATATGTATTTTTTTATTTTCTTAGTTTGTTGTTTAGTTGAGGTTGTCTGTAAATAAATAACTTTATAAGTTAACCATGAAATTGCATGTAAGAGGGTTTTTGTTTCTTTTACGTATGTTTTTGTTTATTATATTTGATTGTACTCGATATGAATATTTGAATTGTAATTTTACGTCTATCTTCGCCGGCTACGCACCTGTAGCTTCTCTGGTGTGAAACGGGGTCGTGGGCGGTGATCACTTACCATCAGGTGACCCATACGCACGTTTTCCTTGTCTTTTTCCATAAAAAAAATCTGGAGGCAATGTGTGTGGAGTGGCATGGACGAAATAGAAAATTGACTAAATATTACATTAATGTACAAAAAAAAAATTGGAATTATTTTTGGCATTAGCTTTGATTAAAAACCTACTAGATTGATTTTCCATTTAATTATTACTTTAACACAAAGATATACATGTAAATATCTTATAAGAAGTTTTTTCACAATCCCTTAATGGCAGCTTATTTTACTAAATACTGTACTTAACTTACACAATTTGTTGGCGGTTTCTTTGTATATTTCTTTAAAATATTTTTTGTTATTTTAAGCCACAGTTAAATGACCTCTCGAAACTTAAGCTACTGGAAGCATTATACTGTCGCTAAATAGTTATAGCTTTTGTGTTGTTTCCTTCTTAGGCTAAGATTAGTCAGTTTTGGTAATCCTCATACAAGTGGTTATTACTTATGCTGCTATACAATTTGTAGTGGTTTGTTGTCAAACTAAGCTAAGCTTTTCAAAGAAGCCATTTTAGGATAACAATAAAGGTAGACCTTTAAAGTTCTAGCTTATGAGAAGAATAGGCTGCAGGCTACTTCTATAGATTATTAGGTATATTCTGTGGTAGAGGTAGTCGAGCCGCAATTTGGATGTGTTTGTATGTAAAATAGGGGAGTGTGGAGTGTGTAAAGTGCAATATACTAAATACCCAATGACTTTTGAACTTCTTTAAAAATAACAAAAAAGTTAAATCAGCTTCACGCTGTTTTCCGCGTATAACAGACAGAGAAAACCTAGTGTTAGGACATTCCTTCCTCACTTGCCGAGGTTGCTTGAATTTTTCGAGGCATTAAATATTGAGTGGCGAAACTAAACGCCGGGCTATGTTGCCAGAGCGAAGAAATGAAAATATGAATAAATAATAATTCATTACTTCGAATGGGCATCGAACCCAACATAACCGTAGCGTATCAGTCATACTCTAGACCGCGCTACGACGGTCTCTTAAAAAAATTAAGAAATATAAAACAAAATATTCTAAAAACGATATTGAATACGACTCTAAAATATTAATTGGACAAGCTTTGTAACAAGTTATAGTATATTATTTGAGTAAGACTTCGTTCGATAAAGTCATTATCGGCTCGAGCCGTATAGACGTTGGAATAAATCACTAGGTTTTTATACGAGCGTCATCGCCCGCTGTCCCGACAGTCGCCACTTCAAAGCTGCCGACTTCTAGCAAGTGCTGACAATGAAGAGCATAATATTTTTATTTTTTTATATTAAACATGTTTAATTATTATAATTTTTTTATAATCTGTAAAAGTAGTGTAAAAATATCTTTGGGGTTACCATTACTATAAAATGGAAAATACAAATTGTAGAGTTACTGCAGTTATTATTTAAATTAAATGTACTATCTATGCATGTACTTAAAATGTATTTTATATTAATAATATTTTTTATTATTTAATATTAAACCATATTTTTACTATCGTTATATCAATCATAATAACAAGAAATTAGTCATTGGCTGTCAGATGTAAAATAATAAATTATTAAATAAAAAAGATCTTTGGCAGTGAAGGCGGTGACATCAAAGGTAGAGTCGCTTTTATGGTGCCGAAAGCTGTGAAGGCTTCATTAATGTTATATATATTATTTGATTTGTTTATCTAACCGTAGTGTAATAAATTTAGGAAGCTTACTTTAACACGCTATTAGTTATAATTGCCAGCGAATTTAAAGATGAGAAACGTGATGGTCAGAGATTTAATAGATTTTTTTCTTTTATCACACTGTGTCCCTATAGCAGGGTAGGCAGAGGAAACCTAGTGTTAAGACTCTTCGTTCCCCCCTTTCTGACGAATTTCCGAGACAGTGTGTGTTGAGTGGCGGAAGTCAACGCCGCGCTTTGCCAAGTTACCAAAGCGAAAAAAACGAAAATATTTAATATTTAATTTCCTCGAGTGAGAATCTCACAACCTGACATTTACATAAAAATATACACATAAAAATTGAATTTGAATAAAAGATTTACTTTTCAGATAATATTCATTAGATACCTCTGCCTGTTAATTAAATAGCTTACTCCGCTTAATTGTACCGTACCGCGATAGAGCATTGAACCTGGCCCGAATACAAGCACGAGCAAGATATCTATATATCTATATCTATCTATAGTAGGTATAATAGAGGTAATCCAGACCTTATTTATATAGTCTACTAGTGGGTCCGGACGAGGCTACGCCCGCTTGAACTATACGATTATGTATTAAATATATTTATGAAATTATTTTCGGTTTTCAATAGAATTTATAAGAAAATATAAGCCTAAGTAATTAAAATAAGTTAAAAAATAATAATAAGCGGAGATTAATATATAAAATATCTGAGTAAACGAAAAGAACAAACAAAAGAAGTAAAAGTAACTAAACGAAATTCTTAATATTAGAAAAAGTACCTAAAGTTTGCCGTGCGCGCGTACTAAACATTTTTCTATATTAGATAATTAATAATTTTTGCGAACAATATTAAATAAAATCCCAAATTATTAAAATTATGATATTTTAAGTGTATAACATTGGTACAGATAACCGAACTCAGATAAATTATTAAGTATTAGTAGTAATAAGCAGCAAATAATTAAATAAAAATTAACAGTAATTCGAAAATATATAAAAAATTACAAAATCATCAAAGTCATACTATGTCTACCACTCGTAGGCTAGGTCATTCCGAATTACTATGTTTATCCCGAGTCCCTTAAGTATCAAATTCAAATTCAAATTCAAAATATTCTTTATTCAAATAGGCCATTATTATAAGCACTTTTGAATCGTCGAATGAACATATGAACAAATAGCTACCACCGGTTCGGAAGGCAATTCTGCTGAGATATCTCTATATGAGTATTTCATCACAATTAAATTAGCGGTTTGGCCCTGATTGCGTAAAAGACAGAATTTATAATACAGGTATGGATATTGTAAAACCAACTATAATATATACTATTAATAAATTTTACGCACTAAAAAATTGTCTGTACGTACTGTTTAAATTATATCGTAATCAATCTGTTACCGTTTAATACTTAATGAAGTCATTTTACGTGATAAAGACGAAATGCTTTGCATGCATGCATATATTCGCTCTACAATTATTAACGCTTTGACATTATACTGCGCGAAGCAACGTCCATGACATGTTTTTAGTATAAAAAAAAAAAAGTTCAACCAATGCCATATATTGCTAATTAAATAATGTTTTTCTTCATGACTCAGTCTTATCAGGGATCTCGAGGCGGCGACTGGCGTCGGATAAAGGTAGTGTAATAACAAAAACTGGCGAGCGCCGTCACGTATAACAACTTCATTCGCGCTAACGAGAACCTGTTCTGGGCATCTGGGGACACGCTACAACTTTATCGGTATCCATCGGGTAAAAAAGGGTTATTACTTTGTCCACTCTCGTAAAATAAAAATGTAAGAGTCGAAACGACGACGCTGCACCTAATAAATGTTGAATCGGAAAATTAAAAGCTTCCTGTTTGGTTTTTATAAGTTTTGGAAGTGTTGATGAAGAAACGGATATATGTACGAGATTAAAACGTAGGAATAATATGAGACAGAATAAAGGTAGATACAACAAAAAACTTTCTTCTGCATATTATATGATTGTATTTGCCATTGACATTGGGGTTTGCTAGTGTTTAACTATGCTGACTGCTTTATTGGTTGCCTTTAACACATCGCCAAACGAGCAGGTCGACGGACGGACGGACGGACAGTTTCAACAGAAGAACAAGTGTGCTATTATTTGTAGGTTTCACCTTTCAGGTCGTGTCCGTGCCATTTCTTCAAGGTTTTCTTTGCACCGACCAACTTGGTCACATAATCAATTTCATGACTTCCAAGTTGGGTGCGAGTTGGCTGGAGGTCAGCACTGACTGTAATTGCTTTTCTGCTATAGAGTAGTAAGAAGTAGAATATTATTATAACAAAGTATATAAAGAGTGATTTTAAAGTTTCTTTTTTTTCATTCTAATCTTGATCGATTTGCACTCTACAGTAAATTAATAAAATTGATTTAACAAATATAAAAAAACACAATACAAATACTCTTATTTTAAATCAGTAAAATACAAATAAAATGCTGTTTTCTAAGTCATCAAATATACAAAATTAGTTTAATTACTTATGTTCATCCCAAAAGGTACAATTCTTTCATCCACATCCGGGACACGTGTGTCGCAGTGGGCGTTACTGCGGCCCACGCAATCTTTCTCCCACGACACAACAAAGGAGACACGTCTTTATTTTTAAGACTTTAAAGAATATTATTCTATGTTATTTAAAATTTAATAAGCACTTACAAATTACCTCAATATATCCAAAGGATCCTGTGCTATTATAATATTAATCAAAACCTATTGTATTTTAATTGTATACGAAGCCATTTTTAATAGTGCATATATTTAAATATAAACGAACTTACCACTGGTACACACACTGGTTATTTATCTCAAAGTTTTCCTCAAAAGTTCAAGCATTAATGAACATAATAAAATAAAAGTTCACATAAAAAAAGAGAGAAACAGATGCTTTTATTCCAAGTCCTTCCTTTGAAAAGCTAAAGATTGGTAACTATAAAAAACTATAAAAGTTAGAAAAAGTGAAAAGAAAATCATATACATTAAGTCGTAGTCCAACGCTCGACGCTCGTTCTGGCCGCGCCGAGCTGCAGCTGCCCGGTGCTTTAATCAGACAACCGACCAAAGCTTGTCAAACTTATTGTTACAAAACAAAATAAATATATATAATAGCTTTGTGAATAAAAAAAACAAAATCAAATTTCTTCGTTGCTTTGTTGAGGCAAAACGCGTGCCCCTAGACTTCGGCGAAAAATGCGGAACGGAGTGCATTAACACTAGTTTTCTCCGCTGCTGGGTGTAGGATAAAGCGTGAAGGTAAAAAAACACCAAGTTAACTTAAAGATCCGTTGAAGAACAAAACGCAACCACTGTACATCCATATCAGAAATATAATAAAAAAATATATTTCCTGGTTTTTATTAATAAAAAAACTAAAACAAAATACAATAGCAAAATTCAAAAATGTTAAATCTCAAAACTCTCATTAAATCTAGAAATTAATTATTAAACGTTCATCCAATATGTGTCTCATTATTGAAAGCACCGTTCACGCTTCATGGTTATTTCGTTAGGGTTGTAAAGTTTGAGATGATGTGTTAATAATGGTAGATAATGACTCTATCGGCGGCGGCGAGGCGGCGAGGCGAAAGGCTCGTGTGGTAATCGAAAGGCGCTTTCCTTTAAAACTGACGTATGTCCAAGTCCATATTCATTTAACTTAAATGGATTTTGTGTGTTATATATATATATTAATATAATATAATATTAATATTTTAGAGTTTTTCTACGCGGCGTTGAGTTCTGCCATGCAATGCCTCCAGAATTCGGCAGAAAGTGGGGAACGGAGTGTCTTAACACTAGGTTCCCTCTGCCTACCCTGCTGTGTGCGGGATATAGCGAAAAGCTGATTTTTTTATTTATTTTTAGAGCTTTTCTGTATTAATTGACTATTACTTTATATAAAAATATATTATTATATATGCGTATAGTACACGTAAAGTTTAAACGAAAAAAAAAATGAATAAATCATAGAAAATTAAAAAGTTACTAAAACAATAAACGAAAACTAACTTATTTTAACAAATGATAAATAACATGCAGTTTCTAATCATAGTAATGTTTTCATTTTATCTGAAATACATTTTTAGCAAGGTGGGCAGAGGGAACCTAGTGTTAAGATACTTTCCCCATTTTCCGCTGAATTCTAGAGCGGAATACATATTTGATAAAAAAGTTGAGATTAACTTCAAAAATATACTATAATAGTGTTTCTTTTAATCTAAGATAAAATTACGTCGTATAATATAGATATTTATGGCGTATATAGTAACTAGTGACTCGCACAGTGTTCCAGTAGTTAGCATGTAATACCTCAGCCATACAAGGCCTTGTTCGCTGTAGCATAAAAGAGACTGTCATGTCAGGTACAGCTTTAGATCCTGCTTTTGTAGCTTCCATGGATGATTTATAGCAATAATTTTATTAATATATCGCTTAATAGAATATATGTGTTTATAACTTGCGTTTGTTTTAATTAATTTCAATTTTTTAAGCCAAAAAGAGAGAGAAAAGAGAACACGGAAAAAATATATGGTCTTAGCTTGTGGTTTAGACTAAATCTTTTAAGTAAAATTAATAAGATAATTTACATTTTTTAAGTTAATTTTTTTTTCTTAACATAAAACGAACTATGCTAAATAAGGAAAATGCAGTTAATTAAAAGCAAAATGTAATGTTATAAAATTTTAATTAAGTTAACGAGAAACGCTGCCAACACATGATCGGGGTAAGTGGAGCGGGTTACAGCAGCTACTAAACTAGTAAGGCATTCAGCTGCATGAGACATTATGCAGTGAACCATGGAAAATATGCAAGTTTCAAGGTTATTTTATGAGATTTTAATAAATAAACTTTGAAATATAAATATGAATGTGAAAAGTATTTGTAAGATGTTAAACCTTGTCCATTATAATCTTTATATAATTTAATTTTGAGCTTTGTAACTACCCCCTTTTTATGAAAATTATGGTGACGGTGAAGATAAAAAAAACCAGTTAATTTTTATATAGAAAAGGTTTAAAATAATACATAAACGATACATTAAATAAAAGACACTACACTTTTGTATTTCCAAAGTGACACACGTTTCTCTAGTTAAAGTCCAGAAAGGAAAAGAGATGTTAAGAAAAAATATATTTATAGTATATTTTAATTTAACTTAGGGCACAACGCTTTAAGATGTCAGAATCATGACAGAACTTGCATGACAGGTAGCAGTTCTAGTTCTTGCTGTATTAACGGCGGTGATTGATCGCTGAAGGAGAAGATCGATGTCGACTACGCAGCGTATTGGAAACACCGATCGATAAAATTTATCGTGTTTTTTCATTGCACCGTATTTTTTTTGGTTCCTTCTGGGTAACCGTCAAGCGGGAGATGGATGAGGATACAAATTATTTTATAAAATAATAATTACATTTATTTATAAGTAGTTCATAATCGAGCTCTCTTAACTAGCATCAATGCACAAGAAGAAAAGTTAAAATATTTATAAGACTTTCATAGTTAACATTTATGTCTGGAACTTACAAATGAGTTTTTTTATGGAAAGCAAATGGAACATATACGCAACTTCATTTATTTCGTTTTTTACTTTGTGAACATTATTTGTAGGATGAATTCAACGTAGTAGTCTACAAAGCTGGAACAAAAATATACTTATTATACCTCAATATAAATTCCTCAAAAATAATTTGAACTCATAATCATCATTCTTATTTTGATTCATGTACCAATTCCATATATTCTTCTGAAAAACATACATATTATGAAAATATATAAATCCTCACATTTTTGTATCCAACAACTCGAATGAAATAAGTAATGCCTTCGGCTTAGAAAAAACAAAATAAGAATCAAAACATGTAGGCTTCCCTATGGAGATGAGGCACAAACGAAAGAAAGAGATGGCAATACTTTCCATATTATTTAGAGCGAGACAGATGTTTTATCACGTGACACCTGCGTCCCGCCAAATGAAGATATCGCAGCTGGAGGAGAGCTCCACAGACAGATGTAAAATAAAAGAAACTATTTTCGTTTTATTTCAGCGATGCTATCGAGAAATACAACGATATTGTTATAGGATATTCTTATAATGGATTTGTAGTTACAATGTAGTTCCAAATTTATTTATTTTATTTTAATATGGTTCTAATAAACTAGTTTTTTGTTACAAGTATTTATTTTATTTATTTAAATATAACATTTTCTTTTGCTCATTGAAGTATAGTAGTAGTATAATTATTAAAATAAAGACAATTATAAAATCGTGACAAAAGTGTGAGAATTTTTTAGTCATAGTAATTAAAATATTATCTGCATGCAGATATAAAAAATACATATTTATCTATCCATGTATCCTTGAAACTTGAAATTTAAATAGACATACAAAAAGAACTCTTCAAAACCGGGAGCTGACAGCATGCCACAGGTGAATCTAACATTAAGTTGTCTAAAAAGCATATAAAAAGAAATGGTTGGATCTTACTACCACCACAAAAGATATAATATGGCATGTATAATGATTTATAAGGTATATGTTTAACTTTGTGCGTGGTACGTTTCGTTTACACAGCGCTTAGCAAATGTTTATAAAACAGAAAATCAAATAGTCACGTAATCCGTGTGTTGGGCAGATTTATCTTTTGAAATGGAGACATTATTCGGGTTGATTAAATATTAGAAAATACGTTAATAAGAACCGACTTTAAAAACTATAAAGCGTAATATAATTTTTTAATTTTTTAATGTAGAATACGTCTATTGAAACGTGCTTTTAATGTTAATATTAATACTGTTATTAGTATGTGACTAGAGACGGGTAGGTTGTAAATCGGTTCCAAGAACTAAACAAAAATATAAACATAGCTTAAATTAATAATACTAAACTACTATGACTATGACTATGACTATGACTATGACTATGACTATGACTGCGACTGCGACTGCGACTGCGACTGCGANATAACTATAACTATAACTATAACTATAACTATAACTATAACTATAACTATAACTATAACTATAACTATAACTATAACTATAACTATAACTATAACTATAACTATAACTATAACTATAACTATAACTATAACTATAACTATAACTATAACTATAACTATAACTATAACTATAACTATAACTATAACTATAACTATAACTATAACTATAACTATAACTATAACTATAACTATAACTATAACTATAACTATAACTATAACTATAACTATAACTATAACTATAACTATAACTATAACTATAACTATAACTATAACTATAACTATAACTATAACTATAACTATAACTATAACTATAACTATAACTATAACTATAACTATAACTATAACTATAACTATAACTATAACTATAACTATAACTATAACTATAACTATAACTATAACTATAACTATAACTATAACTATAACTATAACTATAACTATAACTATAACTATAACTATAACTATAACTATAACTATAACTATAACTATAACTATAACTATAACTATAACTATAACTATAACTATAACTATAACTATAACTATAACTATAACTATAACTATAACTATAACTATAACTATAACTATAACTATAACTATAACTATAACTATAACTATAACTATAACTATAACTATAACTATAACTATAACTATAACTATAACTATAACTATAACTATAACTATAACTATAACTATAACTATAACTATAACTATAACTATAACTATAACTATAACTATAACTATAACTATAACTATAACTATAACTATAACTATAACTATAACTATAACTATAATATCTTTTATTCTTATTTGAAGTTTCAATTTACACTTTAAATCAAGGACTAATTAGTGCACCTCAAGCTGCTTTTCGCCCTTGCCATTTAGCACTAAATTAAGTTTTGTTGGATTAAAAATCTTTAAGTAATCGGTGTATAAATACAAACATTTGCTTCGTCCCAGTTAAGAAAAATCCTCATAAAGTAAGAACTACTGGTCCAAACTGAATGAAACTTTTATGGGATCAAATGGCAATAATAGCGAATCGAGTAAAAAAAGAATCACACAAATCAGTTCAGAAACTTCGGCTTAATGCGTGTACATACATAAAAAAATATTCCAACCGAATTGAGAACCTCCTCCTTTTTTAAGTCGGTTAATAAAAATAGCTTTTACCTTTAATATTGTCTAAAATTTAATAAGATATGCTATGATATGCGATAGGCTGATGGGTATTAGAAGAAATGGGTATTATATTTAAACAAAATGAATTTAAGAATTGTGAAATTAGTTAAAATAGTAAGAGAAACTTTAGTGGATTTTGACATTAAATATGAGGGTAGATTGAAGTTTTTTATTCGAAAACGTATCCGATACTTAGCTTAGCTTTTATTAATAAGATCTAGATAGTAATATATAACAGCCAGTAGATAAATGAGCTCCATGATTCAACACTTCATCGGCGATGTGGTGATATGAATCAGAAAATTTGATAGGCGTGCCAGTACCTACTCCGCCATTGAATTTAAATTCTTGAAGAATTAATTTACATTTAATATATATAAATACATGGCGTATGTTAATTTGAAACATAAAATATGAACTTTAGTTTTAAATTAAGACTCACCATATATTGGTTTGGTCAGAGTTCATTATCATTGAATTTGATATTTCTTATAAGTCCTAATATACTTGCTAGTTACTGTTTCTATAATATACGTATCTAGACTTGTTTAAAAAATAAATGATACAACCATTTCTTAACTAACATAAAATTCTTAAGATAACTAAAACTAAAAGATAACTAAATGATTGTCTATAAGGTTTAGGATTTATCTAGAACGTTCCGAAGTTAAAATATACAAATAGATTCGGGAAAAAACAATTTTCCTTAATGTTTTAAATATGGAGATGTTGATTGGCCCTACATCATTATATGTATTTAGATATTGTACTTTAGTATTATATGTATTTTAGTACGTATGTTAGTCATCTTACTTCTCCTAAGCGCTGGACCGAATTTGTATGAAATTTTATATTTCTGAATAGCTTCCTGGATGATCTTACAATACTCTTACAATTTGACCCTGGTAGGCCTACTATTTATTTATAAATAAGCACAACGTGTTTAGAATAATTTAGGTATTTTTATAAAATACTAGCGGACGCTCGCAACTTCGCTTGCTTATTTAGGGGTGAATTCTAATAAACCATGAAGTATGTGTTCAATGAAATATTTTTAAGAGTCTAAATTTTAAATTTTGTATCAATCGGTGACGATTTAAAGATTTTTCCATACAAACTTTTCACCCCTTATTTGCATCCTTAGGTGAAGAATTCTAGTAGAGAATGAAACACGTATTCAAAATACTTTTTTTAAAAATGTAAATTTCAAATTTTATAAAAATCGGTGCCGATAAAAAAAAACCATACAAACTTTCAACCCCTATTTCACCCCTTTAGGGTTAAAATTTTTCAAAATCCCTTCTTAGTGGATGTCTAGATTACAAAAGTAAACATCTGTCCAACTTTTACGTTTCTACGCACAGCGGTTACGGCTGTGCGCGCGTCTTACCTCAGTCAGTGAGGACAAGTCCTTTTATATATATAGATTTGTCTTTTAATAAATATAGAAGGTAATTTATCTATATTGTACTTATAATAATAAATAACCATTCTTCTGACAATTTCTTCAATTATCTATGCTAGAAGAAAAATACTTTGCCCGATTCATAATATAAACGACAAAAACTTCTGATTATATTTTCTTTATCCTATTAAAACTTTTTTGAAACCGCAGACTCTAGGCTACGACAAGAGGAAATAAGAAACGTGAGAATAATATAAATTAATACCCATAGGTACCGAAGGCTCCGATAATTGAGACGTCAATTTTTTCAACCTGTCCGCTACGGGTTTTTGAATATTTATAACGTTATCTTAGAGCCTCTATCGCAGTCCGTTTCAACTGGTATAGATTAATGTGAATTCCGAGATATTCTAGACGTAAAAAAATTTGTTTAACAATTCTTTATAGTAAAGTATATCTTTGATTTTTTTTTGTAATTTAAAGCGTCTTATCGATGAGATTTATTTGCTTTTTTAAAAGATAGATACGCTTATTAAAATACAGGTGTCATAATGCCATTAGAAGTAAAATTATAATTCATAAGTGAGGCGACGCGACGCGTCGTGGTGGTATATTTTCATTTGTTCGTCGTTGGTACCAAAGCAAAAAACGCGGCGTCAAGCAAAAAGCAATGCCTCGAAAATTCGTCGGAATGTGTGAAATAGAGTATCTTAACACTAGGTTCTCTCTTAATATATTTCCCTATTAATATATTTTTTAAATATTTTATACGATAACTATACTCTTAGCATTTTCTAATAATGCATATAACGCATGTTGCAAATGCGTAAAACATTTTAATTTAGGACTTGTGAAAGCTTTTTAATTATTATAATTATCATAACATATTTTCTAACACAATATTAATAACAGGGTAACTTATATAGATATTTGATTATATTTATCTGTAAACTTAACAGCTTATTTACTGTAAAATAAATTATGGTAATTTTTATTAGCTAGTTTGTTTAAAAGGATAGGAAATAATGTTGACATTAAGAATACACATAATGCTTATTGAGAATCATATATTTTATTTATGCAACACCATCCAAAGCAGGTACCTTCAAATTTATTTCATTGGAAGACAGCTATTTCAAAAGATTTTTTTCTACATCTATCTCACAGAGGTCTTTATTGTACCATTAAGTGAGTGACATTTAGGATAGGAAAAAATCTTTTTTTTAGTCGCGTACGATTTAGACGTCAATCAGGCTCACTGCTCTTTTGGCTTTGTGAGATTTTCATGGACTTTTGTTTTGTTGGGCACATGCGACGCTATTATGCAGAGACGGAACTACGTTAGCCCTTTTAAAGAACATTGCTTTGTGTTATAAACGATTCGGAAAATCGCAGCTACTTTATTTCTTACCAATTTTTTTTTCTTTTTTAGTAGACTATTGTATACCGGGTAGACTGACTTAACCTGTGAATTTTAGAGGCATTGCGTGCTGAGTGGCGGAACTCAACGCCACGTTTTGCCTTGTTGCCAGAGTAAACAAATGAAAGTATTAATAAATAATAATTAATTTCCCGAGTGGGAATCGAACCCACAACTATCACGCTTACACTTTCTGCCCCTGCGCCACGACTGGATTTCCATTTTTTTAAATTCTAATTAATTGTGTTGGCGGTTTCAGAACCGCCCAATATATAGCGTGTTATAAAATATAATATATAATTACAAAATATATAATTTAACTACATTTTTTCGGGCTTACTGCGCCCGCTAGTGGCCAAGTTTCAAATTACGCTGTATAGCCATATAAGAAAATGAGATCAAATATAACGAAGAATATTGAAATTATATTTTGAATTGACACTAATTTAAGAGGTAATAATATATTTTCATATGCTAATAAAATAAAAAAATAAATTATTACGTTGAAAATAAATGTCTTAATTGCTTAATAACCTGGCAATATTCATAAAATAAAATGCTACAGAAGCGACGTCCAAAAGGAAAATTCAATAAATGACATTACTAGAATTTGACAGTTCCGTCGTTTTACTAAAAGTACAAATAGTGTGCGTGTTTTATTTATTATATTTTTGTTATTATCATTAAATTGAGACACAATTATATATTAATAACAAAGTAAACGTTTTAATGTAATGTGTATCAAGGTTATTATATAATTTTATTGTGAAAGTGTTTTTGACATTTAAGTATCAAGCTTGTTGATTACTTTTACTTTTGTTGGGTAATTTTTTGATTAGACATCTGAATTTTGACTTTAGATTAATATTGCATGGTTTTTGTTAAATATTGTTATTTTTAAAGTTTAAAATGTAACATTTAAAAGAAACAATATTCGCTTTTTGAAGCTAAGAAATCCCCAGGTCAATGTCGAATTTTGATCGATTTAAAATGACAACAGTATTGTACTGATTATAGAATTGTATTATTTGTAGGCCATTTGGTATTTTCATGTGTACGATGAATTTTAATTTTTTAAAAAATAGCTAAACCTCTAATTGTATTAATATATAGGATGTGAAAAAGTAATACAGGACCATTGACTGTTTTAGATGATATACGTGTAAAATGTGGACAGATTGATTTTAGTAAATCTGTTTTCTGTGCGAAAATCAAAAATTAAAACACTACATAATTAATTGAAGAGAGATGAGTGCAGGAGCAAATGCTGCAAACAACCTACCACCTGGAGTGAATCCAGAGAATAACTTGATGCCAGGTGGTCCTATTATAAATCAGGGAGCAAATAGAAATAGAAATAACAATCAAAATCCACTATTTAGTGTTAGAGAAAGACTGTTTCATGCTTTATTCTTCAAGTTTGCTTTAGCATATGCTAGAACATTCCCGAGGCCTATTAGAAGATTTTTTGAATTTCTTGTGTTGCTGAAGGCACTTGTGGCATTCTTTGTACTTGCATACATACACATTGCATTCTCAAGAACTCCAACCACATGTTTGAATCATATTAAGGATTCGTGGCCAAGAGATGGTATACTCAGAGTGGAAATCTTAAGAAATCCCTCTCAAGATTATACAGTTGAACAAAGTTATGCTAAGGAGAGGAAGTTAAAAAGAGATAAAGATGAGCTAAATTCTATGCTTGGAATGCTCACGACTGAAGGGTAAGTTCAATTATATTTTACTACTTAAACTAATTTATTAGGTAATCTAAAACACATATTACTGTTAGTTACATATAAAATGCAAAAGCACAAAATGCAGATAGTTAATAAAAAAAATCGATTATTTTGGATGGCTTATAATTTTTTGGTTTACAAGATACAGTTATACAAAGACATGCGAGATACAGCATGAAGCTAATAAAAATTACTTCTAATACAGTGAGAAATAACTAACATGTTTGTAAACATTGCTGTAGATGTTTTGGCAAGAATACAAATTGTCAAATATATTAACAGTACATTGTATTATAATAACATCCTCATTTAAATCACTCTTTTGATTCATTACTGTGTACTGTGAAGAACTTTTGATTCATTACTGTGTACTGCTCCTTATACCAAAAAGGTGCCTCCACACTTTTACTCTCATAGCTGTGTTGCTTCTTAAACTTATATAACACATGTAGAGTGACAGAACTCAATGCCATTCTTTTGTAAATAATTCATTTTCACATTTGAACAGTGACAATTGAACCTACTAGATGTACTGATATGTACTGTTAAATGTTATACCACTATGCCACCATGGCCTTAAGCAACAGCACTATTATTTTTAAAGAATATGAATATGTAAATAATATTTATATTGGCTCTTATCTGTAAGTGTATAAATTAATATGGCTAGAGTGGCTAAAATCCAATGTAGGTCAGTCGAGCTCTAACAACACTGAGACTATTTATAGGTAACCAATAACGTAGATTTTTGACAGATGACCTTTTATTTCACTTGTATAAATTTAATTTTAAATTCAATTCATTTCTGTTGCAGTATAGAATTTTACGTAGTAATATATGCATCAATTTAATTATTATTTATATATTTTTTACATGTCTTTACATAGTTGATAAACTATTTTTTACTTAGAAAAATAACATAAGTGAAATTTTTAATATTTCTTAACTAAAACGAAACCTCAAGAACAAAGTAATCTAATAATAATGCTAAAGAAATATATTATTTCTTTATACTAATGTAAGGCTTCATTTATGAATTTTGTTAAGATCTTAGTCATCTGTTATTACTAATAGATTAAGAAAAAAAGATTGTATGCTATTTGACAACTTTTGTTGTTATGTTAACACAGAAAATGATTTTTTGATTAAATCTTCTCCATAATCATAAAAATTGTTGTGGCACAGCAAAAGACTCACTAAATGTCATGTTTGTTGGTACAATCCTTCCTCTGGTGAGAAGTTAAAGGGCATTTAAATATTTAATTGTACTACTATTAACTCTACTATTAACACACAATTTGTCAAAAATTGGACAAAAAGTGGAGACGGGAGTCTTTAACATTAGGTTCCCACTGCCTATCCATCTATATGCTGAATACAGTGTAAAGCTAAAAAAGAAATGTGAATACAAGCAATGTAATGATAGAAACTGGATTGCCTCAACACTAGGTTCCCTCTGCCTACCCTGCTGTGTGCGTTTCCCGCAGCTTGGAGCTTGTAAACTTTTAATTCTAAATGTATAAAACTTAATAACATTTATTTTATAATTTAAGGTTTTACAATCTAGAATCATCCACAAGTGAGGACATTGAAGAAGATGAGTATTTACGGGATGGTACAGACTATGGCAACATTACTCGTATTTATGAAGACAACGATGACACACACAGACGAGTGATAGAAACTGATTACTATGGCGGCAAACCAAATTTGGAACCTAGTGCCGACCAAAAAGATCTAAATCAAACAATCATGCCTGCTGAACATGTGGAGTCTACATCCTCTATATGGGAAGGCATTTTGGGTCTTGTCGAAGATCTCGATAGAGATTCTAAAATTGATGTGAGTAAATTAATATTAAAGTGTTTTTAGTGAAATTTCAAAGTTTAGTTACCTATTAAGAAAGAGTGTTTATCTTCAAATATTTCTAGATAAGATAGTATTAATTCATGTTATAGAGTGTAATTTTATTCTTAACTTATTTTTTATTTAAAGTATATTTTTATTACACATATTATGTATATTAACATTTAGGCTATTAATAAGTAACTTTCACTTAACATTAACATTGTTAGCATCGTTTAGTATACAATATTTCTTTACAAAGAAATAATCTTTGACTTGTTTTTTAAAGCTGGCTGTTCAAAACAGGGTCAGATCTTTAATTCGAAGTATGTTATGAGCATCATAAAGATAATGTTAATTAAGATTATACGTAATAAGTAGCAAAACTATTTGCAGAATACATAAATAATGCACTTTATTATTTTTTTTGTTAATTCCTGAATAACTTGCCTGCATCTCCAATATGAAATGTGTCGAAAATTGGATGGTGCCTGGGGAATGGAGTGCCTTAACATTAGGTTCCCTCTGCTCATCTTGTTATATGCCTGCTACTATGTAAAGCTATAAAAAAGTTAAATTAAAATATGTTAATGCCTACCCAGCTATATGCGGAATACAGCGATTAACTGTAAAAAAATATATTTACATATAAGGTAATATGTTATAGAAAGTTCACACTGCTCTTACTAAATCTATTTTAATACGACAGTGGTGTAAGAGAAGCCATAATACTAATTATTACATACAGTTCTGTTTCCACTTTACTTGCTATGCTTACGCATATAATAAATACTGCTGAAAATTAATATAATAAAATATGATATATTATGTGACATCTATTTTTTAAATAGATATATAGGTTATGGTTTTACGAATGACTGACATTCAAGTATGTTTATTTAATTAACTTTTCTTATGGTTAGATTATATGTTTTAAATTCTGTGCCTTGTTGACTTAATTGCCAAATTATATTAGAGAGAGAGAGAGAGAGACTATGCCAGTCGAATTACACAATTTATTATCATTATCTTTCATGCTAGGGAGGATAGGGAACCTACTGTACGACAAATCCGTCCCACTTTCTGTCCAATGGTGGAGACTTTTGAGTTGAGTAGTAGAAATTAACGCCGTGCTTTTTCTTTTTACCCGAGTAAGGAACCAAAAATAAATCATATACCGAATCGAAATGGAACCCACAACCGTCGAGAATAAAATAAACGCAATCCCACTTCGTCATGATGGCCTATCTTTCGACACTGTTCCTATCTTGCTTATAGCACTTGGAGTACGTAATCTTTTTATATAAAAATAAAATTGTGGAATGACTTGCATGAAAAAAAAAATATTACGTTAATGATTAAGACCGTCTTCGTATCGTGTCGTGACAAGCGATATAGAATTATATTATTGATATTATATATTGTATAAAAACATATAGGTTCGATTCTCGTGTAGTGTAAAAGCTTTATGTGTAATTTCTTTGTCTTAGTTTTAAAACGGAAGTGTCTTAATGGTGAACGGAGTGTCTTAAGATTTTTGACTTTCAGGTTACTTACCTATACTTACCATTGGCACGTGCGTGTAGCAAAAAATATGAAATTATGTTAAAATTTATTTTATACTTTTATATATATGAATATGACATAGAATGTAAAGGAAATTTAATATATTTCTGCTTCTCATGCCCCAATTCCTCACCGTATAATTCCCAAACAATAGCTTAATAATATATTGTATATCTTTTTTCAGGAATCACTGGAAGACTCCGTCGCTAACGACTCCTCGAAAGGTAATATTTCGCATATATTTCATATTGAGTTTCTCATAGATTTATGTTTCATAATCGACCTCAAGAACAAATTGTTGCTAAACTCAGAACGGTTTTATCGCTACTTAAACTCTATAGGTCCCTTAAAAATATTATTATTATTGAGAATAAAAAATAATAATAGAATAATACTTTTAAATTGTTTTTTTAATATGGCAATTTTATAATTATTTTTACAACATTTTGCTGTTGTTGTTCTTGCTGTTGTTGCTTTTATCTACTCAACAGTCGTATAGGTGTGTTATACTTAAATAAAAAATATATTTTATTTTATATTTTTCTCAATTTTTTTTCAGATGATGATTACATTCTAGAATATTCTCTAGAATATGGATTTTTACGTCTTTCGCCGAGCGCCAGGCTTCGACTCAAGATACCAGTGAAAATAGTAACTTTGGACCCACAAAAAGATGAATGTTTCGGTGATACGTTCTCTCGGTTTGTTCTTGATGAATTTCTTGGATATGATGACCTTTTGATGGCGTCCATAAAAAGTCTTGCTGAACAAGAAGATAATAAAGGTTATTTGAGGTGAGCATATAATAGAATTAGTCATCTCAAGTCAAATCTGTCAACATTATAAATATAATGTGTAATATTATATTGAATGTTAAAGTATTTAATCAGATATTTAATACATAGTATAAAACATAGTCGCTTTTCACTGTCTGACCCTATATATGTATGCTTAGATCTCTAAAACTGCGCGACCGATTTTGATGCTGTTTTTTTAATAGATAGAGGTGATTCAAGAGTAAATTTTCTATAAATTCAATATTACATTAGAAAAGAAGTAGAATTAGTAATTTTAGTTTGATTCAATCAGGAAACTAAAATTTTAATTGGTATTATAATGATGAATGCCATTAGTGAGTCGTATAATTAATTAGCACATTGTTACTAATTATCATTAGCTGCTTAAACACGATTATTTTTGTTTACATACTAAGATAGGAAAGAGGTTATGTATTTAAAATATACATATTTTAAACTGATTTGGGTGAATTGACGTTATAATATATAACACGCACTGTCTCTTCTCATAGAATCATAGTTTTTTTGTAAAAAATGGCGATTATCATTAATTTATGTTTATTAAAAGTTATATTGTAAATTATTTTACTTCCATCTACTTATATATTTTACTAAATGAAATGATTGGTATGTAAGTAACGAATTGTCTTATAAGTTAACTTAGTATACAGTTTAAATAAAAAATAATTGCACGCAGTCGGCACGGTAGGCAGAGGGAACCTAGTATTAAAACACTCCGTTTCCCATTTTCTATCGAACTCTGGATCTTGCGTGTTGTGTGGCGGAATTCAACGCTTCGCTTTGCCTCGACGAAGATTTGCCAGGGCGATGAAATGAATGGGGCGAAAAATATAAATTGAAATAAAAAAAGCCAAGTGTGTATTGAACCCATAACCAGTCGCGTTCATAGTCTTACATGCCTCTCATGTGTCTCTGCGCCGCGACTGGCCTCAACACACAGTTTACAAAATGAATATAAAGGTTAAGCGAATTTATAGTCAACCTGACTAATTGTATTTTTTTTGCACAATGTTCACATGTACATAAAGAATGAATTATATGTAAATATATTGCTTTAAACTCATAGTATATGTGTACCCTATTGTGTTAATGTTTTATTTGATTTTTAAATATTTTATTTTTATACTCAATTAATATAAAAGTAAAATGCTAGTTTTTAGGTTTAATTTTCCAGTTATATGAATTAGTTATAATAGAAGTAAACAGATAATGTTTAACAGAAATAATGTTAGAAGGACAAACAAACAATTAAATTATTTTTCATACTTCGAGTATATCAAATTTAGTCCAAAACTAAATACATACTACGATATATTTTTAAAAGCATAAGTATTGTTTCAGAAATGTGATCACCGGTGAACATTACCGCTTCGTGTCGATGCTGACAGCGCGTACCTCCTACATAGCTGCTTTCTTCATAATGCTTGTATTTGTAAGTATTATCTTTATAAGAATTAATATGAACTAGCGACCTGTTTGCGGCTTAGCCCGTTTGTTTCTAAGCGTACATGTAGCAAAAACATTTTAAGCCTTTTTATGAAAATGCGGACGGAAAGAGTATTAAATTTGGTTCTGGTTTGGTCTTAATTTGGCAAAGAGCGGCGTTGAGTTCCGCCGCTCAACAAGCAATGCCTCCAGAATTCGACGGAAAATGGGGAACGGAGTGTCTGAACAGTAGGTTTCCTCTGCCTCCCCTGTTGTGTGCGTGATACAGCGTAAAGCTGATTGATCATCTGAATCCGTTCAGTAGTTGTTGCCTAAAAGGGGAATATACATCCACCGTCACAAACTTTCACATCTATAATTAATAATTTATATTGATAAAAAAATATTATAAATATGTTCCTCCATCTATTGGTACATTTAAAGATCATTTTATAATAAATTTATAAGAATTATGTTAAGAAGGCGCCATCTAGCGGCAAGTAGAATTATCACATGGTAACAAATTTACTTCGGATGGGCTTAATAAATTTAAGTGTACAATATACTCACAAAGAGATGGCACTGACGGAAATTTGGTCAAAAATAATTAAACAAAAAACTTATGACGTTGCAGTCAAATATCTAAGGCATAATCATGTAGTTAATTAATCAAAAAATTAATAAGGAAAAAACAACTGTAGGATTCCCCCCTTCAGGGTCCCTCGACTTTCTGTCCAATATTCGAGTCGTTGCGTGTTGAGTGTCGGAACTCAACGCCACGTAAAACGAAGAAATGGAATTATAAACGTAAATAAATATTTCACTTCCTTGAGTCGGAATGGAACCTACAACCGTCGCATTACAATCACACCCTTGTGCTGCTGCGCCATAATATTAGGCTATTTATTAGCTTAACAATTTTTCTAGAAATAAATTTCCCTTAACCTATCTAAATTATATGTCTATATCTATACATATAAAATCGAAAGGTCACTCACTCATTTATCACGAAATTTCAGAAACTACAAGTGTTTAGGAATCTCAAATTTTGCATAGGAGTTATTTATAGGACCTAGGTGCTCGCAAAGACGGGAATTTGCAGTATTCGAGGTTGTTTTTGGGATTCAGAGTTTGTATGAAACTTCGTTACTACAAGTGCTAGGAGTGTAAAATTTTGCATGGGCATTTCTTACACGACGCAAGTGCTTACTAAGGTGAGAATTTGCAATATTCTTCTCCTAAGGTGATAAAATAGGGGTTGAAAGTTTGTATGTGAAAAAAATTAAATCGCCACGATCGATCGATTTTTATAAGATTTGAAATTTAGACTCTTAAAAATAATTAATTGAATACGTGTTTCATGGTTTATTAGGATTCACCCTCTAAACTGACAATATGTTCATAAATATATTTGATAAATGTTCGTATAGTTTAAGCGGACGAAACCGCCAAAGTCCACTATTAAGTTATATAACAATGATCGTTATAATATCCTATATAGAAGTAGTTTCATATGCCCTCAGAATTATAGCCGGTGGCATTATAGATCAATTAATAGTTAAAGTGAGGCGCGGCCCTCCGTCCGCCACTAAAATCTGACTCCGACTCTCTCGCCGAGTTACAGTTATTGCACTTTTACAGCCCTTTCAAACTTTATTACGGTACCAAATTCCACCTTTATACTGCGCGGGCACGTCTTGTGTGTGTTTAACAAAACTCTTTATACGCGTACCTTTGCACCGAATGGTTTCACGAAAATTAGACCAAGTATCGTTAAAGAAATTATATATATATATATATTTGGTTTTTTTTTCTTTACTTTATTATGTTTATTTTAATGAGCGAAGCGATCGGAGCGCTCTACTGGAGGCTTTTTACGCTCCTTTGTCACCAATAGGCTCCCAAACTGTTTGACCGATTGAGATGAAAATTTGCAAATTTAATGATATGACCACGTACATGGTTTTAAGCGAGAAAAAAATCTATAAAATAAAAAATTAATTTCTCGCTTTGCTCAACGTGTGAACACTACCGAAATTAGTTATTAGGGAAATAAAATTTTTGATTCATTTTTTAGTAAGATCGATAACGTTTAAACTATATAATAGTCAAATATTTAATATCAATGGGTCCACTGAAATGCATAATACCCTTTGTTTTACAGAATATCGAGCAACTCTTCATCATGAATATTGGTAGACTAATCTCATATAGCGACGTCAGCGCGCTGAGAAATTGTATTAATCAATTGTCAAACGGCACGCGTATTGCCTAACATATATCCGGTTTCGTGCGAGCCTGTCAAAGCAAAGTAAATTGTGGAATGCAGCCACCCCCCCGATATGCCATTTATTGCTCGCCATCCTTCATAACCTGACAGAAATTACGATTGTACCTGGTGCAAGGGTATGGGTATGGGTATGCGTTTTTGGTGCCGTTTTCGAAATTGTTGACGTAGTTTTCACGCACACAGTAGGGTAGGCAAAAGGAACGTAGTGTTAAGACATTCCGTTCTCTATTTTTCGCCGAATTTTTAGAGGCATTACGTGTTGAGTGGCGGAACTTGACGCCGGATTTCGGCCTGTCCTGGTGATGCCAGAGCGAAGCGAGCGAGTGTTTATTTCATGCTATATTTTGACTTTTGAAAGAAAATGTTTTTTTTTTCATTATCTATGTACTCTTTCATTAATATTGCGTATTAGAAGTTCCAACTAAAACAATAAGCAGTTCCAAACACGAAACCCCCAGTACTCTAACAACAATCCAACCAAAAGTTGTGCGTAGAAACAAGAAGTGATACAGTGATTGATCGATCTAGGGGGAGGTGCACACTGCCATATATTAACGGCACTGCCTTTTAATATTAACGGGCGGATCGATGCTTCAGTTTACGGTCGCTGTAAAAACTACAGCTTGCCTGTGGACATATTAAATACGGTCCATTGCGTGACAGCCGCCGTACGCTCTGGCGCTCTGGTGTCATTTTTTTTTTGCGCCATAATCTAATATCGCTGGTGAAAATTGATTTGGGTATGCTAAGTTTTTCTATACGGCTATTAATATGGTGAAGATTTTATGGTGATGGAATTATGCTTTTGGAATGATAGGGAGAAGTTTATTTATCACATGAACGTTTCACCAAGTGATCGTTCATGTTAATTTGATATAAAGTATTTATATGATGAAGTTGCTTGTAGTTTTCAAGCAAAAAGTGGAGGAATCAAGGTTGATTTTGACTGAGAGAAAGCGTTGGAATGAAACGATTTTGCTTTGAGGCCAGTCCAGGCCAAAGCGCAGGGCATAAGTGTGAGTCTGCAAACGACTGGCACTGGACGATGACTGGTTGTGGGTTCGATTCTCACTCGAGGAAATGAAGTATTTAATGTTTTTATTTCTTCACTATGGTATCGAGACGAAGTGGGACATTGAGTTCCATCACTTAACATGCAATGCCTCCAGAATTTAGCGCAGGGTGTGAAGCGGAGGTCTTACACTACATGCCTGCCTACCCTGCTACATGCGGGTTTTATTTTAATTTAGTTTAAAAATGTTTTTTTAGTTGTGTTTAGTTTCACATTATAGTTCAATGGAAGTCTCCGTTGAACTATAATAAGAAATATATTTCGATTGATTACGTATATAAAATGAGTATTCTCCTAAATAACAACAGAAAGCAGAGAAATGTTTCGCAACACCAGGTAGGAATATCTCGGGGGCCGCCATCAATCTTTCCGCCACATCATTTGCTCCCCGCGCGGCTCGCCACCATTGAATTTCATTAATGAAACGCTTAGTGCTGATTGAATCCATTTAAGTAAGAGTGCCGATCGGCCCCGGCGTATGTTCCCTATGCACAGACAGACTTTGCTTGTGCTATTAGTGGTGGTTTCATTGATTTCGCAATAGTCTAATTGGAATTAGACTTTTCTCATTAGTTAGTTAACTTGGTAGTTGCAGCTACAAGTCTATGGTTTTTTTTTCTATATGTTTTGGATATTATAGTGTTATGTGGTTAAGGTGGTAATTTAAATACTAAAATAATGCGTTCGTTTTTATGTAGGCTCACATCATCATTACGTTTCCTCCGTCTACACTATTGGGTAGGCAGATGGAATCTAGAAACCAATTGTTAAGACACTCCGTTCCACATTTAGACACAAAGACACTGAAAAAAATATTAAACCTGGGAAATTATAAAATATAAAAATCAAATACAAATAATAATTGAATAGTGATTATTGTGTAGTTGTTTTAGGAATAACAATTTTACTAAATCTAAGATGAACATAGGATACTTTTTTTTTCTCATATTTGTAATATTTTCGATATATACCAATATATTAAAATACTTATTAATTTGACATGCAATTTATTCCGCCATGTTTATAACAACCGCCGTTGCTAAGCAACGATTTGCAAAGTTTGTTGTTAGAAAACGTCACCCAAAATAAGTTTGCTTAACGCATACATGGCGCGCGCCGACTCAACCGTATGAGACAAAAACAATATTCTCCAAAAATATTGTCCCTTAAATATTGTTTAAAAACGTCCGCGTTGATATATACTATAGATATAGATTTGTATACATTAACAAAAAATAGATGATTTCTATAATTTGATATTCATCCTTATGAAAATAAATATAATAGTCACTTTTAGCATTTCATCTAGATGGAAATTATACGTAAGATGGTTTACTGTATAACAATTTAATAAATAATTAAGGAGATGTCAGTGATTCGGAATGACCTAGCCTACGAGTGGTAGGTATAGTATGACCGACGCGAACGGGCAGATGACTTTGATGGTTTTGTAAATTTTTATATATTTTCGAATTACTGTTAATTTTTATTTAATTATTTGCTGCTTATTACTACTACTACTTATTAATTTATCTCAGTTCGGTTATCTATACCGATGTTATACACTTAAAATATCGTAATTTTAATCATTTGGGATTTTATTTAATATTGTTCGCAAAAATTATTAATTATTTAATATAGAAAAATGTTTAGTACGCGCGCACGGCAAACTTTAGGTACTTTTTCTAATATTAAGAATTTCCTTTAGTTACTTTTACTTCTTTTGTTTGTTCATTTCGGTTACTCAGATATTTTATCTAATAATAAATCACCACTTATTATTCTTTTTTAACTTATTTTAATTATTTAGGCTTATATTTTCTTACAAATTCTATTGAAAACCGAAAATAATTTCATAAATATATTTAGTACATAATCGTATAGTTCAAGCGGGTGTAGCCGCGTCCGGGCCCACTAGTTTCCAATATATTTTTAAACGTTTGTCTTTAATAAATTTTGAAAAAGGTTTTTTATGTTATATCCAATATGTTTTTATATATTGTTGCAGACTGTCTCCATTTCAATGCTGTTACGGTACGCGCATCATCAGATTTTCGTATTTATTGGTAAGTATGTATTTAACTGAATATTATATTATAACATATTTTGCTTTATAAAATTCAAAGTGGTATTTTAATTAATTAAACATTAAAAAACAAAATATTTCTTTTTCTTATATGGAATCTATTCAAAGAATGTTATAATCAAAGAAGTTGATTATATTAGCTTAATTTAACATAAGTTTTATGTTATCTAAGACAATTATAAATAAAAAAAATAAAAATCTTTTATTGTCAAGCAACGTGGGCTTGGCTAAGACTATTTATTATATACTTTATGGAAATAATACTTAAATTATATGATATAACATAAATGTAAAATATATTTGATTCCAAATATAATAAGTGAATATCGATTTTTTAAAATTATTAATTTAAGCATTCTGTGGGTTAGTTTCTATTTATAAAATGACGAGCAACTATAATAAACTTTAACAATATAGGATATATGATTCATAAATATATTGGAGGTGTATTGAAATCTTCTTTTCAAATGTACCTGTGTCTTATACAAAAATTTTATAAAATTAAAAAAAAATATAGAATACTAGTGAAAATTCTTATCTTTAAAATAAAATAATCCAAGTACTGAAGTTTTTGGTTCTACGAAGTGTTGCTTAATTTTTTTTAGAGGCACTGGTATGTCATATAGGTATATATATTAATTTGTTATTTTTTATTATAGGTAGCTCTAATGTATATATTATATCTAATATTATATGTATGTTTATTTATATATATTGTTCAACAACACTTTTATATTTGTGTACAGGCTTGCCCCTTTTCCGCCTATAATATTCATATAAAACACTGGGATATTAAGTAAAGCGTTACAAAAAGAAAGAATTCTTAAGTTTGTATTTGATTTAGAAACAGCTAGTTAAGTAGCGACGGTGCAATTACGAATCGTTGAAATGAATTCTAAAAAACACCGAGTTCTGAGCCGGCTCAGCGCAATCTCTTTGTAATAACAATAATTGCGTATAACGCCCGCGGCGGTCCCGCCCGCGCCCACTCACTCAAAAATAAAGTATAACAGGTCGGATTTACCTAACTCCCCCCCATCCCCTCTTTGATCCAACAACAATTAGCCTGATGCTGGTAATTTGTTTCTTTCCTTGTTTGTTTCTTGCCACTCTAAGAGGCTAAGATTCGATTCGATGATTATTTTTCAATTTCAATTTCATTTTCATATTTCCAGCGGAGAAAAAGGAAGAACCAATTCCAATTAAATCCATCTTTTTTTTCTATTATCTTGATTTTATATAAGCCGGGATTACCTTTGAATTTTCCCGGAGTGTTTACAATGTTTGCGCAGTTCATCGAAGTGATAGAAACAAGAGTGTTTCCAAGGGAACTCGCCCGGTCGTACCTCGTTAAGCTTGTTATCACCTTCCCGGATTTACGTGCCGCCGGATAAAAATAGTCACATCCGCTTAAACTAACTAGTGTAATTATTTCACGCTTATGTTATTTTTATTAAATGGTGGCTCTGTTATTCTGCAGGAGAATGTACGATTAATTAGACATAATTTTCGCGTTTTCTTTTGTTTTTCTGTATTATTATTTATTTTTCAACATTATTTTCTTTATTTATAGTGTTGTTCATATCGTCATCGGTAATTAAATTGCTATTGACAAAACCATGATACAAAAGTACCAAATTTCTATACAAATGTTTGAATTGGCGGGATTCTAAACTACGCCTCTTGCATATTGCTTTCTAAGAGTATACTTTTTAAACTCGGTTGGTTTTTGGCTCTATGCTCTATGTCATTTTAAGCGTGCAAATTTTTTATAGAAAAAGAAGAAAATAGAAAAAAAATGTTACTTAAGTGGCATTCTATTTGACATTGAAAATAACTTAACAATAATTACATAGGTTAGATATAGAAAGCACATTTAGTTACAATTTTCATAATATGTCTATTTTTTTATTTTGAAATTTATATTTTACTTCAGGCCCATTGCTATTTTATATGATTTATACAATGGTTATAGTATCTAAATTTTTGAGGTAGATGTGAACATAAACATTCAAAAGTGATTCTTATCTGTAAACAACTCTGAAGTTTGTAGAAATAAACTATTCAATCCCACAATATCGGATCAGGGTAGATCTTTTCAATGGGATCCATTCGGTCGCTATGACAACTCATCCCTACTGAGGCTATTGAAAAATATATTTAAGGTAAAGAAGTGGAAAATTCTGGAAAATTCTCTTATCAGGACGTTTTTGAATATCGAATATCTTTGACGGTATTTTTTTTGTACACATAAAATAACTCAATTGTTTTCCTGGTATGAGTGCCCTTTTTTTTGAGAAAATATTCCGATCCTCTTTTTTTATCAACGCTATTTTAAAAATGTTTTCTAATAAATTATTGGAATATTCGAATGGTTCACTCTTTTTAGATATATTTATATATCATTTAATAAATTTTACATTTAAGTTACCATTTAAAAAACTTTATTTTGATGAAAAAGTGGCTAAATACCTGTTTTTCAATATTATTCTACATATATCACATAGTCTGTATTAATTGATACATTTATTAAGCAGTCGTATATTTATATACCTACAATATATAAAAGTTACAATTTTTAAAGGAAATTACCTCACTGGTCAAGAATCGAACGATTTGAATAAGACGTTAAAGCTGACATGAGAACTATATGAATCTAGAACGTTTATAGGATTACTAACGTGAACGTGCACTTTGAGTGCAAAGAAAGGATTACATCTCTGGAGTTCGTATCTTACAAAGATAGCAACTGCTTCTTATATGTTTCAAAGGAAATAGCTGTAAATACTGTTCATATATATTATTTTATTAATAATGATAGTTAATTATTGATAATTTCCAATTCGTCATATTTATCGTAATATTTAGACTGTTGCTTTGTATTAAAATCTTAAAAAAATATGATTATTTTCAACAATTAGAGTAATATTGAAATATAGAAAAAATAAAAATTACTTTTGACGATAGTCCTTATTCCCTGATAGTGGGGTTTGGTCTTTGTTGATGCTAATAATTTTATGTAGTGTTGTGTTGAAATTTAAATTTAAACCTTATTTTGGTAAATTCAACTTATTTATTGAATTTTAATATAATATTATGCATCATTTGGACAATGCAGCGGCACGTACAAAGCGACCGCATCCGGAATGTGACAAACAGACCGCGTCACACCGATGTGTTCGGGGTTTATTGTTTTGGCTAATTAATTCTCATTATTGGAACTGCTAGTTTGGCTTTCTCTGAGGATATTTCTTTATAATTATCCATAATATTTCATCATTTAATATCAATTAGTACTGATTAATTTTAATTCCGATCTTAATCTTACATACATACTAACAATTACAACTACAGTTTAAAATTTTACTAAACAAATTTACAATAGAAGTTAAATATGTAACGGTATCGATAATCTACAGATATTTTTAGATTCATAAAGATACGAATATAAACTCAATATTTATTAAATATTTCAACATAAAAAAGTGCTCTGAGCATTAAAAGGAAAAAGGCTTAACCATTTGCATAATTAAATATTGGAATTAACTTTGCGATCTCTAGGAGATAATTGAGTGAAAAGAATATTTTTGTTTACCTTATTTTTTTTTGTAATGTAAACTGAGAGCGTTCGTTAATTACGACTTACTTATTGAAATGGAAATATCTTGATTCATTTTCTTTATATTAAGCTTATACTTGACAGATATCTACTGTTTTCAGTGTATTAGAAGCATATTAATAATATTTTTTATTGTTGTAGCAAAAAGAAATTTTAGTTAGTTTAATATATATTTCAAATTCACAGCTATATAAAACGTTATACATATTTTTTTAAAGCTTTATCTTACTTATTTCAACAATGTCGATGCTAGGAACGTCCTTAGTAAATTATTTATATAATTTCTTTGAAATTATAATTTTCTAGAAATAGCTTACAATTTTCAGCCTGTTTTTCGATAAAATAAAAATATTATAATAGAATTAATTGAAAAAACATTGTTAATTTCCCCCCATATTTCTATACGAGTACGTAGACAACGCAATGAAAATATAATGAAGTAGATACCGGGAAGGACACCGGAGGCACTTGTAGAGCATTAAATAAACACAAATCTGTGGTTAGCGGTTGACTTTCGGTTAATTAACCACGTGTGTTGACGAACTGTGGCTTACTTGAAACATAAACTCATTAAATTACAACAGGCGTATGCAATACGGAGTTTTATGTTGTTCTTCATCTTATGTCGTTTTGTGGGATGTACTGTTGGTATTCTCTTTTTTTGTTGTAATGAAGATCTAATTAGAGTGAATCCTTTTATTTGAATATATTTTGAGGGCAATGAAATATTCAACATTTTCATTTCTTCGCTTTCGGTGTCGAGACAAAGCGCCGCTTTGAGTTCCGCCACTCAACACGCAATATGTCTAGAATTCGGTAAAAAATGAGGAACGGAGTATCTTAACACTAGGTTCCCTCTCCCTACCATGCTCTGTGCGAATACAGCGTGAAGATATATGAATACATGATCATGTATTTAACTTGATTGAATTTCAATGTGACTTAAATTGTAAATAATCTTATTCAAAATAGATTTAATATTGTTTACAGAGTTTTGTAGGTTTGCGATCCTATAATTTAGATTTGTTAGGTAGGAAAGTTTTAAATCACTTTTCACAATTTTGATAGGACTTCAATTGGTAATTTCCTACACTATTTTGTCGCTTTCTCGTACAACTTGTTTTGCTTCAGCGGTTCAAGTAAATTGCTGTTTTCAGCTATATTATGTAAATTTAAATTTTGTATTTATTTACAGATAGATTTGTGAATATTTTTTCATAGCTGATTAGTAAATTGTACTAGAACTATGTGAGTTCAACCGAATGCCGTTAAAAACAAAATCTATACATATAATATAATTGTGAATTATCGCTGATTGTACATGGTAGATATACGAGAAAATCTATTTTAGGGGACATTTTTCAATACTACAGAACTCAAAACAATAATTTGTAAAATTTTCTTTTTTTCATAATTTACTTTTTCTTAGAAAAATGTAAGATCTAAAAATTATATTTTCATATACATACGATAATATATAAGTCAGACATTAAATATTACAATGGTAAAAGTAAAATTAATGATATAATGACCTTCCCAAGATTGATTTTAAGTATCAATACACTATACGAATTAGTGCTATATCTATTTGTTTTTATATATTTCATAGACAGACGCTCCAATAATATTTTAAATTGAACAATGAATCTATTCAATATTCTTTAACGTGGGTTTGCAAAACATTTTTTTTATTTTTGTATAAGAATATTTTGTTCTGAGAAGAAAACATGAAAATACGTTAAGTATCTAATTTGCGAATATTTAGCTCCCTTAAGGCGATTTACGAGGCAATTTGTTCAATTATTTTGGTTCCCAATAAGGCGTAATCTGCAAAAAGTATTGATATATATTGGAAGTGAAAATAAGCAGATAACGATGGTAATATTTTGAGACATCGTTTATATCGTAAATATAATAATATGATTTTGTTATTCTGTTTTTTTTGCGTCACGCTGTATCCCGTACACTTAGAGGGAACCTAGTGTAAGAACACTCTGTTCTCATTAAAATCCACTCTCCGCCGAATTGTTCAAGCATTGCGTGCTTAGTAGCGGAACTCAACGTTGCACTTTGTCTGTAATTATTATTTTGTAATTTGTGAATATGTCTATATTATTTTACTTTATTGAGAAAAAACAATTTAATACTGCAAAATATTTGATAGAATTTTGTATAAATGAAAAAAAAAAGAAATCCTTTAAGCAATGAAAACGCTTCCACGCCTCGTACTATAATAGAATGAACAGCGCGGCTTATACAAAAGAGGCATCGTTTTACCTCGTATTTTTGTCTAATTAGGGCCAGGAGCGGCGCCAGCTCGGAGGCCACTTCACGTTGCGCTTAACAATCGCTCGGGTTGCCTTTAATGCCAATTAGGTACCTGCGCTATATTGTTCTCGGCATCAAGTATCACTTGGGGATGCCACCTCCAAGGATTTTGTAGAGTGATCCGCTTGGAATATATTTTGTTAATTTTTTTTAATAATATAAATACTAGCAGATTAATATGATAAGCATTTAAATTAAAACACTCCCTTCTCATTAGGACGCTACATTCTTTTAATATCAGTACCCCAAATGGGAATCAAATTCAAATTCAAATCTCAATTTCATCAGAAGAACATTTTGTTTATGTATAATTAAAAATAAACTCATATGCCGTATTTTTCCAAATGTCGTACAATTATTTGAATTAATTTAATATTTCAATTAAAGGATATCAATTGTGATGTTTAACATCGTTTCATATTTTCCATAACACGCTTGCAGTTGCTAGCGATGCTTTATGATAATAATATGACTCCAGGAAGCAGTAAATTGTAGAAAATACGCAACGGAACGGGACCGGCAGAGCGACGGCGAAATTAATATTACATGATGAATGATGAACGATGACGTTGCAATTTACAATTTGTACCCGTATATATTAGATTATTTGCAACGGAATGTTTAATTTGATACAAAAAATATGTAATTGAGAATTTTTGCTTGGAACCTTTTTAGCCCAGGAGAAAATTGTGAGACTTAGACTAAAAGTTTTTTTTAGATTAGTTTTGTTTAAAAAATTAAAAGTCACGTCATTTCCTTTAGAGATACTCAGATATACGACATCAAAAGATTTCATAGTATAAAGTACGGGACAGAAAATGTAGCAGGATTATCCCAACCAAACAAACAACCTAACGTACTTCGACGAACCGGGGCCCAACGTGAACTATGCTAACGAAAAGACGATAATACCTTTATCTTATTATGAATGTGCTGTTTTTAAAAGCATCGCCCTCTGAAAAATACAGCTTTGCAATCCCGTTTTACTTATTAAGTATGGCATAGGTGGTGACAGCGTTTTTACTCTTGTTCCAAACTTGCCTTCGTAAATGATTAACAGCGTTAAACCAAGCCCCTAAGCTTCCGTGGTCCAATGTCATTTACTTTTCCGTAGACAACACTCGAATATATCGTATATTTTTAAAGATTTCTCTTGTCGGCTCGTAAAGAATGATCCGGCGTCTCGGGCGGCACCATTACTTCTCGTGGCGCATGAAAAATTCATATATATGCCGTTTGATCGCGTTAACGCCTCGTAGCGTCGTGGGTGCACTCTTGGGTTCTACGAATGGCTTATAGCCAGCCGGTTTTCAACTATAATAGTGTTTTTAAAAATTTACATATATCACTTAGTTTATTTTACATTTATTTTGGTTGCGGTGGGAAATATTATATATATTTTTATTTTTATAATAGTATAATAAGATATATGTACCTCCTATATTTATGATCTTTGTTTCAGTGGATTTGCTGCAGATGCTAGAATTTAATGTGACTGTTTCTTTCCCAGCGGCACCACTCCTTACGGTTATTTTGGCTTTAGTGGGTAAGTGAATTTACATATATCACTTGACATTTGTAGAGATTGTCTTAGGTAAAAATATTTACAATTATATTTTAGTTTTGCATTTTAGAGTATTGCTTGTAGGAATTGCAGCTAGCTAGCTATAAAAGCGCAAAGATGAATGTGTGAATATTGTCTAGTGCTCTCGTAATAGCAGCGATCTGTTACCGCTAAACGTGACATGCAAACTTTTGCCATAAATGAAGTTGCGTTTAGCACGCAAATGGAGCTTTTAAGGTTGCCAGGCGTTTGACACCCTGAAATTCTTGCACGTTTATACTTTGAAACTGCATGAACTATTGTAGCCAGGAAATCTTGCAACACCTCACAACTCTGAATTTAGTACGTTCTTTGATACATTTCTAGCAATAACTATATATTTTGTAATATATAGAACTGGAATACTTTTTTGGGATTGTGATGTAAATAAAATGATAATTTTTCATTAAATTTGTCAATGGTTAATTATATTATAAATAAGAAAAAAAATCAGTTGTTCAGGGCTGATTTGGCTTTCGGAAATGTTTATATCTATTCTGGTATTTTCTATATATATAATTGAAGTCACGTGTGTAGTATCTTCATTGAGACGTTAGTAGGTCGGTCGATTCAACAAGTAAGTCGGGCGCGGCGCCTGTTGCGCGGTAGGGCGGGGCGCCTGTTGCGCCTCACAGACGCCGGCCGCCCACTCGGCTGGCTCGCGATCATATCCTAATATTTGTGACCCATTTTAACCAAATTGTCCATTTATGTTTCCTATACACAGTGACATTGTATCTATATCTTTATTTCTTAGGCAACCAAGAATTTCGATTTAATAAACCGCACTTAAATCGGTTGATTCATTTAGGAGCTACAGTGCCACAGACAGTTTGATCAAAATGATAACATCCCTCATCATAATGTCAGATATTAAAAGTACATACATACATACATAGCTTCACGCTTTATCCCTAGCGGGATAGTCAGAGAGAACGAAGCGCAAAACGCTACGGTCTCTACATATTTCTTTCACCTCGTCCACTGTCATCAACCTCTTCATACATGCCCTCCGGGGGATCCTCATGTTTTTAACGTGACCTTCCTCCAGTATCTTTGATACTGTGTTTTCGAAGGTCAACCGAGGTCTCCCCTACCTCTCTTACCGGCCACTTTTTCATCATAGATCTGTTTTGCCATTCTTTCAGCACTCATTCTTTCGACGTGCCCAAACCAGCTGAGCACGTTCTTCTTCATTCTCACCTCCCCCAGGTGAAATCATCGCTAATACCAGTAGTATATTTAAAAGTAAAAAGATAAAAAAAATATGCTTTTTAGTTCAATTTATAAATTAAGTATATTCTACGTATGTTGTGCCATTCGTAGTTCGTCAGACTCAATTATTGTTACGAGCAGGTTTAGGAAATTCTAATCTTGAAGTTGGCGTATACGGCTGGCGACCGACGCCCGCATTGCATATCGTCTGATTAATATCACCCCCCAGCCCTGACGTGCGGCTCCTGACAAGTTTCCACCACCCGCAAACAGACATACGTGCATGTATTTCGTCTTTTATGAATATTGAATATCTTGTAATATTCTAACTTTGCACCTTGTATTGTTGATATAAAACAATGACTATGTTTTAGTTCTTGCTTTGGTTGTGTATTTGTTGTAGATATTATGTTTAAATAAACTTATGTCAATATTTACGTTATTGCAATTATATTAATTAATCTACATATCTTAAAAACGTAAAATATTCCGTTGAGATATTTGCCTCGTGCTGCTGTTTCCTTTTAAACAATTAACCCTAAAGTTTAAAATAGGATTATTTTTTTACAATTTAAATTAAGGTTAATTTTCCAAGATTTTTATCGTCTGTCATCGTGTGCCACTCAGAATTTTTTTAGCAGAGATTACTTTCAATCCGTTTCCAGCAGCCAGCAAAGTTCGGCATATTTAATAACTTCTTTTATCTACTCCACTGTCCTGATAACTTGAAGACATTCAATTACCCTAGCTCGGATTAAATTTTTCAGCCGCTTTACTTCGTACGAGTTCTTTTGTATGTTTTTTTATAGCATACATATAGTGTATCCCGTACACAGCAGCTTCGGCAGAGGGAACCTAGTGGTAACACACTCCGTTCGCCATTTTCCTCCGAATTGCATATTGAGTGATGGTACTCAACGCCGCGTTTCACCACAACGAAAAAAATGGAAACATTAAATATTTCACTTCTTCGAATGGGAATTGAACCCACAACGTGTTGCGTTTACAGACAGGTTTCAGATTTGTGCTCTGCACCATGATGGGCCTGGCTGGCTGGTCTGGCGTTTTGTATGTGAAATTCCACAATACTATCCATTCATAGCGGGATCGCCATCAAAGTCAATAGGGACTGAAAAACAAACTGGTTTCGGAATTCAACGCAAATATAATACAACTGGAAGGTGATGCGGCGAGAGTGGCTGTTTCAGGCTCTCATATGTTTTTGTTTGCCCGCACATAGCGTCACGTGGCGCTAGGGCACGTACGCGAGGCCAACTCTGAATACTAATAGATAGAATTGAGACCAGGCGCTTCGCAGGTCGCGTCCGAAAATTGGATTCGGATTCGTATCGCAATATACGCACGCACAGTGCACACAGTGTTAGCGCTGGACTGTAGAGACAATGGCCAATCAAACTCGGCCCGCCCCCGCTGTACGTGCTTCATGAGCGTGATTAAAGTTAAACATTATTTTAACTTCAATTTTTAAACTAATCAGCATACATCATAAATACTTTTGTTTTTATATTGCTTTAGTTTTCGTTTTTGGTAGAAGAGGTGTTGGTGATTTTTTTTCAGCTTGTTACGCTGTATCCCGCAAGTGGCAGGGTAGGCAGAGGGAACCTAGTGTTTAGACACTGCTGCCAATTTTCCGCCGAATTCTAAAGGCGTTTCGTTTTGAATGGCGGAACTCAACGCCGCGCTTTGAGCTATCGACATATAGCTTTTATGAGGCTGAAATTTTTTGCATCCTAATGTGGCGGTCGAGTCACCTCGTTAGCAGCATATAATTGTTGATACCTTGCAAGATTTTAGTTGCCAGAAATGCGTTTTCTTCTCAGTCGTTACGCTCTTGACAGAGCGGTCGTGGCCATCACGTAGTCACGTTTTTGGCTTTCGTTAATCTTTGCCAGAGTTTCATGCCATTTCCTTCTGTTGGTCGCCATTCTAGTGCACTCATGCAATTTACCGCTCACAGCTGATTTTACTTGGTCATACTCGTCTTCCCTATTTTTCTGTATAGAAAGCGGGAAGCGGAAAAGAAGAAGGTCGATGCCATTGGGGTTTTGGTGCTGGAAGAAGATGCTCGGGATATCGTGGACAGAGTTCCGTTCCAATGTGTCCATACTCCAAGAACTTGGCATCAAAGAGCGACTATCAGCTCTTGTAGAAACCCGCATGCTTAAGTTTTTCGGTCACATCTCCAGAAAAGGAAACGACTCCATAGAGCGACTCCTGGTGCAAGGCAGAGTAGATGGTACCAGACCAAGAGGTAGAACACCCATGCGATGGACTGACCAAGAAATGCATAATACTTATAAAATATTTATGGGTACGCACTGTGTGTGCACAGTATCTCGAAATAATAAAAAAATGACCACTTCTCATTTATATTCTTGACAGCAGGTACGATCGGAATCCCAGGATTATATTTTGAGGGACGTGAAGAACTTTAAATGTTTTTATAATTTATGTCCTATTACAATTTAAACATACCACCCATTATGGACTGAATATCATTTCGATTGGTTATTAATTGCGAAATATCTGTAGTCTCGTAGCGCTCCGAAGCTCTTAAGCTTGGCGGAGCGTAGGCCGAGCGACAATGGAGGCGGCCGGTGTGGATTACTCCCCCTTAGGTGTTCCTCTACAAATGGGGATTTAATTTGCCGTATCCGTAAATACAATAGACGAAAATTTGCGCTTCCACCTCCTGTCCGCTCGAATGAAGAAGGGTCAGGCTAATAACAAGAGTTTCGCTGAAGTGAAATTTTCCGAGTGTTATGAATTATGAATCTATTATAAGTATGTGGACTGTTGGATATTTAAATGTTGAGTTTATACCGTGCTCTTACGCAAGAATGCTAATTTAGGTCATTGTTACTCAGTAATTCTCCACTCCATGTTTTTTTTGTGGTTTTCATTCTTTCGAAGATATATTTTTTTGCTGTTAAAAATAAATAATAATGTATAATAATTAACAATCAATTTATTTTTTACTAACTAATTTCTTTAAATTTTAAATAACTCTTTCAAAAAAAAGATAAAAGCTTTCAATTCTTACTTAGTTGTTAAATTTTCTCACTCTATTCTTCTTGCCCTATAATAAACATATCTACAAATCAGGATTCTTGCTTCTAGGTTTCGACATTAGGGCTTTACGACGAAATCGAGCTACGTTAGTTACAAAAGATTTTTATTCTCATGAGTCCATTTTATAAATAAATAACATACAATCTTTTCAAAGCGGTATAGTTAATTATACATAATTAATTCTTACCCTGACCCCCAACGCACAAACTAATTATGTGACTAAACATTCGGCTATACGACGGCAACGTGAAACAATAGATGGATGATAGTAGCGTGACAGTGCGGCCGCGAGACGCCGATGACACCGCATTAAAATGAAATCCATACGGGTATGATTGATGAGCGTGCAAACACCGCGCCCGCGCCCCGTGCCAGCCAGCCAGCCAGGCCAGCCTCGTTCGATTTGCTGTGCTGCTACCTTTGTAACCCTACAATTTTCTACAGGTTCGGGTTTTTTTTACTCTCCGTTTTCATTGAAAAGCTAATTTTATGATTAGCTATTACGAGGTCTGTCGTGGCGGAGTCGTGTGTAAATGCGACGGGTTGTGTGTTCGATCCTCATTCGTAGAAATGAAATGTTTTAATATTTTCATTTCTTTACTTAACACCAGAGTGCACTTAAGTTCCTTCGAGTCCACTCAAGAATTAGGCGGAACGCCTAGTTTCTTCACACTTGGCTCTCTCTTCCTACCCTGGCACATGTGGAATACGGAAAAAAAACATAAGTTATCACTTTTCTATGGTTTTTACCTATTTATTCCAAATAAAGTTGTAAAACTATAGCGAAAAGTACAGTTACCCGTAATATATAAATAATTTCACTGATTTTGTTACATATCGATATTTACAATTATGAAGTAAACGATTTAATATTTGTATATGAAATCGATTTCCAGTAAATATAACGTAGGTACTACAAATGCACCGGTTTCGCACTACATTAGTAGTTGACGTGACAGTAGGTACATTAATAAACTATAACAAAGATAGTAATTTGTGCTTCACTCGATAGTTGCTAACGTTTAATCTGGTTTAATTTTCTATAGCGTGCGATATATTGACGTATTATGATGTTGACGGTATTGACGATATTAATAAAACGACATTGTTGCACCAATATCCATATATAACTTGCTTTTGAATTTGATATGCGCAATATATTTTCATTAATAATATGGATACGTAGTAATTACATATATTCAACAGGTTTATTTAATACAATAAATGATTATAAATAATTATAAATCAGTTTTCATGCTGTCTCCGCAGGGTACGCAGAGTGAACAGTGTTGAGGCACTCCGTTTTTCATGTTCTGCTCAGTTCTGTGGGCATTGGGTATTGAGTTTAAGTCTTAAGCAACTCTTAGAGCGAGGAAATGAAAATATTACACATTTAATTCCTCAAGTGGGAATTGAACCTACAGACTGTCGCTTCACTTTATTATTACTTTTTCTAATGTATGTAATTGTCCTATAATTTTGTCCGTTTCTATAGTTCTTGCGTGTGAAACTAAAAATAATCAAGGCTTAAGGGTAAAAGAGATTATTATATAGACACCTACAATTAAAACATTAAAAATATGGTCTAAATCAAGATCCTGAATTTGACATTATATACCCATTTTAGGCTGAAATCGTGATTTACAAAATTAATTTAAAAATGTATAAAAACGAATATTTAAGAACAATTTTATTTTTTTAGTCTATTTGCTATTATTAAGACAGCTAATCCGATTTTCAGACTCACTGGTAGTAGTGCTGAGGCATTTTTAAAATAAAATTTCGCGTAAAATTTTGCCACTAGCGGCCTGGCCTGGCTGGTGAGGAAATTAACCCGAGTGCTTTTTTATTGCGTTTAGCGCTGCACCGTTAAAATATAATTTGGAGTGTAGTGTGCCATGTGGTCACGGTCGCCGCTAGATTTAGATAATAATTTACGTGGATACGTGTGTTGTTATTAGTATGTTATTGTTTTTTAAATGAATTGTTTTGTTTCTAAATATTGAATATGACTTATATGACGGGAGTACGTAGCGCTGGGGCATCGGTGTGTGTTGTACACTCGACAGGTAGTGGGTTCGATTACCACCCGTGAAATGGAAATATTTGATGTTTTTGGTTTTGGTATACCTAGAAGAAAAATAGAGCCGTTGAGTTTGGAAAATGGAGAATGAAGTGTCTTAAATCTTAACACTAGGTTTTCTCTGCCTATATATAAAATACCAACCAAAAAAAAAAGTGGTTGCTAATTACACGAAATATATATATTGAAGAATCACAAACAATATGTATTGTGAAATATGCATGCACAGAATAATGGAAGCTTAAAAGGGATTTGCACAATGGAAGAGCTTCATGTTGTTGGGAAACTGGACGTGATATTTTACAAATAATTGATGATAGTATTACGTGTGCGCGATACGCGGAATGCCGGTAGCCAGAAATAATGATTCGCAGGGATTCAGTGTGCGTCGCTTTGTCCGTTTTGGTTTTTTCTTTTTTCTTTCTTTTTTTATCCGACTGCAAAGGAAGGGTTATGTTTTTCGCGTGCATCTTGTATGTATGTAATATTCTTTATTATCTCGTATTTCCACAATCGCTGAACTTATTTACGTTAGATTCTACTTGGCAATTAAAGCCAGGTGACGTTTAAAAATTAAACATGACTGTTCGACGCCATTGTAGGTACTTAATGGAATAAATATTTTGGTTTTTATAATATTACAATATATTACTTATATCAATAGAAGGATTTTAAAAAGGTCAATCTCTCGATTTCTGAAACGTTATCAAAAAAAATATCATTAGGATTAACAGTCGGGACCCAAAAGACCCAACACCCAAGTTCAGCAATGGATTTTTTTTAAAAATACCATTGCTGAATTTGGGTCACTTGGAAAAATGTTTATTTTTTTTAAGGAAATCTTAACTGTAATATCCCATCATATTATGTTCTTATTAGCCGTAATAAAATTCAAAACAAAAACGTTCTTAGCGTGTAAAGTGATATTCTTAAGCTAGTTAAAAGTTGAGAGAGTTTGTAATAAGAGTTTAGAGCTGAACGACTCGCGGGCCAAGTTCTAAAAAGTTCCTCCACTTTCTTGATTCTTCTCTCTTCGATACTTGGAAGTGGACGCGCCTGAGATGCCGTATTATGTTCTCATTGAATCGTATAAACAACTTTGTAGTGCTTGTAATAACTGATATAATATATTTATTTACCTTTCGCTAAGTTTTCTTGCGATATGAAGTCAATAGTTGACGCACTGAAGTTTTAAAGATTGAAGCGACTCTTATTTCATAAGAAACTTTATTATAGAGAAGTGTTGTGTTATATAAATTTCGTTTTTTATTTTGTTGGGTGTATGTTTGTAATTATGGTAGTTATAATAAATTGCAACCAATTGATATTATGTTATAAAATAATAGAATATTTTAAAAGCTTAAGACTATAAAAATATGCATATTTTGTAAGATATATGGTTTCCGATGTTTAATAATGTATACGAATTTTAATTTAAATAAACATAATTAATTATACAGGTTACAAATATTTACATTTTAAATATATCTTGTACGCATAATGTGCATAATAATTTTTATCTATTTTAATGTTTATTGGTTAGCAAACTATAAAATTATATTTACAAAAATGTATAGTCTACTTCTTCAGCTTCACGTTGTATTCTCTCACTTTCCGCTGCATTTTAAAGGCATTGCATGTTGAGTACGGGTGCGGTACTTAACGCAACAGTTTGCGTCGGCACCATATCTAAGAAATACTAAATATTTCATTTCCTCGAGTGGGAATCGAACCCTAGACCTGTCGCATTTCCACTCACACGACTGGCCTCAAAAATCAAGTATTAAAATAATAAATTTTCCAAGAGCCCAGACAAAGTAAAACTGTAGACTACACTTTCAATTTGATATCAAGCTTAGGAAATCTCATATCTCCGTCAATACTTAGCTCATTTGTTATTAATCCTAGCGGATAGAAACCGCCAGACGCCGCGATATCTGAGATCGGGGTTCAAACTTTGCCGTTTGTAACTTCTTTCCCTATGTTTAATTGAGAAAATTTCAGTTCTAGAAGGAATCGTTTTAGAAGTTGGCTTCAGTTACTGCTATTTTTTATATTTAATGATTATTTTTATATATTGCATATTGTTTTGGTTATATTTTAAGGTGTTATTTCAATATTTAAATTATTAAGTTTTAAATCAATAAATTCTGTAGATTTTCAGCAATGAAAATCGCCAAGTAAAGACATGGATATTTTTTAACTTATTTTTATGGCTTATAACTTTTTTGTATTTATAATCGTATGTAGGGTAGTTAAACAATAGTAAGTAAAATCAAGATTAGGCGATTAATTGTGGGTTCGATTCCCATTTAAGGACATTAAATATTTAATATTTTCAACTCTGGCGAGGCAATGCGCGGCGTTGAGTTCCGTCAATCAAAACGTAACGCCCTTAGAATTGAGCGGAAAAAAAATGTAGTAATTATTCAGATATATCTTGTAACATAAAGCGCATTTCCGGTTAAACATTGTGCTGGCGAGGCAATAACCGTCTCTTTATGATAAAGTTAATTAGATAGAACATTCGTTCCCCCGAGCCACTGCTCAGATGAGCTCCGTCTCGTGGAAACACGGAAGAAAATAGGCGAAGAAAAAACCACGTCTGTTTAGAATATTTTTTTCAGCTTCACAGTTTATTCCGCTTATAGGAGGGTAGGCATAGGGAACCTAATGTTAATACATTAGTAAGATGCGCTTTTACGCGCAATAAATAATTATTAATTCTACCGAGTGGGAATCGAACCCCGTCTTCCGTCGCCTTACTTGGAATTCACACCTATGAGTATACGTATCTAAAACATGCAGCGAGAGCCGAATTAAATTTTGTTAAAAACTAGGATGCTTAGAATTAATTGCTAGAAAACAAAAAAAACAACGTCAGAAAAGTGCAAGTGTTCCTATAGGTATACAAAATTACGAACAATACGAGATATGAGGTAGAGTAAAAAAGCATATTATTGAAATGAAAAGAAAATGTAGTTAAATTTAGAGAAATATTTCTGCGGGTCATTTTGTGAGTGGTGCCAACATTATAATTAAAAAACGTATTTTTCAAGCAGCAAATATTTCTATGTATGTTACAGTTAAAAAAATAGATTAAAACATATGTAAATATCTGATATAGTAATAAATATCCATCTTAGTCAAGAGCGCATCCGAATCGATAGCCCCGAGCTGCAATTAGTTTGGCCGCCGCCCGGATCAAATCAAACAATGAGTATCGATGTCTGTCCTCTTCTTATTTAGAGTTTGTTCATTAGTTATATACTATGATCGACGTAGTTACAGTATCTTGATTTACATATATAGTAGATATGTGAAACTTTTATGTACTTTGGTCTGTGGAAGATGAAGTTATCTATTTTCTATAAAAATCCGTGATTTGTGGCTTGAAGTAAGATAAAAACACATTCGTCTTTAAGTATTCTTGTACAACATGGCAAAAGACAGTTTAAAATTTCAATGGAAGTTAATAATCTTATTAAGAAAATATTAAACCCACAAAAGAAATTAGAAAATTTAAATAGTCGTAATTAAAATCATAAAGTATATTTTCATTTAGCTATTTACCAGCCGGGTTATTTACTATCCAATAAAACTGAAAAAATTAAAAATCCAACTCTGTATTTTTTTATATGTTTTCTAAAAAAACATTTGGCTCAGTAAATTATACGTGTTTATATCTAAAACAAATGTACGTCTGAAATACAGAACTTCCTCAGTTTCTTTATCGGTTAAAAAATCTGAAAGATATTAGATACAAAATTATTCCTCCATATTGCATATCAGTTTTAACTGCATTACCTACACTGCCGGCGCGCAACTAACTATTAAGCGAAATAAAGTAAAACACCGCACCCTGCCGCTACGTAACTGGGTTACGCGATCATTGATGAATTTAGTTGTAAATTGCTACATCCGTAGCGGCCGGGGGCAACGGTTAAACGCTTTGTGTAACCTGATTTTAGTTCTAATTTTCGTCTATAGAAGAGAAGCGATTGATTATTAAGATTTTATTTATAACTAAAATAAGGATAACATGTAAGAACGTAATGTTAAAAGATTGTAAGACTATAATATTAAAGTTGTGATTTTTTGTATTTATTTTAAAAAACGGTTTTTATGTTTATCTATCTATCTATTTAGACTTCCAAATCTGCTTTAGTCCTATTTATATATATTAAATTTAGTGTCAATATACTATCATGGCTTTGTGCTGTATCTCGCATATATCAGGGTAGACAGAATAAGCCTAGTGCTAAGACACTCCGTTCCCCGCCTGCTGAGACACGGCCTATTATTTTATATATTTATAGTTAAATTAGTTCTTGCCCATATCTATTTACTTTTTTGTCACAAATGAGTTTATGGAACGGTGTATCGTAGTTTTAAATCGAATGCAATATTGCTAGCGTGCGTCCCTGTTGGGTTTCTGCTTCTTTTTTTGTTTTGAAAAGCGAAATACAATATTTTTTATTGAGTCAATTTCAAATTTAATATCGGACAATTCTCTAAAGACATCTTATGTACACAGTGTACATATATGTATAATTTTTGTCTTTAACGTTAACTGAAAAATACTTTTAGATTTTATAAACTTTTCATTTTCCAAATTAACTTTTATAAACCTTCACGCTATATCCGGCCGTACCGTATAAAGCAGCTTATATATTGAGTGGCAGAATATATATATAGAGCGAGAAAAAGAAATATAATTCATCCCCCAAGTGGAAATCGAATACATAAGAATTTTATATGGTACAGTCTTAATAAAGGTAAACTGTTGCTGAAGTATTAAAGACGTTTAAAACATTTCAATCTTAGTAGATTGTACAGTTGGAATGTATCCGATTTTGGTTTATAAATTGGTTAACGATAACTTCGACTATCCCTTTCCTGTTGAGGAACTAAATATAAATATAACTCCGTGCAAGTAAATAACCTCAATTCTCGACTAAAACTTCAAAAACTAAATTGGGTCAGAACGCTAATTTAAATACATTGACCAGTCATTATAATAAGATGCCAAAATATCCTGAGGCTTTTATCTATATGCTCTCAAGTAATTTTCTAGAGTTTAAAAGTAAACTTCGTGTCGATACTAAAGATATCACTTTATCACCCTTCCTCAATCGTGTTCCTGTATTGTATTCTTATATATTGTATTTTTTTTGTAGTATATTTAATTTCTAATAAGAGAAGATTTAAAAAAAAGATAACTTTTAAATTTTATATGTGTATGTGTGTATATAAAAATCATTATTTTTAATTGAAGAAACTGTCCCGAATCAATGAATCGAAGAAAATGTCAGACTGGCCGATTCAGCTGCCGTGTGACAGCTTATAAGTAAAGAAAAACTAAGCCCATAAATTTTACAACATGTTTTTAATATCCGAATAAGCTGCCAGTACACAAGTACGATTCCAGGCTTAAATTTTCCTTTATTTAAATAGCAATTGCTACTTGATAATGTTGTTTATAAATCCTCAGCTTGTAATTATTATTTATATTAAAAGCAATATATCAAAACCATCAATATCATCATAGAAATATCATTCGTTGTACAACCCATAAACCCCGAACGATATCGGATGAAATTTGAAATATGCACCTTTGATATTCTGCTCAGTTGAAATGTTTTCTCGATACGAGTGTTTCTGTGTATTTGTCGTGTATCTGTTTCCACGTCGAGAGCTGTTCAATTGCACGTGCCGTGGTACTCTCGCCAATGGACTTCCCCCCCATTTTCATTTTGATACATATTTCCACCTAAATATATTCGTCTATTTTCGGCTTGTCATCTACGATCCCTTGCGCTCGTGTTGGTGTAATCTGTGAATGTTTCAAGGGATGTAATGCAATATGTTCGATTATATTTTGGTGTATTTACTACTAATTTTATATTTATTAAATTTCAGCCAAAATTTGCTGTCTCTGATAAGTAAATTTTAGGTGAAAAATAATTTATACCATTAATTTATTTTGTAATAATCACTTCAATATCCATTCTGATGAAATGGCGTGTGAAATATTTACCGGAGTTAACTTTAGCTGGAGGTGTGGAGTGGTAAGTATTTTTTTTTAGAAGCAACAAAAAGGCGTGCCGCCCGCCCAGCGAGCGCTGAATCAATTACGTTACGGGTGACGTGGTGGCGGACCGTAATTCGATCCGTCGGCAAATGTTGATTTGACCGCCGCCGTAGGGCGCATCTAGCTGGATCACCCGGCACACTGATCCATTTCCACTATTAGCAGTTTGTTAAACCGCTGCCCTAATTAAACTCTGCGCCTCTCGCCTTCAACGCGAGGGACCTGAATTGCCCGACACGTACGCCTCATTAATGTATGAATCTATATCTACTGGAAAGTTACTGATATATTTGAATATCACCTTTATTTCGATGGTTGTGAGTTCGACCCCCCTTCAGGAAATGAAATATTTTTTTTTTATATATATATATTTATATTTTAATTTCTTCGCCCTGGTGTCGAAGCAAAGAGTTGAGTTCCGTCACTCAACATGCAATGCCTCCGAAAGTGGGGAACGGAGTGTCTTAAAACTAGGTTCCGTTTGCCTACACTGCTGTGTGAGGGATATAGCGTGAAGCCGATAATAATAATCGCCTTTGTATACCGACGATAGTATTATCGCCCGAGTTGCCTGCGGCGAGAGTCAGCCTACAGATTTTAGGTGAACGGTAAAGCGGATTATCGAAATTAACCTCCTCAACGACTGTAATGATTGACTCTTCTTCCACTCCAGTGTTAGGGGTTCTCTCGTGAGACGCTTCGTAGCGGCTTGAGCTAATAATGCTTATTATAATATCGCCTACCTTCAATGAGTATTTGAAATATTTTTTCTTTAAATTAAATTAATTAATATTTATTCCTTAATATTGTAAGATTTGTTTAGTATTATACAAAATGAGGCAAGTCGATGTTGTTTCTTTGTTGAAGAATTGTGTAAAGCCCAACTTTTAAACTGTTTTCTAAAATGTTATCTCGGTTGTTTTAAAGTTAGAATAAATCTTTGGAAATAATACTTAATAGAGTAAAGTAGGCTTATGTTATTTTAATATACTTCTAAAGTCTATTTATATATATTAAGTTATATATTATAAGCACTATAATAATAATCTAAGCTCTGAACACAAGTCTGCATAGATTACATTTCAAGGACCGTCGCCGTTGTGAACTAATCTGGATGAGGCGAGGGACACAATAGGCTTTATTAACATACACGTTCGTTCGATACAAATTGGCGTCGAGTCGATGCTCTTGCGGCTTACAAGAAGCTCACCTGTCCTATACTACGTTCACCTTTAAGTTGATATTGGCACGAAAGCTCGCCAGCCCGTACCCGTAGACGGTCACACTAAATGTGTAATGGCGTTGTCCCGTCTCCAGAACGAGATTCGGATTTGGAGGGAGTAATCTCACTGAACGAAGATATTTTTACAGTATGTTTAGTAGTTATCGTTATAGTTTATTATATATCTTTTTTCTGTAATAAATGGTTTTAATAATCTGCATAAAATATATCTATATTTTCAAGTTCAACTAGGTCAGGTAAATACCAGGGTAAAATTTAGAAACAAAGAAAGAAACGTGCAATTTATTAGTGTTTTTAATTAGTGTCCTCGCAACACCATTTATATATATCACCAGGTCACGCCAAGGTTTAATTTTATGGACGCAAAGTCATCGAATCACTCCCTTAGGATCTGGATCATTAAGTGGGTGAATGGTTAATGAAAATAGAATGAGCACTAAACATCGGAGTGGAATTTAGCCAGTCACCTAGCCGTCGTTAAATGTTGTTATCGTACGCGATTAAGTAACAAAACAAGTCGGCCGAGGGCGGCGCGGGGGTCCGCGGGGCGGGGGGGCGCGTCGCGAATAATAATCTCAGTTTACGACGCGAGGCGAGTGAATCAATAAAAACACTAATAATGCACAGGCGTAAGCCGGCTCCTGCAACGCGATTACCTTCACTAACGAGCTCGTAAAGACGTATACCGATGCACGGGGCTTAACGCCGAAAGTTTGCGCGGCGGGGTGCTAGACGATTGGCCGTACGCGCCCCATCGATGTATTGTTTGTAATTAATGTATTATTAATGCATTACACAAATGACCAGCTCGCTTGTCTTAAAAATACTCCGTTTAAATAATACGTATAATACTAAAAATAAATATTTTCGTGGTACATTGGCACTGACTGCTTTTAAAATCTTCCACGTCCAATCATCCTTAACGTCTCGCATTCTTTAAATATGATCTAAATTAAATATGATTTTTACAACGTATAAGACATATGGTCAAATAAGTTGTTAAAATCATCCAAACCCACGTCAATTTTGTACATTTTAAGTGCATCAATTGGCGTTGTAATAAAATTAATAAGATTTTTTAATTTTATATTTTTGACATACTAATATCTACCAAGAAATTACACTAATTAAAGATATATTTCACAGACACGAAAAGAGCGGCGACTATTTCGTATCTTAGCTAAAGGACCCTAACACGATACAGGCTCCATTATTCTCAATTTGCACCGAGCTCCAAGGAAACGGACGACAGACACGACGGGTGTCCCCCTTGATTAAACCCTAGAAAGAACAATTTGTGCTATATCCTACACCTTAGATGAAGTCAAAAATGCTCTACAGCTAACTTAAAGTTATTCTTTTTACAAATCATCTAGATGTTTTTGTATAAAAGTACAGAAATTTACATTAATCCATATCAAATGTGTCTTAAAGTGTTAAGCTGGTGAGAGCATATCGTGTCGGATCTGCTACCTTTTTATTTCATAGGAGCGTTTTTGTTACATATTTAAATTACTTGAGGCTAAAATATGAATTACAATTATTATTAGCTAATTCAAAAATGTGGTAGTGAATTTAAATTGAATTTCCTATTATATTATTTCTTTTGTAAGCGAAACCTTAAATCTCAATTCCACCTAATAAGCCAACATATTACTCAATTACCTAAAATTTTAGTCAGATATCTTAGAATTTGGGGGTTATCAACTGAATTAATCTTTTAGAGTTTAAAGTTTTATGAACAGTATAGTTGTCGCTAGCGGTCCGATCGTTCACAGCTAAGAAGTCACGGCTGTTACCAATTCAGCGGAGCATGCGACGTAATCCGTAGCGAGGCGAGTAAACAAATTACCGGGCGAGGCGAGTCGAGACGGGCGCAGGGACGGGGGCCCGCCGACGTGACGGCGTCCGCTATTAATTTTAATTCCGGTACAAGGCGAAGATCGCCAGAGATGGGTGAGAGGCACGCGCGAAACACTACAAATGCAAAATGATTGAATGAATTACGCAGTTGTAGATATATTATTGGTATCTGCGCTTTTTATATTTATCTTTAAATATGGAAACTTAAATTTAGAAATAAGGCACTCGACTTTTTGATATAGTTTTTAATATTCATGTTTGTATTCTTTCATATGAACACGGAGACGATTTTTTTTTACCGTCTCGTATATTCCCTATTAAGCCATTTATTCCTAAGTCTACCTAAATATAGCTTTTGGCTAAGATTATCAAACAAATTGGACCTATGTCACATTTAACCAGCGTTCACGCAGCTCATTTCCATCTCCTTGCAATTAAATGTTCTGAAACTGTATAATTTGGCGGCCATTGTGGACCACGATATCATGTGTTAGGTATAATTAATTCCAAGTGAGGATTAATTGGACGTACATAGTTATGAGTGATACGGTTAAACGTCGCCGTTGGATGGCACGTCGTCGGCACGTCGGCGTGTCGGCGTGACGGCGTGTCGTCCTCGTGGCGGCTCCTAACGTGTTTATTGTATCAGTGCAGGGCCTCATCAAAATGCAAATAAGGAGCTGCCGCGGCGCCGGACAGTTGCCCGTGTTATATTGAGTTATGTCCCCGCTGCGGGACAATTGTCTGAGGGTTGTGCGTTGGATTCGTGCTGGATGTGGATTGATATATTATTTGTTATATGTGTCATTTAATTTTGGAAATTACTTATAATTGTTTTTTTTTATAATGTAGGTTTATGTAGAATATTAGTAATATCTTAAACTTTAAATAGTAAACTTAGTACGTATTAATTTAACAAGTGTGTTCTTTTACATATTATATCTATTATGTTTATATATCAATTTCTTCGCTCTGGTGGCGAGGCAAAGCGCGACGTTGAATTCTGCCACACAACACACAGTGCCTCTTGAATTCGGCAGAAAGTGGGGAACGGAGTGTCTTAAAACTAGGTTCCCTCTGCCTACTCTGCTGTGTGCGGGATTCAGCGCGAAGCTGATTGATTTAAATTTAATTTCTATTATATTAAGCATTAAAATATCAGTCAATTATTTTTTATATTTACTAAAAAACATATTTAACAAATCGCCCTACAGATGTATTAAAAATGTGAGCAAGTGAAGGCATTCGGTGTCCCACTGCATATCAGGCGGTTAATAAGCTCTCGCCGCTCGGATTTCGGTCGTTAGGGCGTAATTGTCGACATCTAATTAGTCCGACACCCCGACACCGCCGTCTCCGTTGACTCCACACATGACCCGCGATATTTAATGCTTGCACTGACTTAAAATATGCGGTCGCCTGCTCTGCTCTGAGAGATACAATGTAGATTGCATTCGCTCTAACTAGACTAATTAGGTTACTAAAATAGTATAAGTTTTAAAATATTAGATTTAGTTATAAAAAGGGGATTTCATGTATTTTTTTTGATAAAGATATGTTATTAATATTATATACATTAAATACGTAATAGAAATGTACGCAATTTAATTTTTTTTATCTTCACAGAGCATTCAAAGGAATCTATGAATGAAGTATTTTCCGTAAAAGACATTAATTAATAACATATTATTAAAAATAATAAAAGATGGAATACAATTTCTATATTGTAAAATAAAACAAAATAGCGGCAATGGTGTTGAAATATACAATTAGATATATAGAATATGCAACATATTGCTTAAAATATGTAGCACTGTAGATTGACATTGTTGTATATACTTTAAGTAGACGTATACTTAAGAAGTAATTAGTGGCATGGAATAAAAAAATTGTATTAATATCACATGTAGGTTTTTTATATAATATTTTTCAATGTTTTTCAGTGTTAGACATACTGCAGTATACTATTTGCCAGAAAAAGAAAATCAAAATGATTTGTCTCTACGTTCTTTGTAGAAATGTATTGTTAAAAAGCTGCTTGCATATGTTTTTTTTTAATTGAAACAAATTTAAATACTTACAATTTACATATACTGTTATTAAATTATTATAATAAAAATACATCTGTTTTTTAATTCACAATATTTTTTCCCCCAGGAATGGAGGCGATAATGTCAGAATTCTTCAATGACACTACTACAGCGTTCTACATCATCCTCATAGTGTGGATAGCTGACCAGTACGATGCAATTTGCTGCCACACCGCCATTGCTAAGAGACATTGGCTGAGGTAAGTGTTATATTAAGAAGATATTTTATTTAGGTTTTTTGTTTGGTTATAGCCGATATAGATATTTTAGATGTAATAATTTCTTAATTATAATAATTGTTGATTGTTATATTAAAAAACCTATTAATTTATCAAGTTTTGTATTCATGTATGAAGGCTGAATTTGCGAAATTCAAAATAAGGAATAAAGAAAGAATCTCTTTTTTCTTTCCCTGTACATTAATTTAAACGAATTTCGAATTTATAACTAGCTATTAATAAAATATTTTTTAGGATAAATTGTGCTCTTGACTGTTTTATCACTTAAAAATTCTTCACACAAAGCTTATTTTCATTTTGGAAGACAATAAATAGGTAGGTACATATATTTACAGTCACCATTAGTTCCTCCGCCAAACCTTGGATCTTTTGAAGCCATGTCTTTGTTTGTATTCTGCGATTAATGACTTAAAAGGCCGCCCCTGTTTTAATTTAATTTTTGACTTGCTTGCCGGTCAAGCCATGATTTTGCACAAATCTTTATAATAATACTTGTAGTTTGATCAAATACGTTTAATATAATGGATTACAATGATAAAATATTAATTGATATGTACATATTGAACTGATTATTTTTTCTTTTTCTATTTTCACGCTGTATCCTGCACATAGCAGGATAGGTAGAAGGAACGTGAGCGCCCAGTATTTAGTCACTTCTTTCATTATTACGTACGCCTAGGCATTGTGTGTTAAACGATGGAGCTCAACGCCGCTCTTTGCCTTACCATAGTCAGGAAATGTAAATATTAAATATTTAATACCTCCGAGTGGGAATCGAACTGTTATAAGTACTGGATACTGTATATAAGTAAAATTATATTATAGTTACATTTTCACCTATAATATTTTAGTTCAATTAGTATAGTCGCTGAAATGGCTGGTTATTGAAACTGCGTGGGCCGCTGCGCTTGCTAATTAGTGTATTGATACGGTGTCATCCCGTTTGTGCGGGCATGCTGCAGCTTTTGTTTGCGACCGAAAACGTATATCGTCATATATAATTATCGACCTAATAATAATTATTCTTTTGTTAGTTGCTTGTGTTGGTTTATACAATTGTGTATGAAAATGGCTTGGAAATTCTATTTCTATTTCAAAACACTTATATAAAGCTAGATGTTGATTCTTTTTTGGGGTCGATCCTGCAAAATATTCGCGCTTTTCATTGTTTGTGGTTTCCCAGTAAGTATAGTCATATAATTTACAAATATCCAAAATGTCCTAAATATTATGTAATACATAAAGTAATAATTGAATATTATTTAAAGCTAATAGGCTGTATGAGGTATTAATTATATTAATCCGATTGTAACAGCCGCGCACAATGAGTGGCACTGGCGGTCGTTCCGGCCCATTGACACGTGCGGTCACGTTGACGAATTGTATATAGGTACCTGTATATTATTAACTTTACTTGTTTAACCAACTTCCCTGGCTCACGAACGACATTGTATTATGAAATTTTGTTGCTCGTTTGTTTATATTTTAATATATTGGCGTTAGTATGTGTTGGTTCTTTTGTGACCCCTCTCTCTAGGAGTAGAGTGAGCTTCAAATTATGTCCCCCAAACGTACCTATAGGTTTATATACATATTTGTCTATATTTTCCGAGTAGTGTTTGTATAGAGCTCGTTATTCCGTGTACTTTTTGTATTTGCTCTCGAATGTCGATATTTCTTGACGATTCCATATTTATCTACCATTTTATTGGGTTTACATAAGGATTGATACTTCAGTGTGCGAAATTACAATTATTTTGTTCGATAGAAAAATATATACTTGGATATGAAGTGGCTCAATTTAGTTTTTATTAAAATTAACAATTTAAAGGCATTGAACGTAAAGTCGGTGGAAAAGTAAATTACGGAGTGACTGACTGATTGTTACGGAGTGATTTATCTACAAACAGATTAACTGTTTTAAAAGGAGAAAATACGTTTAGATAACTACATTTTAGCAATTATTGTTGTTCCCAAATAATTAAGATTTTTATTAGTTATTATTGGATTAGTTGATGTTGAGATGATACCCTGAAACCTGCATAAATCTATAAAATATATAATTTCCTTAAATCAATTTACAGCTACCTGTCAACCGACATCACTGAACCACTAACAATGGTTTTAGGAATTGTGGTTCTTATGACCTTTCTTAAATGTCCAATTAGTATATTTGACAACTCAATCTTACCTATTGAGTCTAAAAGCAATAAATGGCAAGTTTAATTTGGTGATTTTTTAAATTTATATTTATCGTTTCTTTTAACACAAAACTAAATGACTAAATACTATAAAAATATGAAATATTTCATTTCTTCTAGTGGGAGTCCAACCCACACGCGGTTACAGCGTGACGTTAAAAAAATCATATTCAATGCACGTTAATAAAACTAGATATCTAATCGATTGTTTAATATACCTGCCCCCAAAGATCGAATGTCTAATATATCTTCTCCTGTACAAATAGTCGGGCACTTTGTTTTTACGCCTAGACTCGTGCTATGTGCCTCTTTATCAAAAGGCGTCCAGGCACGCAGCAATTTGGATGGTCGTCGGCGCAATAAGGAGAGACCTATTAAAACAAGCGCAAATAAAGTAAATTGAAAACGGTACCGTTTCTCCCCGGAAGGGGGATAGGGCGAGTGTGTAATGTTGGGACAGTTCTTCAAGACCAAATGTCTTCTTGTATTCAGGCTTTATTCTAATATGTAAAAAAAAAATTTTGTTGCAACTAATATTTTTTATAACATCCAGGAGTACCAAAGTTATGATACCAAAGTTATAGCCGAGAAAAATATTGTTTTACAATTCCAGAAGCAATTTGAAATATGCTTATAGAAAAAGAAATTAAGAAGCTTTTTATTTTGCACGAAAAAACCAGGATGTTCTTAAATTCCGACATTTGCTTTCACGTCTTTCATTCATAGGGGGTGCCTTATAAAAATTAATCTTTTAAGTAGTTACCGTGTCCGTACCATCGGTTCACTAAGTACCCGAGTTCTTTGTCAATATAAAAGTCTGCTATTCTTGTCAACGTAATAATGCACTCTACTGTGAAAGCACACTTTGCTTGCTTCTTTGCGTTCACGATTAAATTAGCGTGACGTAATGGGAACATGGCAAATATGCAATATTCCTTTACATGCCAACAACTCAAAGGCAGCCAAAGGTTGTATATATAATACTGTTTATTTATCTACTGTTTTTTTATTACTGGTAAGGATGTAAAAATTAATAAGATAACTAGTTTTTACTTTTAAAATCATTGGAAGTATATGAATGTGATGATAATATTATAGGCAAATATGCAATATTCCTTTACATGCCAACAATTCTCAAAGGAACTCAAAGGTTGTCATAATACTGTTTAATTACCTACTTTTTTTATAACTGGTAAGGATGTAAAAATTAATAAGATAACTAGTTTTTATTTTTAAAATCATTGGAAGTATATGAATGTGATGATAATATTATAGGCAAGTATGTAATATTCCTTTACATGCCAACATCTCTCAAAGGAACCCAAAGGTTGTCATAATATTGTTTATTTACCTACTGTTTTTTTATTACTGATAAGGATGTAAAAATTATTAAGATAACTAGTTTTTACTTTTAAAATCATTGGAAGTATATGACTGTGATATCAATGTAAACATTTCATATTTGCCTATAAAGGCAAATATGAAATATTCCTTTACATGCCAACAACTCTCAAATTAACCCAAAGATTATAATTATGCTGTTTATTTACTGTTTTTTTATTTCTGGTAAAGATAAAAATAAAATAGGTCTATTTTTTCCTGTTGAAATCATTAAAGTATATGAATGTGATGACAATATATTACTGTGTGGTGACAGTGAGGGATAACATCGAACCATATGATGAGCGACTCTCGGCATAAATCTCCGCGACCGCCAATTAAGGTCTACCTCGACAGTTTGTCTCCCGACCCCCAGACTGCGTCCGCACGTACCTACTACAAATATGTGTGTATCCAGATGAATATAATCAATATATCTACATAGATATTGTTGATTAAATGTTAAATTAAAATATGTTTTTCTTTACATTTGTAAATTTAATACTTTTCCACAATTAGGAAGAAAAATATATTTTTTTCGAAATATATTTTGTGTAGCAGGATTTGAACCCGCGCCTCTTGGAAACCATCCGAGAGAGACGCTGTTTAAATACGGCTACATTAACTATTTTTTATGTTAAGTAAGTACGTCTTTTTGTATACATAATAAATATTATAAAACGGATATATTATTATTTGGAATTATTTTAGAACATTAAGACTCATTTGATACGATTTCAGTTGGTTTTCGAATCGCTTTGTTTTAATCTCGAATAATTAATAAAAAAAAATATCAATATTTATCTGAATTGCAAGTAAAATATCTAAGTTTATATATAATATTTATAAAACCTAGGAATATGTGCGATATATTAAGAACGGCGCGGTGTGAGGGGAGACGATCGTTAGACTACTTCTCGTGTGTCATTTTAAGGATGTGCCAAATTGAAGGCTCCGGCGGGCGTCATAGCCGTTGCTCTGATTTATGCTCCGGCCTTCGGCGGCAACCTTCAATTACAATTTTATTCATTCGCCCCCTTTTTTACTGAAAAATTGATATTAACAAAATTTGTAGGCTGCCAAACTGTTGCCTTGTACTTGTTAATTCTAGTCTGTATTTGGGTACATAAATTTTATGCTTTAATTTTTTATCTAAATATTTTTGTTTTATGACTTAACACTTTAGTAAAAATTAAATCAATATTAAATCAGTTTTAATCTGTACCCCACAAACAACAGGGTAGGCAGAGGGTAGGTTTCCGCTGCCTACCCTGAGCGTTTCCGTCGAATTTTTCGAGACATTCCGTATTGAGTGGCGGAACTCAACGCCTTGATGCCAGAGCGTAGAAAATCTAAATATTAATAAATAATAATTCATTCCTAAGAGTCAGGATCGAACCCAAAACCCTCACTTTACAGTCTTATGTCCCTCCTCCACGACCGTCTCCACAGTAGTTATTTGAAAACAAACAAAATACACTAGATATTAAGCGGTCGCAAGACCTGCAGAGCGTGTCAATGCGCGATGACGGCTGCTGCCAATCGTTAATTTCGCTTGACCGGAAACATATCCGCATTTATTTTTAATTTACCAATTTTCCACAGAATATTACATAAAATTGTGTATTACCAATAGGTACTAATAAATAAAATAATGAAAACATTAATTTTTATTACAATTAGTAATTTCATCGTCGCACCCATCAACTAACAACACAGTTCCCTACATATTAATATCCAACTCGAATTTGCACAAATCACCAAGCACTCTTGACGCAACGACTAATAGCTGTTGATGGGCGCGCTGGCGCCAGCTCTGGCGCGTCGCCCGCTCATTTGCATGTCGTCGCTTCTGAGTTCAGATGCGGGCCTGAAATGTTCAACAAGTGGTTCAACTGTTGAGCTGGTGTTTTATATGCAATATTGTTTTTTTTGTTTCTCTTTAATTTGTAATAAATTGAGGTCGGTCGTGGTGGAGTGGCACAAGTGATTGTAAACGCGACAGGTTGTGGATTCAATTCGCACTCTAAGAAATAGAATATCGAATGTTTTCATTTTCAAAAGCGTTGTTTAGTTCCCCCATTCAATACGCAAAGCCTCCAGCATATGGCGGGAAGTGAAAATGAAGTGTCGTAACACTAGGTTCCCAGAGTACCTCTGCCTACCCTGTCATATGAGAGATTCAGTAGTGTTAAGCTAAAAAATTGCTTTTTCGTAAAGGCCTAGAGTTCAGCATGTAAACGCAAGCTTGAAGTTTTCAAATTTCAACTAATGACAATTCCCACAAGGCGCCAGCGCTCGCAACCGCTTCGCCCAACCAACATCAGCATCTAAATTGTAGAACAGAGCAATTACATTAGGTAACGTGATCGTCAACCGGCCTAATGAAGTTAGCGTATCCGTCTGATCGCCGGGAACCACGCCCCCAATTAAACTCTCATTAGGGTAGGATACTTCATCCATGGTCTTGATTATGGGCCGCGACACGACTACGGTTGATTGCGAATGTCGTTTGGTATGGAAGTCGAACAGGCGGCGGAGTTGATGGTGAGGAGAACGAGTATATGCGATTTGAAAAATGTAATGTTTAGTAGAATAATTTGTTTTGGGCTTTGTGTAGTATTTTATTTTCACTATAATTGCTACAGTTTGTGGGGACAATTCCCATTTGAGAAAATTAAATATTAAATATTTTCTTTTTTTTTGCTGTGGCATCGATGCAAAGCGCGGTGTTGAGGTCCCCCCATTCAAGACAAAATGTTCCCAGAATTCTTTGGAAAGAAGGGAGTATCTTTACACTAGTCCCCTTTGCTAACTATGATATATGTGGGATGCAGATAAAGCTGGAAAAAAAAACCAAATGAATGGGGGTAAAACGTAAAATTGATACAAATATACACGTTCTTTTGTATAAAAAGTAAATTTATATTTTTATTTATAAGTAAATTTATATGCTACGTAAATCTACTAATAATATATCAAATGTGTTGAAACTAAAATTATAAATAAATGAATTCAAGAATATATTATATAGACGACAAGATGGGGTGCCGAGTTTAATTTGCATAGATGCGTCTCCTACGAAATTTTGACATCTTATTTTCATAATCGAAATGTATTGGCACAATATTAAAAATGTTAAATATCTATTCTGATAGTAGATATATGAAAGTATAAAATATTTTTACATATAAATTGACAATCTAAGAAAAGGAAAACAACATTATTAGTAAATTAATTTAAGTTATTGGTGCTATTATCGAAGACTTATAAACTATTAAACATGTCTAGGGTTAAGTGATCGGTGGAGTGTTTCATTTGTTTGCCGCGGGAGTGCCGCCGCGCCCGTGTTTGCGTTCGCTGTTTGACCGCCTTCTTTACGGCGACGGCCCTTCTTACCGTAAAACTTCACTGCTTAAGCGTCGATGTGGATAGATGCTTTATCCATACTTGTTTTGTTTACTTAAATACTTTACGTAGCTTCACGCTGTTTTCCGTATATAGCAGGGAGGGAATGCAAATTGCCTGGCTCTGTTATTAGGACAGCGCGATGTTAAGTTCCGCCATTTAAAAATTAGGAATTTTTTGCAAAAAATTGAGCAAAACTTAAAATCGCGCTTTGTCTTAATACCAGAGTGAGGAAATAAAAATATTTTTTTCTCCTAGGGAAACGAGCCCTCATTCGTAGCGTTTCGGTTTCTATGAAAAATACTTTAGAATTTGATATACACCTCAATTGTAAGCACTTTTTAGTCTAGTAATATGTATATAGTGTTTTTTTATACTGGTGTTGATTTTAAGAGCATTTGTTAGATTGTCTTCATCTGATGTTAGGTAATAATGTTAGATTAATTATAATTAGACTTGTTGAAATTAATATACAAACAAAAAAAGAAACAAATTCCTTAGAACCCGTAGCGCGTAGCATAAGATACGTAGCGCTATTGCGTAGCAAAATACGTATCTCAATATATTACTTCAAAGAAATAATGAATAGAGTATTAAAAGTAATGTTGTTGTGAACTCCTCACATGGTTTCCAGGAAACAATTTTATAAGTAATGAAATTATCTTTCTATGAAACTGAATGTGCTGGAACATTATTTTCTATTATTTTATATTCCAGCAACTAGCGCCGGTATAAGACCTTGTAACCTTTGCAATTTATACCTTTGCAGTTTATAACGCCATGTTGCATATTGCGTGCGTTTGCATGAAAATTAATTTATACGTTATAATATATTTTTTGTAAATAAGTTATATATTTAACCTACCTACTTCAAATTAAATGATTTTTGAAAAGATCGTGCAAAGTGGAGTAGGTTGGGTAGGAAGGCAGACACTGGTAATAGCCGGGATTAATGCCAGGAAGAAGAAGAGAACTTAAGAAACGGAGTGTCTTAACACTAGGTTCCATTTGCATACTTAAATTTGAGATAGAAATAAAAATAAATGTATTTAGTTGTAAAACCTCTATTTAATTCCAAATTTAACTATATTAATTTTTCGGTTCGAAAAGAAAACATATTTGGTACTAAATACATTTTGATGTGTGTCCCCCACCAAAAATATGTCAAGTGTCATCGTCGTTACAGCTGCGGACCGAGCTCGGCTTCCTCTTTTAATATGAATCGACATGCGGACGAAAATGATGTTAAGCTCGTTTCGATTCATTTAATAAATATTTTTAAGCTTAATAATACTTAATTTTAGCTATTTATTGTAATAATATTTATATTTTTTTATTAATCTTTTTAAATTAACTTACTCGGTCAAGACTTTAATTTTTTTTGATATTTGTATTCAATTATTGAAAACTTTCAGCTCAATTACCCATAGTATATTATTTCTTACATTCACTTCAATATTTTCTAACGTTATATACAGCATACAACAGGGTAGGCAGATTTTAAGATATTACTTTCTCTCATTGAAGAAAAAATTAAGAGGCCAAACTCAACGCCGCTTGACACCCTAGCGAATTAAATAGAAATATAAAAAAAATCACTTCCTCGAGTTCAATAACCTGTCGCGTTTACAGCCACACTATGTGCTCCTGCTCCACGGCTGTTCTCAATTCTATTAAATTTTATTTTTAATATGAAAAAAATAGCATCAATGCATTGCATTTTCTTCGATGGCTATTTATAACTAGTGGCAAAGAGCAATTAAGTTGCACTTCAAAACAACGGCGCTACATTTTCATTGTATCCAGATAGCTAGTGCAATTTTTCACTGTATTTGCGGGCGCGGCCTGGGCTCTATACCCTATGATTTCATTATTTGCTTTCAATCAGCATTGTGAGCCGACCCTGCCCCCCCACTCCCACTCCCCCCGCACCCCCCCTCTGCCGCCCTGCCGCCTCCAGGTCGTACACCACGATTTGGAGCGAATTTTGTTTGGTTTCGTTTTCGAATGCTGTTTGTTTGTTGATTTGTCACGTTGATTTTCTACGAAATATTGTACGTACCTACTGTTGGGCAACCACGTTTTTGTAGACTGCCTGGTGTAGAGCTTCGTGTTAGCGGCAGTATTCATTATGAGTTTATAGTAAAAATGTGAATATGATTAATTGAATGAAACGAAATGTGTAAGTTGTGTATTTAAATAAAGAAAAGTTGTTATAATGTTATTATGAGTGAAGATAAAAATATAAATGAAGTACTTTTATTAATATATAATTTTAAAATAAATATTGTACCAAAACAATTTAGTAATTTGCCTTCAATTATATATTTTTTGATAGTGATTGTCAATTATATTGTTAAAATTAAATTTGCGTTGCAATTAAAAAAATAAGACAAATGACGGACGTTGACACTGCCCGACTAGTCTACTTTAGCTATTTCCATAGTATTTTATCTTATGGAATGCTGCTATGGGGCAGTGCTTCAGACATAAATTCTATATTTATCCTCCAAAAAAGAGCCGTAAGATATATTTATAAACTAAGAGCGCGAGATTCTCTGCGAGATGTTTTCAAAGATGCAGGTATTCTTACAGTTGCTTCTCAATTTATATACTATAATATTCTCTTTGTCCGACAAAATATACATTGTCATAGTAAACATAGTGACAATCATACGATAGGAACGAGAAATAAAGATAAGATTGTTACTCCAAGTTTTCGCCTCCAAAAAGTTAATAAATCTTTTATGGGTCTGAGCATACGTGTATATAATAAAATTCCACAATGTATTCTAGATTTGCCACTTCCAAAATTTAAAATATCAGTAAAAAAAATTCTGACAAGTAAAGCGTATTACACTGTTCAAGAATACTTAGAAGACANGACGTTGTAATACTGCCAGCAAGCTCTAAGCAAACGTTATTAAGTGATAGTTTAAGTGCTAAGTGTTTAAGTGTCAGTGCTAAGTAGAAAGTGTTCATAATAAAGCGATTTAAAGAGTGAAGGTTTATAATTCATCTACCCAGTGAGTAGAAGTCTCTTTCATTCGGGTGTCGTTTATCTTAATAGTTTGGACTTGCCGCCTAATGTAATTGTACTTAATGTTAAATCACTCTGGAAATTAATCTCCTTAAAGCTGACACAGAAACTAATTTCAAATTTAACGATTGGTATTGTTTTAAGATTTTTATTTCTTCATCAACCTAATATGGGCCTGTATTCTTCCAGACTATTTCTCATATAAGTGCAAATTACACCTAATCTTGAAGACTTTGAGACTCATTACAAAAGGTCGGGTCCTAAATGACGTAGCGGCACAGCGTCTAACTGTCACATGACGTTTGTGAATTCGATACCTACTCTGTGGAATTAATTATTTTATGTAACAAAATGTGCAGCGTTGAGTTCTGTCATTCAACACGCAATGTCTTTAACATTGGAGGAAAGTGGTGAACCTAGTGTCTTAACGCCAGTTTTCCTCTGTTTCCCCTGCTATATCCAGGACACAGATCTGCTTTAGCTTTTAGTTTTGTAATTTTATTTATCTGTTTTAATGTTAACACACTAGCAAAATACTTTAAAAATTAATAAACTACCAAGTAATTAAATTTAAATATGCTTTATTACCGTATAGTAAATTTATTTGAAATCCATATTTAACATTTTAAAGCGTGTTTGTTGTTAACGTCCGATACGTAGGCGACAGTGAATATTCTCAAATATTGAATGCCGATGCATGCAGGTATGCGAACTTACTCCGTCTAAGAGTTGCGAATCACACGTACTCCTATACTATTTATTACATACGTGACATGATCTGCGGAACTCCATCGTAATATACTATCAAATATGCAAATATAGTAAACAAAATGGCGCAAGTGCATAGGTGGGTGGTTCGATTCCCACTCGAAGAAATAAAATATTTATTTCAATGTTATATATTTTCATTTCTTCGCCCTGTCGTCACGGCCAAGCGCGGCTTTGAGTTCCGCCACTTATCACACAATTTCTCTAGAATTCGGTGTTAAGTGGGGAACGGAGTGTCTTAACATTAAATTTCTTCTGCCTACACTGTTGAGTGAGGGATGAATCTGATTTTTTAAAATAATTTATTTATTGCAAATTTTCTAAAAGAAAAGGTATATCAATTTGATTCCAATGACATATTACATAATAGAAAGCAAGTAACTGGGCGACAGAAATAATCGAAAATGACTTGTTAGATAGCTAGTATTTCTTCGTTCAAGATACTTATACTCGCTTCGATTGGGTCGCCTCACAACGAGGCTTTGCGAGAAGTTTCCGCTTTCAATACGGAAACTCGGTATTTTATAAATATGTGCAGTGTATCTATAAGAATGTTTTATAAGATGTGTGCATGCAGTGGAAATTGTTTCTGTTTTCACTGCTTATCTTCTTATCAAGAATATTGTTGTGATAAAAATATAAGAATAAACATTTCTATAATTAAAATGAACAAAAAACAACAAAGCATTTCAGTTTAATAGCAAAAATATACTATAAACAGTTCATATATTCAATTGACGTCCATTTATAACAATAATACTTGTGAAATTAAAACCAGCAGTAAGTATTAGGATTGCCTTTAGGATTCTTTTTTTTTAACAATTTTTTGCGTGAAATATATGTGAAAATTAAACGTATTAAAAGTATCAATAAATACGCAATTAAATATGAAAGTATGGCATCTATCTGAATGTCACGTAAAGTGGTAGCGTTGAGAGGCTTCTTTTCAATTGCGTTTTCGACGGGTTTCATCTTCCAAGTTACTTAGAATCTAGTTAGGTATAGTAATATCGAAATATTGTCAATATTTTTCAATAAAGACTCAATCGAGTATTAGAATTCCGGTTTTCCAATAATTAATTTTCTTAGTTTTCTTTATATTAATCTTAGTCATATAGTTTACCCTATATATAGTTTACGTCCTATGCCTTATTGGTTTATACGATTTGCCAAAGATTTACCTTGTTTTATAAATCATAGATTTTTATAATACACATTGGAACTACATATTATTAAAAAGTTGCCAAAAAATAATAATTTGCAAAGCTAAACATTCCCAGAATATACTATTTTCTCGTCTTATAACACTTAAAAGAATTCTTACTCTTAATACCCAAAGAGCACGATTCACGCATATCGTTAGTACAGATTTCATATCACAAACGGACTAGCTCCACAATATTTTATATAGTTAGTATCGGAATAACCGTTTAGCTTAATGCGCGGCGACAAGGAAAAGCTCTCCGCTGCCATACCCCCCAGCGGGCTACCTTTTCACGTAGTGCACTCTTGTGCACTGAGCATTATATTTCGCAAACATTTAACTTAAGTGAGCCAGCGGCCAGTCGTGGTGCGGGGGTGCAAGTGTGTGACTGTAAACGCGACTGGTTTTGGGTTCGATGTCGAGGAAATGAAATATATATTTGAATTTACATTTTCATTTTTTCAACACGCAATGCCTCTAGAATTCGGCGGAAAATGAGGAACAAAGTGTTCTAACACTAGGTTCCCTCTGCCTATCCTGTGTGCGGGATACAGCATCATCAAAAATCATCACTATTATTTGTTTAATACAATTATATAGCATATAACATAGTGATTTTCACGCGGCTTCGCCCGCTTAAACTTATTGTAAGGTATATTATAGCCAAATTATGCATAATATTTAAATAATTTGAAAATTTTGTGTTATTCTAATGTTAAAGCTATTTTAATGCCTGTTTAGTAGTTTTTGCCTGAAAGTAAAATAAACGTCCATCCTCATAAATATTCACATCTATAATTTTAGTACCAATAATAGCATTTAATATTTATTTTAATTGTATGAAATAAAAATATGACATTATAGTTCATACAGAATGCATTACAGTTAGTACATAATTTATTTAAAGAAAGTAACATAGTAATAGAAAAGTATTTCAAGTTCAAAAGAATATAGATTTGGTCTTTGCTCTTCTCATTTATGTTTTTGATAGGATATTAAACTACCGCGTTCACGACTAATTCGGTTAAATATTTTCATTTAAAAATTTATCCTTTCTTAAATGCAGAAAATCTTTAAGCCACAGTTATAGTAGGAGGTCTACGGAACTAGTTGAGTTTCTATGGACAAACAATAACATGGGGTCGCCAAGGGCAGTCTTCGATGGTTCGTGTTTGTCTTATACATTTAGGAGGCTTCGAGGTTTTGTCTCAACCCATTCTGCTTGTTGGCTCTACGTTTGTATAGCTCCAGGATATATAGCGGCACAGATAAACAATATGCTAAATGCACAATTTATAGTCTGTTTATTTATTATTAGTACAGAAACAACTGATGATGATGCAATATTTCTCATTAACAGTGTAGATACACATCAGGTAGCTTTGATACTGGCTAATTTCACACGTGGTTAATTGTACGTGGAGGCTTAAATAGATAATGATCTTATTACAATTCGGCAAACGTATAAATGATAAAAATATTGATTGTATCAATTTATAGTACCTATAAGCAATAAGGTGTGGAGGCTCGTCAGTGACCTGACAGTGTCACGCACGCAGCAGCTCGCTCCAGCCGATGCGTCACGCTGACGTCCCGCTGCGCGCCGCCCCGGCGCCGCCCCCCTCTGCGATCATTGCTCGCCATTACACCGCCCGTATTAAGCCACTTAGTTCAATCATGATTAATGCTTTACCGAACCAACTCGGAGCAAATAGAAAAGTTATTTACTCAACGCCGTAATTAGGCATTCACGACGAGTAGCGCGCTGCGGCTGTCGCCGGCTAGACCGGCTGTCTGTTGTCTCTTCGGTGCGTTCTTATTCGTTCAGTTTCGATGCTCTTTTAGTATTTTCAATTTAATTTAATTTGTCTTCGTGTTACTGTTTTTTTTTTTTTTTGCTTAATGATTATTTGTCTTAAGATATAATAAGATCTGAATTCGGCAGACTAAAGTCTTAACACTAGGTTTTCATCTGCTTATCCTGCTGCGTGCGGGATACAGCGTGACGCGTAAGATATACTTATATCTTTTATGTGTATGAGTTGTTGTGTGCCAAAGACTTTGATCGTCCGTGCCCTTTTCTTTTTCCAGCGTTTTTCTTAATTGACTTATGATTTTTGGGAAGTAAAACTAAATCGGTCTATCAGTGAATTGGAATAGCTTGCATTCATGAGGGCTTGTAGTATCCTCATCAATGTCAATTAGATGTTACGGTGCTTGAAGGACTTGAAGAGCCCTTCCAAAAGTCAATTCTTGAGTTTGAATATCCTGCGCTCTCTTCTCCGTGTCAATATTCAGACTAGTCGTTGGTGGTCGTCGACTATTTGCTTGTAATGTAGTTAGTGTCGTAGACATTTTGATGTCTTAAGATATTTGGTGTCTCTGTTCATTGTGTCATAAATTGTTCTCCAAATCTTTATAATTTCATCTTAATGTGCTATACACATGGACAGTTCTATTGATAGTTTTCTTGAATAGATATGTTAATTAGCTTTAATTAAAGTGCGAAGATTATCTACAAAGGATATATATAGATGCAATGCAAATACTGATTATGTCGTTACTTCAGTTTCATGTATCGTTTCGTCTTAGCTCGCTAATTAAAGGGGATTATTCGACTCGGGCTGATAGTGGCTCGCTTTACTCGATATTCAGATTGGCTTCTCTGGCGCGGCTCCTAATTGCGCACCTGGAATCAAGTGAAAAATAAACTATGTAATTGATAAGTATCAGACAGTCATTTAAAAACAACTTTCGAAATTATACTTTTAATATATTTTTTTGGGAACTTATAAAAATGCTAAGTCAATATTCGTGTTTCTTTCCGCCTGGGATTTGCAGGTTTACTTTATTTTTATTCCAATGTCTAATTAGACTTTGTTTTTAAAACAATGAAATGAAAACATTATTTTTTTCTCTTACGTAAACATTTTAAAACAGAAAGGCAGAAAGTAAAGTAAACAATTCAATACTCTATATATATAAAAAAATATCTTCAATTTCTTTAACGAACGCGATAGATTGCTAATCAGTTGTTTTAATTGGCTCTGAAGAACATCAAGTTTTTGTTTAAAAAAAAACAATATAATGGAAATTTAGCAAATCCATTTTTAAACCCATGTTATTTTGTTTTTTTTAATAATATACAGATATAAATAATATTCTATTATTTTATTAAACATATTTATATATTATATTTTAAGACGAAAATCGATATTTCAATTGAGTGTTTATATCATTAACGAGCCTTTAACGTACATTGAACATAATATTATTTACTATACTACTTATACTAGGCAGAGTGAACCTAGTGCTACGACACTACGTGTTTGCTTGACATAAATTTATGGATATGCTCAAAAAAATAAAAATCGATTGCATTATAAAGTAAGTTTTATGACGCAGGAAATTTCATACGAAATGCAGGAAAATCGATGCATATATTCTCTTTTCATTGCGTTTACTAAGAAGCTTGCTGCGCTTCAAGGTAGATCCAAACATTTGACATGAATTTTAGCTTGATACCTGCACGCGATCTCGATATGAATGGTCTTGACACATGTAAAGACGGATAATAAAGTGATCTTATAAGGATTCCGTTTTTATCTTTTAAGGTACGAAACCATAAACATTAATTCTATATAGTTGTCTAATTGTTTCAAGTATATTTATGTTTAAATCTTTAACAAGTATTAGTCTAGGTATCAGTTGCAATTGTCACCAGCGATCACCGCCAAAGCCTCTCCGGCCTCCCGGTCGGTCGGTGTCCACAGCCTGGCTGCACGTAGGTAGCACCCGCTTACCGGATTCACGTCACGAACACGCCCGTTTTGTTTGCGCTTCCACTCGCTTTAATACGTAATTTGTTGTGAATGCCGCGAAATTGGCACACTGACAGCCCCGCCTGCAATTGAAAATGTATCAACTGGGGAAACAGTTGTTGCTCTCGTATGAGAATATTGTATTCAAGATTTTGTTGTTTAAATAGTTGTGATTTAATTGTTGTTGAATTCTATTTGTATTGGTGGTGTGTATTATTATTGTTATTAAACTAGATACTGAATGCGGCTTCTCTCGTTAAAACTCATTTTTTATATTATAATCAAAAAATAATATATCTTTATTTAATATCTTTATGAATATACATATGTACAAAGTTTCATGATAATCGGTTGAGTGGTTTTAATAATTTAAATAAACTTACACCACACCTCAAACTTACAATGTTAATATGATTATATTTTTAAATGCTGAATTGAAGAATTTTTATTGAAATTTCTTTGAGATATTTTTATATTGCTTTATTTCTACTGCTTCAATAGAAACAAAGCTAGTTTGACTATGAAATTTTTAATTAATTTTTTATCTCCCTAAAACAAATTAGTTATAAGATATTATGTAATAATTCCTTTACTATCTTTTTATACACTTCTGTTCGTTTTTACATAATTCTAATTAATTCTGACTTTAATAATATTACTAGTATTATTAAAAAATCCTTAATACTATCCGTTGAAATTTTCTACTAAGCAAATGCAAAGCTCTATTATTAACGCGAAATTGATATATTGTAGAATACGTTACTAGGGTTATTTTATACAGTGTCAGGGAGAGTGGCCAGGACAGCCAGCGCAGCGGGGTTCAGGATGGCAGGAAAAATTGCTACTTCCGAAGCGACACAAAGGACTCCTAGGATATCATTTAACCGACCTTCACTCTGATATATTCACTCTATCAAGTGTCTTTTTGTTGTGCTCTTTGTGAAGGTTATTATAATAATGTTCTGTTAGCAATCTGGAATGAGAGAACAATGTTTTTTGATTTATATTTTAGTTCAGGTTTATTTTTATATATTATTAATTTCGTTATTAAATTATCTGGATGTTTGTATTAAGGCTGTAGGTTTGTTTCCCAGTGAGGGGAAAAATATATATTTTTTTTGTTTCACGCTTTATCCCGCTTAGAGTAGGCAGTAAGAGCCTAGTGTTAAGTCTCCTTTCGTTTATTTAAGCTCTATTTTTTTTAAATATTACGTGTTGTATGGCGGAGCTCAACGTCGTGATTTGCCTTGGTAAAGTGAAAAAAATAAAAAGTATTTGTTTCCCCAAGTGGGAATTCAAACGAAAACTTTCACATTTACCTACACTCAGACGTTTAGATAAAGAACATTGTAATGCTTCATAAACTTGCTATTTTTTGTAAATCACTAGAAATTTGAGAATATATTTTATTATTAAATTCTGATTTAAAACTACCCTTTAAAATGTTCATTAACGATTTACGAAAAAAAATTTAGAAACTGTTTATTTAATCGACTAAACCTCTAAGAAATGGTAATGGTAATTTGTAACTAGTAAATTAATTTATAATAGCCATATTTTCTTAAATAATCTGATTTCCCTCTAAACCAATCTGGCTTATCTTTATTTAATGGGTGTTAATTTGCGCGTAATTATGTTATTTGATCGAGCCTATTATACTAAGGCTTCAACTACGAATATTGTTCTTGGATTTAGGTAGGTATTACACTTTAATTACTTTGAAATTAAATTATCGACTTTGGAAGCTTTCGCAGGGCATTAGGCTGCCGATCGTCCATAGAATATTTTATAGAGTGTTTTCTATAACGAGAGTAGCTCTTCAATTGATTTATTTTTTTTATTTGGAAAAAAGTATAAAATCAGTGTTAGCAATGAAATCTTATAACTAAATACAAGAGGAAATAATAACCTTAAGGCACTCGTGGTACACTGAGAACACAGAGGGACAGAATATTTAATATTTCATATTTCAATTTTTTCGCTCTGGTACGAAGACAAAGTGCGGCGTTGAGTTGCGCCACTCAACATGCATTACCTCCGGAATTAGGCGGAAAGTCGGGAACGGAAGGGACTTAATGGGGATGGATTGTCTTAACACTTGGTTCCCAGGTTACCTGTGCCTATTCTGTTGCAGTGCGGGATACAGCGTGAAATTAAGAAAAACCTTTGCTTATTATCATTTAAATAATGTTGTAATTGTCTATAATTATGTCTATCTACGCAATAACATATGTCATTCAAAACTAAAATCCAATGCAAAAAACATGTAACTAAATTATGACGATATACAACCGCGGTTAGTTATTACGCGGGCGGTAATTCAAGTCCGGGCTGTGGCGGATCAACTGTAGCCATGGCGATGATCCACGACCTCTCGCCTGTTATTAGGCACCTCTCAAACAATACGCCGCAAATTGAGTTAACTCCACTAATAATGGTGTCACGACTGCGGAGGGCCCCGCTCTGGGAGGGCCCATTGAGCATGGCAGCAATCTTTCCTTTCTCCCCCCCCCAGGCCTCTATTACCTTTTATTCGGTTTGCCGAGATTAATAGGTTTGACGTGTGTTTGTTTGTAAGCGTAGATGTGTGGGTGTTGTTCTTTTTTTCTTTCAAATGAATCGCAGCAGGGGGAATTCAGTGTTAAGGCACTCCGCTCACCGTGCGCTTTGCCTTTATATAGCAGATTGGAAAATTGAAAATATTAAATATTTCATTTCCTCGAGTTGAGGATCGAACCTATAACCAGTCGTCGTCTCGTCTGGCGTCAAACAATCAAATCGCATTCTTCTTAAAACGCGTACGAAGGAGTTTCTCAAAGCGAAAGAAATGTGAAGCCTAAGCAAAGGCAAGTTTATGGAAAACGATGATGGTTTCGCGGGAGAGTCCCGGGCGGCCTGGGCGGCGCGGCGGGCGCACACGTGTGGCTTCTAGCCGCACACCGTCTCCCCAGTCAGAGCTATGATTTCAATTATTATTTGATGTCGTTATTTCACTTGTGTTTATTTGGGCGGCGTTTCTCCATTTCTTTTTCGCTTCACCCCTCTCCCTAGTATTTGCGCAAACACGACGGCTGAGGTGCGCCGCGCCCGTAACTGATATGTTGGCGCGACGTCTGAGATGTTTGAGCAAGAGGCAAGTCGAATGGAACTACTCTACCTCCAAGACCACTCGAATATGTAGGCTCAATTTAATGGTTTTCGAGGATTTTGTCACGTGTTTCAGTATATTTTGAAATTACCTATCTATTTCTCTTAATGTTTTGTGCAATTAAAAGTAAAAACGAAAAATAAAAGTAGGTGAAAAAAAAATACAGGTAGGTATAGTATAAGTCAATTAATACTGAATTATTTTGTTCTTTTTAAAAAAAAACCGTCATCATGTTTTTCCTCTTATTATAAAATACGTACTAATGAACATAACAAATACCCAACTAATATAAAATCCTTTCAAAAAAAATAATATAAAGGGATAATAAAGTTTCAACTAAAATATCCTTCAGCTATCGATATCGCGTTACCTCGACTGTGCATTGTGTGTGACACTGAGAACTTAATGGACAGCCACACACGCTGGCCCCCATGTGTCACGGTGTCACGGTAATTTACTCGGCTTTATTATGTCCGACGTGATAACGACGTGCTAACGGGCTTTGTTAATTTTGCCAATATTCAATTTATGTATGTATGTATGGATTTTCTCGAGCTTTTAACGGTGATGTCAATAAGTAAGTAAGAAATGCTTTTTTTTTCATCAACCTATCGCCGTCCACTGCTGTACGTAGGCCTCCTTCATCAAGCGCCAGCCATCCCGGTCTTGGGCTTCTCGAAATGCTTATATTATTTTATTTTATGACTAATAGCTATGCATTCATCACTTCGTTTAGTCTTTTTCAAGCTAGTCATATTTCTCTGAAACATCCTCTGAAACTGAACATTCAGTGCAAAATTTAGTAGCAATACAAACTATAATGTATTTTTTAAATTTATTATTTGTTATGCACTAGTCCATCCGATTGATTTTGTATGTGTGAATATTATATCATCCTAATCTTTTTTATTCAGCGTCCGCTTTATTCCTATTATGTCTGGGTAGTCAGAGGGAATCTAGTGTTAGGACACTTCGTTTTCCATTTTCCACCGATTTCTAAAGGCATTGATTGGGTGTTGAGCGGCAGAAGTCAACGCCGCGCTTTGCCTCCGACACGAGCAAAGTAATGAAATTTTAAAATATTTCATTTTCTTGAGTAATGAATGAATCAAACCCACCCAAGCTCCCAAAGGCTTAAAGCATATATTATATTAATAATAGAATAAAACAGAAATTTATAAACCAATTAATTCAACATCAGCTCAACCAACACAACTTGTTAGTAAGCACTAATTACGCTAAGATGCGAGCGAAGTGTATGATGAACTAACTGTATAAAAGGAGCAGCTAGGCATGACGCGCCGGCAGCCAAGATATATGGGAGATTCACCGCAAACATAGCACCTGCACCCACCACCTCGCCTAGTATATTCTAAAATGGCTCTTATATTTCATATTGTAAAACAGAGAACGTCCAAAACGGCCAGGTTTTCTCCTGTTCTTTTAAAACACCAGTAGTAAACATCAGTTTCGTGCAGACAGGACTCGCTTTCAAAACTTGACACAACAATATTTTAGCACTACCAAGAAATAACAATGCCCGTGAAAGCACTATAGAGCAACGAACTCTACCAACACGGGGCTATGCTTCATTCACCATCTGAACAAATCCTAAAATTCTTGTGGAAATTTCTTGTGGGGATTTTACTAGAAGCCACTTATATCTAGTGTGTTTATAATTTTATATGTAATATTTTGTCGACATGTTTTTGTCTATCTATTGAGATTTGCAACTAATTATTAAATTATCGTTCCTATTATGTTGAATATTAATTAATATTTTTTATTATTTATTAGTATAATCAATAAAGTATTTTTAATTTATAAAGTTACATAGTGTTAAGCTACTCCGTTCACCACTTTCAGCCCAATTTTCGATTTGAGTTGCGGAGCTCATCGTAGTGTTTTGACTTGGTTGTAATTATTAATTAAGCCGAGTGGGAATCCAACACACAACCGTGGCGTTTACAATCAAGATGTGGCACTGCGCCATAAGGATAACGATACGGCATTATAATATAACAAGTTAATTAAAACTTTTATGATTTTATAGAAGTTATAAGCAATAAAGATTTAAAATAAACCATTATTGCACCTAAGTAAAAAAATATCAATAACAAACAATACTAAATATTTTATATACTTATACTTTGTAAAAATAAAATCGTATATAAAAAGTATGTCTTAATATAGATAAAATATGCTTTATCATTTAAAAAGTATATCAACTTAGCAAATTTTCACAATAAGTACGTACAAAAGTTTCGGAGGTGGGGGTTGCGGTACAATAAACGTGGACGGACAGACGTCCTCATAAGCTTTAGCAGGTGCTACGATTCAAACTTTTCATACAATGCGAAGCTACAGTAGCAAATAGCAAATGGGGACTTAAGATAGTACTGACCATATAAACTTTGACGTATTAAACCAAAATCCTGCCATTGCTTTTGGGTAGGCTTAATAGTTGTATTTCTAGTTAGATATAAAAAGTATATATAAATATAAATATGTAAAAATATAGAGAAAATCTAAAAATGTATGTTAAATTAAAAGTCTCCTTAAATAAATAACTTGTATATCGTTCTATTTACATTGAAGGTAAATAAGATTTCAATAGAGACAAATCAGGTAATTTAATGTCTTGTATGCCCACCATACCTAAACCTTTTAGGTAGTAGAATATATGCCATATAAAAACTTTTTTATTCCTCTAAATATATTTTACACTAGTGGACCCGGACGCGGCTACGCCTGCTTAACCATAAGAATATTTATTTAATATATTTACGAAATTATTTTGAGAGACATATTATTAGAAAAAATATCTGAGTTATTGAAATGAATCAACAAAAGAAGTAAAAGTAACTAAAGGATATTCTAAGTATTAGAAAAAGTACCTAAAGTTTTCCGTGCGTGCGTACATACGAGACTACTCGTACTCCTAGATATCGACTCTTTGAAATAACTAAACATTTCTCTATATTAAATAGGATATTTTTGTGAGTAATATCAATCATATAAATATCAATTATAAACAGCAAATAATTACATAAAAACTAACAATAATTCGAAAATGTATGAAAATTACATACTCATACTATGCGGCCTGAAGGCTAGGTTATTCCAAATCAGTGACATCTCCTTAATTATTTATGAGAATGTTATACAGTAAACTATAATTTCAATCTACATAAAATGCTAAAAATTACTTATATTTATTTTCATAAGGATGAATATCAAAATATAAGTTCATTTTGGGTGACGTTTTCTTAAAACAACATACAAACTTTGTCAACCGTTCCTTAGCAATGGCGGTTGTTATTAACATGGCAGAATAAATTGCATGTCAAATTAGAAAGTATTTTAATTTATTAGTATATATGTGTAATGTATTGTTATAAAGCCTATAGCACTTCTGAAGAATGCAGCTTTCATACAAAACAAAAACGAAGTAAATCGAACCAGTAGATCCTAGAGATCTTAGCGTTCAAACAAACAAACAAACAAACTCTTCCGCTTTATTATATTAGTATAGATTATTTTACTTGTTTGTTTAATTGTTACGGCGTTGAGTTCTGCCACTCAACACGCAATGCCTCCAGAATTCGGTAGAAAATGGGGAACGGAGTATCATAACACTAGGTTCCCTCTGCCTACCCTGCCGAGTGCGGGAAGTTGGTTTTACTTTTATTTTTTTTATTTGTTAAACTTATAATTACAATTACGAAAATGTATAAGTAAAAATCGCAGTAATGTATAAATCGCCAAATAACAAAATATAATGTTTGTATGAAGAAATGTATGAAAATGTATTTAATCAGATTATTTCATATACTCGTCGCATTTATCGAGGACACGTTGTTTAAACGTAAATGTTTTGTATTTAACAATTCCATAGTCTGTAATATGGTTGTTCGGATATTTAAATACTAATGAAAATATAGGGGAGAGCAGGGCCAAAAGTTTCGATTTTTTTAACATCAAATATTGCTACGAATACTTGTTTCAATATTTATACAATATAATCAAATTCAACTTATATATCTAGACTTGCAATTAAAACAGTAATTTGGGGTATTCTTTGTAAGACTTTTTTATTATGAATGTTTTTATGACTGAAGTCGGAAAGTAACAACTTACCCCGACTTGGGGCAAGTTGTTAACAGACCGGGGTAAATTGTTACCATACTTTTTAAACCTATTATTTTCAAAATAAAAAACAATAAATAATCGAACAAAGCCTGTTTATTTAAGGAATAATCATCATTATCATAATGATCACCAGGCGCAAAAGCAAATCTTTTTTAACCGACTTCTGTAAGAAAAGGAGATTATCAATTCTTCTTCTGTTTTTTTTTATGTATGTTATTTCATAACTTTTGATTAGGTGAACCGATTTTGATGATTTTTTTATTTGAAAGTTAGTGCTTCCCATGTGGGAACCAATTTTTTTTTGGTCTATTTTTGACCAATGGTATCTATGATAAAATCACATAAGTATTAAATTTGTATTGGTACGTGTGCGATAAAATGACGAATAACTCAATATCACGCCAACCGATTCCAATGATTCTTTTCTTATTTGAAAGGATACACTTCAAGGATAGTTTGATGAAAGTTTGGTTAGGTTCCGATTATAAAATCTGGTCAAAATTGAGAAAATTGGTTTTTATTTTGGCAAATTTTAATTATACTGGAATAGTTACTAGGAAAACTTTTTTAAAATTATTGTCAGAAGTAAGATTTCCCATCGTTGCATTTCTTTTCAACCAACCTCAAAAAAGATGTTTTCATTTTCAACCGACTTCAAAAAAGAGGAGAAGGAGGAAAGAGGGAAAGGTTCCCAATTCGCCCGAATATTTTTTATGAATTTTCTTGTCAATATACCAAAATGTTAGTTTCCACAAAAATAATACCTAATTGAGTCAAGTTTTACATATCACAACAGATGCCACTCGTTAACAACCACTACCACCACAACCAACACTCGTTTAAGAAGTATCCTTTTAAGGTTACTTATCACTTAAAATCGTAAAAAGAATTAATTTTGAACAAAAAAAAACCAAAACGAAGAACAACGAACTAAAAAGTAAAAGATAATTCTACATAAAATAAAACTTATTTTGATTTTGTTAAACCAATTTAGTAAACAAAGATTCTATGGCTTTAGCTTTTCGCGCTCAATATGTATATGTAATTCTTTGGTAACAGTTTTTATCTTATTTCTGCAATCTTTGAAAACTACATCCGCTGCTTTTTGCACATAACCTCGAGTTGATTTTCGAGCATAATACTATATTTACACATTGGTACAAATTAATTGCCGAAAGTTTTTCCCAGGTCACAACATGCCCCCAAAAACACGTGTTGAAAAAAAAAAATATATAAATAAGATTAGGAAACATAAATAACTTACAAATAGTGTTCCGAAATAAAAGATGATATATGTAATAAAAAACACTAACATACTCGAGGCTAATCGTTAAAATTTGTGAGACAGACCAAAAATATCAAATGCGAATATATATACAATCGTGCACCCACGAAACACGTGTTGCTATTCCATTGGTTTCGGGTGCCACTGGATTGTTTAATATGCTGGCCATGGGTGCGCTATCACATTGCATTTCATTATATATTTACTAAATATTCCTATCACTTTTCCCTGCGAAACTATTTCCATCGGAACAACTTACCTCGGTAACTTTTAGCCCCGATCTCCCCTACTTAAATTAATTCATATTCATCATGTTTACGTTAAGTACGCTTTTGGTTGGGTTTTTCATTCTTATTTTTGATATTGTAATAGGAAATAATAGACAAATTGAATTTGTGTTTTAAGATAGGTGATTTGATTTTTTTTGCGTCTGTTATATTATGCGCGGTTGCATGAGAATTGTAGTGAAACTCTAAACGCAGTGTTTCAAATCATTGCGAAAATGTCAGAATGGAGTGTGTTGCTAGGCTCTTTCTTGCTTTCTCTACTATGAAAGATATAACGTTGCTAGTAATATATATTTTTCAAAAACTTATTAATCTGACTATTATAATGTGTTGGATGTCGTAGATACAATAAATCGACATACTAACATTACGTAATTATTATTCTGCAACAATTCTAAAAATTAACTGCATCCGAAACGCTTATTTGATTCTTCTTCATTTATCCCGAAATAGCAAAAGGCTCTATTGCTGTTTTTTTTTGTACCTGCTTATAATATTTTCGAACATCAAAACGTATGCGAAGGCGAGCTAATTTTTAAATTCTTAATTCAAATCTTGAAAGAGGGGGAAAATGTAAAAGCGGATGCCGGTGAAATAGCTGAAATATCTCTAACAACAAATTCGGGGTGAATTGGGGAGTATCCGATGTCCGCTCGGGGCTCCGCGGGGTAATGCCATTTCCGATGAGGCCCCGCCGGGCATGTCGACAACGAGATTAGGGAAAAAAGACGGGAATTTAATAACACTACCGACGCAGGTCTCTTGATGGATAAACACTCTGGGCGGTCTGGGCACTGGCAGGCTAGTTGCTACGCGCCACCTTAAAGAAAAAAGATGGGAGTTTAATAACACTACTGTCACACGTCTCGTGGTGGATAAACTCTCTGGGCAGTCTGGGCACTGGCTGGCTATTCGCTAAGTTACCCTGGACTCGGTCACTCTTAGAAGTTATTTGTTCTGTTCTACTCGTTTGAGTATTGAAATAGAGTATAGAATACGAGTAAATCTAGTTAATATAATTTAGATGTATATTATGCTTTTCTCTATTATTGATAACTTAATTTCGCTAGTTTTTGTTTATACAAAACAGGGTAACGTTATGAAATTTTAAATGAAATCATAATTTTTAATCAGATTTTCATTAATTTGTAAGAGAAATTTCTATTGAAAAGCTCTCTTGCGGTAATATTTATTAGGTGAATCAGGATTCTGTTCGCTTTGAGTGCATTTATATGAAAAAGATTTAACTTTAAATTTAGTAGCTTTCAAATCTGCGGTGTCTGCGGTGTCGGCGCGGGTTCAGAAAGCGGAAGTACTCTAAAAACGTTTTGTGATGAAGGGGCACGTGACCGGGACCACGAGGCGTTCGGCACAAACTTCACTTTTATTTTACAAATTGCGAACCTTCGAAGTCAAGTTGCTTTTTTTTCATATAAAAATGCTTGTTTTATTTTAATATAAAGTGGCTGTTATACTAAAATACTTGTGGAAAATCCTTTTAAGTTTTTTAACATACTACTTAAGAACTATATATTTTTTTATTCTCATCTAATTTTCCTTTTTCCATACAAAATGTCAGGGTAATTTAGTAGGAACGGCGCGGACATGAACAAATCACCACCACTCCTCACCTATTTTACATTAATATCTGCAATTTTATATCACTTATCTCGTATATTGAAATAGACAAGGCGATTGCGTGTTTTACATTAATATTTAGAAATTTTTATGTTTTGAAAGTGTTGCTTTGTTAAATTTTGACTCTAAAAAAGTATTCTTGTTATTGTTTTTTAGGTTTATAATTCAATGTCGACAGTTTTGTTAGATAAAAAGACCAGAAACCTAGTGTACTCTCTGTTCCCCGTTAGGAGGATGCCAAATAGAAGAAGTTAAAATATTAAATACTTTTACCAGTGGGAATCGAACCTACAACCTGTAGTGCTTACAATCACCGGGGGAACAGACCCCTCAGGCCCAGGGATTCAATGTATGAGTTATATTTAAAAAAATAGAATCTTTTGTATAGTAAGCCCGGCTGTAATAATTACCTATTACATAATATACAAAATGCGTGCAGAATTCGGCAGAAAGTCGGAAACAGAGTGTCTTAACACTAGGTTCCCTCTGCCTACTCTGCTCTGTGCGGGATACAGCGTGAAGCTGATTTTTTTTTTTACAAAATGTACTCGCAAGTCATAAAATATATGATACATATACAATGGCACCACAACGCACGCTCATTTTATTGACCCAATGAAGTGGAGTAGTTTATCAATTAACTTAATTAATATCCATGTTCTGACAATCGATATATCTGTTAGTACCCTATATTTTGTTAGTGTTATTGTCATTATTTATTACTTCATCCTATATCCTACAGGCAACTTAGTGTTACCTGTACCTATCCTGCTATATGCAAAATGAGATGTGTTTTCTTATATATATTTTTTCAATTATTATCAATTTTGTCTTCTTATGATAAAACACTTCACTTGTTTTATTTATTTATATTTTGTATAAAACGTCTCCATAAATTGCAGCCTGTTTTATTTTGATGTATTAAATGTATTACTGTAAAGTTTCTTTGAAATTCATTCAGTAGTTCTAGTGTGAGAGTGGAACAAACATCCATCCTCACAAACTTTCACATTTATAATATTAAATTAAATAAACTAAATTATTTAATTAAATAAGTAGTATGATATATGTAACTTATCTGTTATATGTAACTTAAATTAAAGGCAATAGGCAACGCAGCGGCCATACTAACCGACCCTGAGAAGCGTAAGCAATATGATCTATATATAACATACGCGCTGCACCATACATATCTACATATACATAGACTTGTAATTAATTGACTTGTAAAAATTTAAGTTGAAATTAGGTGATTATTGGTGGGAATTGAACCCACACGCTTGTTCCCCTACTAATAATATCTTTAATGATATTATTAGTTCTAAACAATAAAATATATATCCATCAAATTATCGATCAATAAAACAAGAACATTTAACTTCCGAAAGTGTTTGAAACTTGAATTAAGTTCACAATAGTAAACAATATGAGTATCGGCGGGTGGCCGAACCGAGAACTTCGTCGTTCCAAATAGAGGAATGGCACCCTGATCGAAGCTTGTAGAACTCTTTGCCAAAGCTTGGCTTCCTTTTGACAAGCGAAGCGGCAGGTCGCGCTTTTCACGCTCGCTCGGGTGGCGAGGGAAAGGAGGCGTTGATGAGGCCTCTTAATATATTATGCTGACTTTTGAGTATTGATATTTGTTATAACAATTAATGTTATACGTGTATAGCAAGGTAACGATAAATAATATGTGTATTTTAGTTTTTTTTGATATAGGAAAATAAGAAAGCTTCGTGAAATAATATTATTTTAGCAGGTTAAGCACCATTAGACTACTTTCCACCGAGTTTTCAAGACAATGCGTGTGAAGTAACGAAATTTAAACATTCTTTACCAGAATGAAATAAAAATAACTTGTTTCCCCGATTTAAAATTGAAGCAACAACCGTCCCTTTTAAGTTAGTTAAGAGCTGTGTAAAATGTTTATATTTATAAACATTAAAATACTAGTTTCATAATTTGTGCCTACCCATTATATTTTAATCGAATATTATTAACAAGCAAGAATGAAAAAGTATCTCCTATACAATCTCCTCCCAAAGAGAGAGTACCGCGGGGAAATTATCGTCCCTGTTTGCTCCCATCAAGATATTGCAATTTCTTTTTATTATAAATAATTATCATATTAAGCATCTTAGATATTTTTATTATTCAAGTATTTTAATATTGTATTTTTTCTTGCATAAAATATATCGAACAAAATGAGAACAACGAAAATGCTATGAAAAGTATCTGCAGAACAACTAATATTTTCACCCTAGCATTTATAAAAGTACTAAAAAATCTATTTCTTAGTATACAAATAGCCTTACTATCTTCAAGATTGTATGCAATACTTGTATTATTAAAACTTAGTCGATGAACGAAAACGGATCTATATCCAGATTGGGGACGCCCAAACTGAAGTTAGTCGACAAGGCTAAGTTTGTCGGTTAAACCGCATCTGTCAGGGGCGAAAGCAAGTTCTCCGCTCCATTAACCATTGACGCCAACTTGCTCCTTCCGATATGGAGATGTATGCAATAATATTTGCATGTTTCCTCTAAACTTATTGATATGCATCGTCGTAGAATTCTAAAGCTATCAATACAAATGTTTTCTTCAGGTTCAGCTTCACGCTGTATTCTGCGCAAAGAAGGGTAGGCAGAGAGAACCTATTGTTAAGACACTCCGTTCCCCACTTCACGCTGAATTCTGGAGCCAGTGCATGCTGAGTAGCGGAACTTCACGTCGTGATTTTTATCAACACCAGAGCGAAGAAAGGGAAATGGAAATATAAACTTAAGTAATTATTTCATTTCTTCGATTGGGGATTAAGCCCACAACCAGTCGCGTCCCCAAGTTTTTTTCAAAATGTATAAAATATAAAAAAAATAATAATATTATTTTTGTATAAAAATATATAAAAATGTCTATTTATATCATTAGGATAGTTGCTTGGAATTGTCAATGTAGTAGCAACTATAGTTACACCCGCACTAATCGCGAACTCGGGCGGGCGGAACGTCCGCGGAATTTCATTTCGTTAGTGGCGCTCCCCGGGTTGCGGATTCCTGTGGCCGCCCTCCGGCCCCGCTCGGAACTCTCCGACCATCAATTTTACTTCACGGTCAAACGCCCACGATTCATTTAAGCCTTTATCATTCACTGTATTCGACACCTTCATTCAAGACCAGACGGCTCCTAGATATAGTAAGTAGGCAGTATTTTGAATTTTTTTGTTGATTTATAAATATTAAATCCTGATTAGGAGGAATGGTTTGATATGATAATAAGTGTTTTTAAAATGCAATTTACCTTAAGACGTTCAAAATAACGTAATTTAGCGACAAATTCAATCTCTGGCAATCCATTAAAGGTAAGTAGAAAGTATGAAATATTCACAAAAGAAAATACATGTGAAATGGAGAACAGGCTTGATGACAGGTTTATGAAGCTTGCTTTTTTACTTTACTTGTAAAGGATCGTACCGACTTTCATGGAGTAATTTTTGACATTATTATTTCCGGCTATTACACCCTTTAAAGAATCCTTGTAGGTTGTATACTCATCATGATTTTTAAATGTGGTAAGCAACGGAATTCTTCTATTTTTTTACTGCTAATAAAAAATTGATAAAAGTAGGTTTGGTTATTTAAAATATGCATTATTTAATAAAAAAAATCATATAGGAGATTATATAAAATATTGGAATGTTAGTCGCTACAAAATAGTCTCCGGTATCGGGACAAATAATATTCAAAGCGTCCTCGGACGCTCTCAGCATTGTGGAGCGTCGCGACGGCAGCTGGGTCGTAATATTGTGTTATACTTTATCGAATTTGCATGTTTTTACTGAATAACATTCCTTTGGCGCCCTGGACGAGATCAAAGGCCGAGGCGGGAGTGATTTCGCACTGAGTTAGTTCAACGGGATTCAGTTTCGCCCCCCTCTCGTTCGCTTCTGAATAATTTTTGATGTAATAAGGGAAATTGTAAATGGGCATTCGACTTTTGATATTTTTTTTTATATTGGAGTTTTTGGTGGCCCGTCTTATGTATGATTAGCCTTCTTTTTATTTTCGTCTGTTGCAGTTGTCAAAAGTAGAATGTGATTTGGGTTATTAACTATAATTAATATATTCATGGCACAGTATAATGGCAGCGTTTGACTGTAAAGGCGCCTGTTCTGGGTTTAATCCCTAATTTCATCACTCATTTAGACAAAGCTTGCTCTTCCATCCACTTGAATTCCGCCACTCACTAAACAATGTCTTGAAATATGACCGGAAAGTGGGGAATGGAGTGTCTTAACGCTAGGTCCTCTCTGCCGATGCTGCTATGAGAAAAAAAAACATAAAGCTAAGTAACTACTACTTTCGTAAAACTGTGTATAGAGACAATATTATTAGAGTTCAAATCAATTATAAAAAAGTGTCCCTCAATATGCGATTCCTCCATTTATATAAGACAGACTCAGTATCAAATATTAACGTGTCAAATAGCATTAAGAAAACACCGCTTTCTTTTTTGCTTCCATGTATGTTTAATGCGTACGTAGTGTTTGTTTGATGTCTTAAAGGCCTGACACCTCGGAAGCCGCTTAGAAGGACAGAATCACCTCTGGTACCCCTCCCTCCCCTAAATTATTCGGGAAGCGATCTGTCCGTGAAATTGTTGCTTAAGAACTATTTTATGCAGTGGTCTTTTTATCTCTTCAAATGCTGTACAAATAGCCTCTCAGAATACATTAGCACCTCGTTTCATCTTTTGTCCATTTTCCTTTTGGGGGTTTTAGAAAAATATAAAAGATAAACGATTCTCTAAAATGTTTCACAAAGAATATCGTCTTTGTGGTCCAAGACTAAGCTGTTGTTCAATGAATGAATCGTGAAATTCTTTTATAAAATATAAATAAAGAGACTGAATAAAGATAGATGTGATACAGATATTTTTTTAAGGCACAGCGATCCTGGGATCCTAGTGTTGAGACACTCCGTTCTCATTAAGAACCTTCCGTTCCCCACTTTCAGGCGAATATTCCAGGCGTTCCAATTGAGTTGCAAGACTCAAACGCCGCGCTTTGCCTTAATATTACATTCCCCCGAATTGAGAGTCGGACTTACAACCTTTGCATTTACGGTCACGCCAAGCTCAGTAATATCACGTTAATATTATAAGAAAAACATTTGATTTATATCGTTTTGCGTACACAAGTATTGATTCAGACGCATCACCGCCCGTCGTGACATGTTTACACGCTGGCGAGGATACGCGGGTTAATCTCGAACTAATTAGCGACTGTTCAACATTCGAATACGTACGTACGTTTGTTCACCTCTGTGCGTGTGGCTTAATTATAATTAACCTGTTTTGTTTTTGTATCGCAATTAAGAAGTGCTTACGGTCACGTTAAAGGACCGTATGATCTTTGGAAAGAAATTCGGTTTTCTTGTTGTTTTCATAATCATTTAGGAAAGGTGGCAACTGCTTCTGTTTTATAAAATGTATAATCTTTTTGTACATTATATATAGATATTAAGCTTATCTGGCTTAACAGTAAACGTCCAGATTTCAGGTGTGATTTTCATCACAACGGCTTTAATCACGAAGATTTTAATTGTTGATAAATACAATTACGATTGCAGTCACAAACATTGCTTTATATTAATAAATTTATTTATTTATTACTTTACTTATTGCTTCATGTACTTTGTACCTAGCAAAATATCAAAATAGAACCTACAGATAAAATTCTCCGCTTTCCACTTATGGACCGATTCACCTTACAATCAAACTTTTAATATTATTACAATCAACCTTAATATTGCGTGTGGTGGAACCCAGCGTCTTTGCCTGTTAATGGAGGAAAAGCAACAAAATAAAAAAAAAACGGCAATTTTAATAATAGTAAAGGGTGAGTAAAGTTATATCATACACAATCGCGAAAAATATTAACATTTTTATAATTGAAATGTCAAAATAAATTAGAAGGCATTTCCTTAAAAAAGCATGTAATAAGGCGTAAGCTGTTGCCGCTTATGGCTCATAAAGAAGCAACACCTTCTTAACAACTTGAAATACCGACAAAGAGTCCCCCCCACAAAAGGACATCCCTATACACTCGCGTCGAGAAGAGAAATGTATATATCTCAGTGAATATCGATTTCAAATAAAATTGCAACCTTTTCAGATAACGAGGTGACGTTTCCCCTTTTTCCGCTCCTCGACGCGTTGTACATTGAGAATTTATACACCGAAATAAGGAGATAACGAAGCTAATGGTTGAATCGTAGAAGGCAAGAATTGGCCTTCCGTACATATTTCTATATTTCTGACAAACTATTTCTTTAATTTGTAGTTTGATGATTATGAAATGTTGTAATATATTTTTAGATTATATAGAGAATTATATATCATCCTAGACGCCACCTAGGCAAAGAATCACTCGCTGGTTGTAGGTTCGATCCTCACTCGGGGAATTAACTAGTATTACTATAACTTCTCTGTACTGGTAGAGTTCTGCTACTAGAACACAGTATCCCGAATTTGAGCTAAAAGCAGAGAAAGGAATGTCGTGACACTATTTGTCTCTGCCTGCATCACGATAGAAAATAAATTAAAATGAAAATCTTAAAAATTACATATTTCCAATAAACATAACTTGGAAAGGAATCATTTATAGAAAACAACAGTGTTTCATTAATACTTTGTTTCAATAATATTCATAATAAATAAGAAAAACTAAAGTAAACTCATTACAGTAATTAATTTTAAAATGAAATTACATAGAAATAAGTTAAAAAGATTTTCCCATCTTAAGACTAATATCACCGACAAAGGGGTGGTTCAATATGTTCTCGTGTCCACCCCGCGGCTGGCGATACTTGTTGCTCCAAGTAACTAGATACGTCTGCTTTATAGCATAACTTGCTCGCTGCGTTCTTCCAAGTTATTTATGCTATGAGAAAAATAAAATCCTTGCATAAAATACTTGAACTACTTATGAAATCTAACATAAGAATATCGTATTGTTTGAAATAAATTCTACTAGTAACGTTACGTGATTCCAATTCAGTCTCTTTAAATAGAAATAAGCAATGTTTCAAAAATATTAGATTTAATAGTTAATAACAAAACTAGCAGCGTATGATTGTAAACGCGACATGCTATGGGTTCGATTCCCACTCGGGAAATGAAATATTTACTGTCTGCAATGCTTAAAAAAATCGGGAGAAAGTGGGGAGCAGAGTGTTTTACCACTAGGCCTGTAAAAGAAGAAAAAATATCTAATAATAACTTTAATTTTACAATTTGTCCACAGATTTTTCTACCTTTACCACTTCTCGTTCTACGCGTACCACTACCGCTTCAATGGACAGTACAGTAGCCTTGCCCTCGTGACGTCGTGGCTCTTCATACAGGTAAACCTACTTTTTTTTACAACAAATTAAATATTTTATAAATATATATACATTCTAATAAATAAATCATAACTCTATATTTGTTAATTAAAATTATGTGAAGTTAAAAAAATATTTTTTATTATATTCTATTGGTAATAAAATATTTTCAATATCTGTAATAATATTTTTTGAGGCAAGTCATGGCGCAAGCTTATAAGTGTGTGGCTTTGAATAGGACAGGATATGGGTTCATTTCTCACTCGAGGAAATAAAATATTTAAAGTTTTAATTTTTCGGGTGACGTTGAAACGCCGTCATTTAATACGCCATTCCTCCAGACTTCGGCGGAACGTGCGAAAAGGATCTTAATGGGAACGGGAGTATCTTAGCACTGAATTTCCAGGTACCCTGCACCTACCCTGCAATATGTAGGGTATCTTATGTAGCTAAAAAAAACTTGTCTGTTTGTAAAAACAAACAGCTGTTTTGGGGACCTCGAAAATTTGTCGAAAATGGAAAACGAAATCTGTAACTCTAGATTGCCTTGATCTAATTCTAATAAGTTCCATGGTTTATTCATTACTGACGAAAACGTATTGCATTTTTGCTATAACTAACTAATAACTAGATAAATATGTAGGCGAACCATAAGACTTGAATAAAAAAAATCAACAAAAAAAATGTAGTAATAATATACTTTATCTTATATAAAACTGATAAGACTTTCAGTCCGTTTTCTGGTGCCTCATACGAATCTTTTTTATAATCTTTTTTATAGTAATAATGAATGCACTACTTCTTTTTCCAAAGGCTCATAAAATAATATGAAAATAATGTTAATATTATTACAAGTCTCTTTGAAAGATAAAATCAGAAATGAGGTTATCCAGAAAAGAACCGGAGTTACCGACATCGCTCGCAGAATTGGCACGTTGATATGGCAATGAGCTGGACACATCTGTCAAAGGACCGATGGCCGTTGGAGCAGACGAGTCCTTGAGTGGAGACCGCGGATCGGCAAGCGTAGCGTAGGGCGCTCTCCAGCTCGATGGACCGATGACCTGAAGAAGGTTGCTGAGGTTATGAGGCTACTACCAAAAAGTCCATACGGCGTAACACCAAAAAGCGGTAAACACGATTCATTACAACGCACTCGGTCCACGTCACCCTGGTCTCCGGTGTTTGCGCAGTCCACTTTGATGTCGGTCAACCGCCGCGGGCCGCGCCGTCCCCGCCGCCGTACAAACTGTTTGTACAACTCTATATTGGCCAACGGGAAGCGGTTATTAATACAAACCTGGAAAAATATTATGTTGACTTTAATGTTTTAATTGTTGGTATTTTTGTGTGACAATTACGAGTTTTAAATATTAATTGAATATAGCTATTTCTTAATGTTCAAAAAGGAGACCAGTCGTCAAAATTGTTGAAAAATGAGCATATAATTATTCTGTTCCCTGTTGAGGTCAGTCGTGATGCAGGGGTCCGAAGTGTGCTTGTAAACGCGACTGGTTGTGGGATCGATCTCCACTTGAAGAAATGAAATATTTACTTAAATTTATATTTCCATTTCTCGTGTCGTGGTAAAGCGCGGCGTTGAGTATTGCTACTCAACACGCATTACTTCCAGAATTCAGCAGAAAATGGGGAACAGAGTGTCTTAACACTAGGATCCCTCTGCCTACCCTCGTGTGTGTGGGATACAGCCTGAAGCTGATTTAATTTGATATTTTAAGATCTCTTAAACAATCATAAATGAAGTTCATGAAATTTACCAGCAAGATTTTAACCACATTAAATATATCTAACACAAACTACACTCAGCAGAGAAAGGGCCAAATATTAAATAAGACAGTGCTGACAGGGCAACAAAGAGAGACGGCTCACGGGGTCGCTGAAGGGATCGTGCAGTTGAGATTTTGCGCACACAAGTACCATATATCTACATCGTGGTTATTATTTTTAAACTAAAGGAGAAAGCCTCTTATCCGTACAGCGTCGGCCTCGAGCATTTGTCAACAAATCACGTCCCGTACGTTATTATGACTCAGCACTCTTGACGCGCGTCACCTCACGGAATACGTAGATACGTCTGACGTAAAATTGTGACGGAAAATTATATTTGATTTTTTCTTACATGGAAATATGAGCGGCTGTTGTGGTGCTAATCTAGTAATAATAATAATCAGCTTCACGCCATATCTCGCACACAGCAGGGTAGTTAATGGCGGAACTCAACGCCGCGCTTTGCCTCGATATCAGAGCGAAGAAATGAAAATATTTATTAAATTCAAATTCAAAATATTCTTTATTCCAATAAACACTTTTGAAACGTCGAATGAACATATGAACAAAAAGCTATCACCGGTTCGGAAGGCAGTTCTGCTGAGAAGAGCCAGCAAGAAACTCAACAGTTGCTCTTTTCAAAATCAATGGTACATTACATTAGTTGGCAGCTATCCTGCATCACATTCAATAAACATTAATTCCATACAAGTTTGTCCTCTAAATATTCTTGGACATTGTAATAAGCTCTACTTGTCAGAATTTTTTTTACTGATATTTTTAATTTTGGAAGTGGGAAATTTAGAATACACTGCGGAATTTTATTATATACACGTATGCTCAGACCCATAAAGGATTTATTAATTTTTTGGAGGCGAAAACTTGGAGTAACAATCTTATCTTTATTTCTCTTTCCTATCGTATGAAAATATTTCAGTATAAATAATTCAGTTCCTGGAATGGGGATCGAATCCATAACCGGTCGCGTTTACAGTCCCACTTTCTGCCCCTTTACCACGACTCCAACTAATAAAAGTATGAAATAACATGATCATTTATCTAGCTAAGCTAAGCTTAAGATATTATTGTATTTGTCGAAAAGGATTTCCATTTTCAATATCGCACGACTTGTCACAATATTGTATCGTTATAAGCAGGAAACAATTATCGTATAAGAAACAATAGTATATACACAGAGCGGGGAAGTGGGCCTCGCTGCGTGCAGGAAGTAGTCGGGGGTCGATTTCCGGGGCGGAACTAATAACACGCCACGAGCGGCCCGGCCGGCTCCTGACAGATATTGTATTCAGTTTAGAAAGCTATTTTAATAAACGAATGCTATACTTGTTGACAAAAGAAAAATTAAATTTAAATTGTTATATATATTTACATTTTACTTTTGCTTTCTTTAGTTTTTACACATATACATGTTGTTGTTGAAATAATTCCAAGTAATATTTCGCTATACGTTCCGTTAAGGGGAACGGCAGACTGTCAGATTAGAGAATGGGGGGACGTCGAAAAACAAGGAGACTCTACGGAATGCAAAGTGGGGCTTATCTTATAATCATCGAGCGTGTCAGGTTATTAATAAAAATCAAATTTCATGAGCTCCTTCTACCTCCTACTGTAGATGCGGCGCGAATATATTTATTTTCAAATTGGACCAAGTTTGTTGTGTGAACGTTTGTTTCTTTCATAGCTAAGTTCAGTGGTTGCCTGAATGAGTATTATCGTCACTATTTATTAAGTATCAAAAATAGTAATTGAGACCGTCGTAGGAGGAGGAACACTAGGTTCCCTCAGCCTACCCTGCTATATACGGGATCCACTGTGAAACTGATTTATTTATTAAATATACCTATGTTTAGCAAGTTGTTCTATAATTACATGACTAACGGATGATTAAGCAAATTTGAATGAAGTCCTAAATAAACAAGGATGAACCGTGATGAGAGCACACCAGAGTGGTGTAATCTTCTAGATCTCTCACTAATCATAGTTTATACTTAGTTCGCAAACTGCGGCTTGCCCTCCTCGAGCACTTATACGGTTTTGATTCTTATGTGGGTACGTAATAAAAACTTAACTAAGTATTTATATAAGTAGTTAAGTTTGTCGGTAGACGGTTGTGAGTTCGATTTCTAAATGGGGGAATTCAGTATTATTTATTAATATTTTCATTTCTTCGCTCTAGTTTGAAAGCAAAAGTGCGGCGTTGATTACCGCCACTCAGCATGCAATCGCTCGAATATAATTATAATAATATCAGAATAGATATTGTAGAAAAACCTAGAAGTACGTATTTTTCATGTTGTCTAAAGTCTCTCTGTATTAAAAAACAGGAAAGACGTTCGTATTTTATTAACTTACACAATTCGTAAGCGTCTTCGTCTACGTCAGGATTACTTAGTAAAAGTATTTTTTTTTTCAAAGAAATATCTGGCGTTTGTACGAAGAAAGCTCCGAGTGTTGTCATACTCTGGTTTTTTCTTTGCATTTTAAATCAAAATAACTTCATTTTTGCCAGAATTTTCTACCGTCTTGGCATAATCAAAGCGCCGTCCGTAAAGAGTTTAAGACAAATTTGCGGAAAAAAATTATGATTACAAAGAGTTCTCGCGTTCTTTGGGAAAGTTTCACCGACTCTCAAGTTGTCTGCACGCTTTTTATTTGTATGACGCTTTTAAATTATACTCTTACACTGTTTAATAGAGCTTTGACGGTTTTACAACGTAGATGTATTGTTTTTAGCTTCACGCTGTATTTCATACATAACAGGGTACAGAGGGGACGTGAGAACTTAGTCTTAAGACACTCCGTCTCATGATGACAATTCCGTTTTCCGCATGTAACCAAAATCTGTACACATTGCGTGTTGAATAGCGGGCAATACCGCTGCAATTTTGCTCGTTACCAGAAAGAGGAAATGTAAATATTAAATGTTTCATTCCCTGGAGTGTAAATCGAACCCACTACCTGTCGCAATTAAAGTCGCACGCTTTTTCCCCTACCGTGACGTTTCTACATTTTATACGAGTATATACAAATAATATTAGCACAAAGCCGGTATAATCTGTTAAAAATTATCAGAAAATTGATAAGAACCTCGAGTCCTCGTTTTTTTATCCATGTTCCTTTCAATCAAACATGGCAAAGGTAAATCTCAAAGCGGTATTAATGGATGTGAAAAAAGGGGGAAACATCTCCATTAAATACCATACAAACGTTTGATCCTTTTTTTATATATATATTTGGCAACGATCGTGGAACAGATTACAGAGGTCGTGCTAATTAATGCTGTGCAACAACCTATTTGGAAGCTTCGAATTATATGGGATTTCTAAATATAAAAAAAATGAATAATCTAAATTTGTTTTTTTTTATTTAATTAATGTAGTAAAGAAAATTAATGTAATTTTTAATATTATAATAAAATAATGTATTTACAACAATTTTTATTAATCTTGATTCATTCCAATCTATAAATCATGAAGCTCCTCCAGACGTCGTCGTAGGCGAAACCCGTTACATTCACTTCTAATTCGAAAAAAAAAATGAAAACGAGGGGTTGAGAAAATATAATTTGAAATAAAAGTTGAGCTGGAGCAGTCACAAGTTTCTTAATTAAAACTTACGTCGGGTGTCGCGAAGGGAAGGGAACTTTGACCCAGAAATAAATAAATAACGCAGACCATTCGTGGTACTGTCACGAATCGCTCATTTATTTGTCCAAGGGAGTTAGCTTCGACAGACTTGTCTCATAATGCGCCGCAAACATTTATAGTATACACAGTACAAATTGCTCTGTTGGAGTTTTTTTTATAGATCATTTTTGTATTATTAGATTGCCACATTTAGAAATTTCTAGAAATTCCTAGGTATTTTCTAAGTTTATTGTCATAACGTTTTTTTGGTTTGTTTCAGCACTCCATGCTATACTTCTTCCATCATTACGAGTTACCCGTCATACTACAGCAAGCGCAGTTGCAGCAACTCTTACTGCGGACCCATCATGGCATGGGTGGAATGATGGGTCTGGCTGGTATCGCCGCGTTGGCCAGCGGAGCAGCATACCATGACGCACCCGGTACCGGTACACAAGCCACTCCTCCAACTACTCAATCTACTACGCAAACCGTTCAGAATACGGTACAGTCAACTACACAGACCTCGCCGTCCGTATCCACTGCGCAGACTAATACTACGCAAACGGGCGATGTATTGTCTTCCCGTATGGCAACACTGGATTCAGCATCTACTAACACCATAGCAGAAACCGTAACAACGAATCAAAACGAAGAACGAACATTAGCAACTCCTGTTGAAGTTGCAGCAAATATAGACAAGACTGTAGTTGACAATACTATAAAGATAGAGGAAATTAAAAGGAAAAGTTCAGATGCAGATATCAAAATTCGGGGCAGCAGTTCGGCTTCCGACGAAAACGATGAGAAAACTTTGCCGAGCGGAGCCAATGACGACATAGTGCTTAAAGACAATGCCAAAGTCGATAGTTTGACCTTAGATCGTCGACGAAGTGAGACGCTGGAAATCAATCAAAGTGATCCTCCCGTTTCTAGCGCGGCGTCTACTGCCAAAGTCGCTCCTAGAGCGTCCCCAGAAGCTGATGATGTAGACTAATTTACTCTTATATACCTCTAAGCTTTCAATATTATATCAAACTTTTATGTTTCTAGGTTAACAATCTAAAGTCATCAAATATCAACTATAACGTAGGTGGTACTTATTTACAAACAAAACTTGCTATGGCTTGAGGATACTTAGACGTGACGGAGAAGCAATGTTTTGGTTTGAATTGAATTTAAAAAAGTTACGGGATTTTCTCACATATATAAGGTATTTGTAGTTTAAGTTAAGGCTGCCATTACAGCGACTGTAAATATCTATCTATATTTATTAGCAGCTATCTGTGTCGTGTAACTAAATGTTACTCCGAGTATGCTTAGTGTGAGGTGCTGGACGGCATATTCTATTCATTCAGTGATTTAGTTTATTGCAATAAATATTTTTGTTCAATGATGTTGTATTTTTATTTTAATTAATCTTCTTTTTTTAAAAAAAAAATCAGCTTCACCCTGTATCCCGCACACAGCAGGGTTGGCAGAGGGAACCTAGCGTTAAGACACTCCGTTCCCCACTCTTTCTTTTTTTATTATATTTTTATATCGTAATAGTTTTTGATAGACTTTTAAGAGATTACATTAAAAAAATATTAAGATCATCATCAAGAAAGTCAAAAGTGTTGTCTAATCTGGTGAAACAAAAAGTCACTTTAAAGGTATACATGAAAAGTCTTAACACAATTTAGGTTTTTTAATTTATATCAGTGCTTTACAACCTTAAAGTTCTGAAATCCCACGCATTTGGATCCTACACTTTTTTTTAAAAATCTTTAAATTATTTGAGATTGTTACTTTAAAACATCAGTGCATTTACTTAAATAAATAATAAAAAATAACTTTCTAATCTTACTCAATATAGAATTATAAATGCAAATTAAATGTATTTATAATTTAAAGATTCTTTAATTATAGCTGCTTTTAGTCTAATTTTTTTGGGTAAAATTGAGGTAGGAAAAATTTCAAGTTTTATAAAATAACGAAGGTCTAGCTCTTCTGTATATTAAAATGTTTTTTATATTTATGTATGACTTAATTAAAATAAAATAAATAGTATAGTTCTACGCATTCTAAGTACATAAGTATTGTTATAAATGCAACTTATATTTTTAGACGAGCTGGAACCGTCGACGTGGATTATCTTCAAGTCGTCGTTCGTTTGATATTTACTTCTAGTACTTCAGGTGGTCTCTTATAGCACTTAATTAGTTATTCAAGATCTTTAAGTTTTATATATTTTTGTCAGCTTTACACTGTATTACACACAGCAGGGTAGGCAGAGGAAACCTAGTGTTAAGACACTCTGTTCCCTACTTTCCGCCGATTTCTGAAGGCATAGCGAGTTGAGTGGCGGAACTCAACGCCGCGCTCTGCCTCGACAGACCGAAGAAATGGGAATATAAATTAAAATAAATATTGAAATCTAAATTTTAACACTTAGGCTTTACATAGATATATATTTTCTAAGTCCTGAATCTGTGTGTGCTATATAATATTACGAAATTTATTTATTTGTAATAATAATTGACAAATGTCTGGAACACTTGAAATGCTATAACTCTCTCTCTCTCTCTCTCTCTGTCTCGGGAGAAACTTAAAAAAGAATTTTCAAAATAAAACACCTAAAATTTTACTATGTTTCTTTATTTCGGTAGATCATCTCAATTATTTATTATTTTATGAATATACATTTGCAAACAGTAAGATAAAAACACTCTAAAAACAAATGTGTAAAAAAACTAAAGGATTTGTGTGTTAACATGTACGCAGTACGAAGACCTATAATAAAATTTACATGTAGATACGTAATTTACATATTTTTCTGGAATATTAACGTACGACTAAAACTTAAAAACACATCATTTCTTTTATTTTTAATTTTATATTTTATTTGTAAACTTATTCATTATTCTACTTTGTTAAAATGCGTATAAAGGTATAAGACTTAAATTTAGAAAAAAATACTTATTTACAAGCTTATAAGAACTTCGACGCAGCTTAATGTGAACGTATGGCTTAGTCGCTTGGCAGTGTCCAAGAGGCGCAGGTTCTAGCTCGTTCAAATTTTTATACGTTACTACGACTTTATAATTTTATTTAAAATGTCAATACATCAAGTTCATGTAGGCAATAGGCGACAATGTACCACTTATTTAATTAAATAACGAATAATTTTATTTAAAAGTATTTTTTTAAGTAGAAATGCGTTACGTAAACTGTAATTCTCCGTAATCTTCTTTTAGTGTCTTCCTGTGATGTGTTTCTCCTTGTCAGCTACGTGTATTCTCAAGCAATAACATCTCTTAATGTGTGTTAATTCCCCAAGAATACGCGTGACCTCCAAGTAAGAGTTTATCTTCACTCTTCTTTATTCCAATCTTCTTTTCTTGTATTTTCTTGGTATTTCTTATATAATAAAATACCAAAATTACTAATCTATACAATAGATTATACAGATTAAAATATGTTTATATTATATATAATGCATTCTGTATTCATATTTAATTTTTATTTAAAATCCCCATTCTGGCGCTAAAGAACATATTGAATATAACATACAAATTATCATATATTTTTATATACATTTTCTTAAATTTTTCCTTTATTAGTAGTCCTCGTTTGTCTATTAATAACATACTAATAGAAAAACGAGTATATAATAGACAAACGAGAGCAACACCCAAAAACCCAATACTAGCTGGCATTATTTCTTATCAATCCCATTATCCGGGTCATCCCCGGTCCAGGGGGTGCTGAAGAAAGGACAGCACTAATCGCTGTGCCGTTTGCCGCGGCACGATCGCTCTCATCGGCACATCCGGATAGGCCGGGTAATCCCCGCCGGACATCCGGGGGCTGGATGCACCGGATTTACTGTGAACGAAATACACACGCTGATTGTCGAGATTAAACGTAAGTCTATTTTAGTGAGCTTTGTGAGTATTGACACGTTTTATTTATTAAGGTTTACTGTTTCTGTGCTGAGGCAGTTACATGGGTTTTGGGAAACTGTTAAAATAGTTCAAAATATATTTTTTTATGTCAGGTTCACCCTGTATATAGCTGAGAGGGCAGAGGGAAGCGGTGTTAACACACTTCGTTCCCCACTTGCACCCTTTGGATTCAAAATAATTGTGATGAAAATGAAAATGCCACTATCATATTACAGAGAAATCTGTAAGAACTCTTACTTATAAAATATTGCTTTTGAACAATTTGTACATGGAAAATGTATGAGGAAAACAATTATTGATAGCATTTATTAATGTAAGAAAACCCATAACAATTAACTATTTTTTTTGTTTGTCCTGTCTGTTTGTGCTCTTATGCACGCTAAACTCGGAAACTGCTTCACCAATTTAAACGCAGTTTTCACTATTGTATTCATCAGTTACAATATAGCTACAAAATTGGCTGAAACTTTACTTATATATAGATATTGTCATTATTATGAGAATGTCGTTACAACACAAAAGTGAATCAGATGAGAAAATAATAAATAATATTATAATAAGAACAAGCGGGCGAAGCCGCGATCAGCTTGATTGTATGAAATAAATCTGTATAAGCAGTGAAAAGGAAATAGGAAATATAACGAAAATATATCATACATTCAAATCACATCAAAGAATGTCTTTTATAAAATATACATTTTTTTTTATAATGGCCCTAATCTGTATATTGAGATCAGTGACAAAAGCTACTTTTGTATCAATCTGTAAGACGGCTCGCCACCTCGCCGCCTCGCCGCCTCGCCGCCTCTCCGCCACGCCGCCTCGCCGCCTCGCCGTGGGATCTTTAACCGACAATCGGATATCAAACGGATGGTTGTTGTACCCCGACCTCTGCTATCTCGCCTTTGATCCGCCTCTTTGAAGTCGGGCCCGCTTTGTGGTACCTGCACAGATTAAGATACTATTAGAACGCTATTTTGTTCATTTACAATTATAATTTTTGTAGTGCAATTTAATAGAGATAATTGATAGTTTACAATATAATAAAAGAGGTCAGTCGTGATGCACGGGCACACATGAGGCTGTGAACGTCAGGTTGTGGGTTTAATTCCCACTAGAGAAAATAAAATATTTTTTAATTTCTTCGCTCTATTGTTGATGCAAATGTAAGGCATTTAGTTTCGCCATTCAACACGCAATGCCTTTAGAATTCTGTGGAAAATGGGGAACGGAGTATATTAGCACTAGGTTATCTCTGCCTACCGTAATAAGTATATGTTTTCTTTAAAATACTAATTAAGAACACAGCTAAGATTCATAAACTAATTAATCCGAAATCAATTCACATAACATAACAACAGAAATATGCAAAACATTCCGTATAAAAAAAAAGACCGGAAAAACAATAAAAGTTTAAAACAGTGCAAATGAAACGTTCCATAAAAAATTAAATAGCGAAGAGGAGGAGGAGGTTAGAGCAAAAAGATTTTAATGTCGAGTGCAGCGGCAGACTGCACAAAAACTGCCATAAATATGAACTACAATTAGATGGCAAACAGTCTGCGCGGCCACCTGTAGCATCACCGGAGCTGGGCGCTGTTACCACATACTTCTTTGTGAGTTTTATTTATTTGTAAAAATATGTTTTGGACTTAAAGTTTGCATCTAATTTAAATATTTCATTTATACTCTTCCAGTGGTTTTGATTTAAATATCATTAGGTATTTCTTAATTTTTTTTTCAGTTTCCCACATGCAGTAAGGTAGGGAGGTTTAGTGTGAAGACACTCCGTTCCCCATTTTTCGCTGAATTCTGGTGGCATTGAGTATTGAGTGGTACTCAACGCCGCGCTTTGCCTCGACACTAGAGCGAAAAAATGAATTTGATTTCTTTTAATGGAAATCGAATCCACAAGATGTCGCGTTTACAATTACAATAACTGAAAATTTGACGGATGTGAGTTGTATTCACGTATTGGGCTATGAATTATTTTCAATCGTTCGCTTTGGTAACCAGGCAGTACGCGGCGTTGAGTTGCAATGTCTTGAAATTAGAGAAGGATTGTTTTAACACTTGGTTTCCCCTGCCTATCCAGCTAATTGGGGGATGTAGCATGAAGCTAAAATAAAAAATCAAAAGAATCGTTTCATTAATGAAATGTCACGGAACACCCTGTACAACTCCACGTTTACATTAAGGGATGTTTACCTTCGCACCAGTGCTCGGCGCCCCAGTGACCGGCAAACCGATATCGTTATCGATGTACAGCGGTAGATGTACGATTTTACGTTTCAATTATTATTTTTTGATGACCTGCCGGCCTTAATTACACGTTGTAATTTCAATTGAGATATATTATGTTTATTAAGGAATTTTATATTGTTTTTATTTATAGGAAATAAATGTGTAAATGTCATTAGCAATGATATGTACCTATTATCCAGTTACTCATATTAATAGAGAGAAAATTCTGTTATTAATAATGTATAGTTTTTTTTAACTCCATGTTCCACTAAAAAGGCTCATTAAATTTCAACTTCAGAAATACCTGAAAAATAAAATGAAATTAGAGTATAAAATTATATTTTCATGTATTAAATAACACAATACTAAAGTCATTATTATTTTTAGAATTATGAGAACTTTGAACCATTTCATTTCCATAACTGGGTTTATAAATAGAGATTTCCTGAAAAAATATTCTATTTTTGTTGATCTAAATAAAGCTATATTGTTATATTTCAATAAAAGCAGTTAGAAAATAAAATACACGTGAAATTTTTCATAGAAAACAATACTCGTATATTGTAGTGTGATGCATTCTATTGTTATGGTAAAATTGAACACACTGTATCAAAAAAGGCGCTTAAAAAATTGCCAAGTGCGTTATAGAGAATCAATACAGTAACAGCATGCTCTAATCGCTTTTGGAAAAAAAAGTATAAATTCACGCTGTATCCCGCACATAGCAGGGTAGGCAGCGGGAACCTTATATTAAGTCACTTCGTTCCCCACTGTTCCCCCGAATTGTGTGTTTACAAGCGAAATTCAACTCCGCACTTTGCCTCGTCACTAAAACGAGGAAATGAAAATATTAAATATTACATTTCCTCGATTGAAAATGGAACTCACAACTTTATTTAAGTAAAACTATTTAAAATCGTTGAACTAAGATAAGATATGCTTACAAATGCAAATCAAAAATGACAAATAGACTGTATTGCAAGAGTGTTGAATACAGAAAATATAAATAAAAAAAAAAATTGGCAGCTTAAAATGACCTATAATTGTTTCAAATTGCAAGCTCTCTTCGCAACTGAGAGAGCATCCAAAGTTCAAAGAGAGTCACAATTTTTCCGCCCTATAATAAGTAAAAGCTCGTCGGCGCTTACAACTCTGTCCCGGGGCGTGCGGTCGCACAAAGCCAAATTAATTTTAAAATACACCAAAAGAAATTAACTTTTAACTCGCAACGGGGGAAGGTGAAAGTTTCAAACGAAGGATTCTCGACGCAAAAGACTTAATAATAAAAACAGACGTTAGAATCGTTGGGACAATACTTTTATTTTGTAGGTACTTCTATTCTGTTGCTTTTCGCTGCTCGCTATGGGGGCGACAATTGAAAAATATTCGTACGAGTATTTTCCACTTTGACCCTATTAAGTTATAATTTATACTGATTTAACTAACTAATGTTTCCTTTACTTTCATAAGTTGTTGCATATTTTAAATAACATACAGAGCATATTTTGCAACTGTTGCTTTCGTGCTATTCGTTTTTATTTTGAAATTATCTAGTATTTTTTGTATTACGGGTATTTTTGTATTTTTTCACCAGGAACATTAAAATACTACTTATTTCCAAGATGGGTTCATCAGTGAATAAATATATCCGTTAAATATTTCTATCCAAAACGGGGAACTAGCATACAATAACAAACTTAGTCTATTTCGTTTTTTTGGTTAATTATATTTTAAGACATTCAACCTATATAATCATAAATAATGAAAAACAAAAAGAGAGATTTAGCTGTCTTTCTGTATAGTACATACATAGAGAATTAATTAAATTTCGGATGCAAATAACACGTAAATAGCGATCATTTTTCTTACTTGTAAAGCAGTCTCGTATTTCAGACGTTTTAATTTTCCTAAGCCACGTCGGGCTCCCCGCGGGGCGCTTAAGTAGTCTAGGACATTACAGACTAATTTTTATATATCTTTTTACAAGACTACGGATAATCGAACTGCCAATCTCGGCGACGAACAAAGGAATATGAATGCACTGTAACTAATGGATAACTTACATTGTCTCACCGCGTATTGGAATATTTAAATAACATTTTCTATACATTTTATTTTAGAATTATAATTTAAAATTGTCTTTAGTGAATGTTTATAATTAATTATTAAGTAATTAAGACATATATACATATTAAATAATACGATAATTACACATTATATTCACATGTTATTGCCTTTTGAAATAACTTAAATTAAAAGTAGTGTTACTGATACACTACATTTGTGTTTTTATGAAAAAAAAAATCAGCTTCACGCTACCTAACCTAGTGTTAAGTCACTCCGTTTCCCACTTTCTGCGCAATTCTGAAGGCATTGCGTGTTTAGTGGCAGAACTCAACGCCGCGTTTTGCCTCGACACCAGAGCGAAGAAATGGAAATATAAACATAAAAAAATATTTCACTTCCTCGAGCGGGGCACCCTTGTGCCGCTGCGCCATAACGGCCTATACGGCGACGGCTTTATCAATTTAATATATGCAAATATAAAAAAATAAAATGTAATCTCAAGTAAAACAAGCAAGGAACACCTTCTTGTTAAGAGTTGAAAAACATTTTCCTGACTTTTAAAGCTAGTGTCCCAGTCAGTGTCGAAGTTCTTATGAATTTTAGTCGCGATTTAATTTTACCAAAGATAGTAGAGTTTAAGCGGTCTTTGTGGCTCATTAGCATTTTAATTAGCTGTCACGCGCCAGACGCCACCTGCGCCCGCCCTACCCTGCCGCCCTACCGCCCTACCGCCCTACCGCTCTACCGCCTGGCCTTTGCCAGGCATTATGCATTTTTGCGGTTCATTTCTCAGCTTTGTGACGATGGCCAAGATGATAGTCCATCTTTGATGGCTGTATATAATTTAAAATGTCAAAGTATTAGTTATAAGACAGTTGGTGCATTGTAATTAAACTTATTGAAGATGACCTTTTAACTTATAATTTTAATTAATTAACGTCTTCACTTATCTATATATATATATATATATATACATAAAATCGAAAGGTCACTCACTCACCACAAAATCTCAGAAACTACATTTGCTAGGAATCGCAAATTTTGCATAGGAGTTATTTATAGGACGTAGGTGCTCGCTAAGAGGGGAATTTGCAATATTCGACTCCTATGCGGTTGTTTTGGGGGTTAAAANTATATATATAAAATCGGAAGGTCACTCACTCATCACAAAATCTCAGAAACTACATTTGCTAGGAATCGCAAATTTTGCATAGGAGTTATTTATAGGACGTAGGTGCTCGCTAAGACGGGAATTTGCAATATTCGACTCCTGAGGGGTTGTTTTTGGGGTTAAAAGTTTGTATGAAACTTCGTTACTACAAATGCTAGGAGTCACAAATTTAGCATGGACGTCACTTATAGGACGTAGGTACTCATGGAGACAGAAATTAATAATAACATAGTTCACGCGGGCGAAGCGCGGACGGGCCGCTAGTATCTAATATATGTGACAGCCATTTTTGAGATAGTTGAAGAAAATCTAGTAGCGTCAATGTTCTCCACTTTCGCTGACATTGTTGAACAAAAGTGGGGGACGCGTGGACGCGGGTTGTCCTCAATGTTTCATTCAAGCGTCATCCCAAGTGGCATAAAGAAAAAGATTTTGCAACGTCATTGTTAATAAAAATAATATAATAGAGCATATCAAAATTAAACAATTTTCTTTAATAAGATTAAATTTATGAAAAAAAATCTATTATTTTTAGATTAAGCCTAATATTTACTACTCACTTAGATTACAAGCAATATTTTAAAGAAAAATCGAATTCAGACAGTTTCCTCAAAACTGGTAGCGGGTTCAAAACTCAATTAAAATGATGAGTCTCGCGAGTCATCACATCAAAGGTTGTTCTAAAATAATCATACGTCTATAAATTAATTCGTAATTACACTAGTGTTGATTTTCTAAGAACACACAAGGCCCCAGGGAGGTGGCAATTACATATCAAATTAAACTCTAAGGATTCAGTCTATCAAATTGCTGACGACGTGAAAGTTATACTAGTGTCAATTTTTAAATACTTCAAGTACTTTATTTTACTAATACCTAGGTTATGTATGCACTATTGTTTTTAAATTATGAATATTTCTTTTGTTTGTTTCATACACATATAAGATTTTTTTTAAGTAACACATTTAGTAATAAACGTAATAGTATGTACAAAAACAATTATTTACATAATCATTTGCAATAATATTTAATATCTTCATTCAAGCGCGGCATTGAGTTCTGCCACTCAACTAACAGTGCTTTCAGAATTCGGAGTGTCTTAACACTAGGCTTCCTCTCCCCATCTAAAATGCGGGATATAGCGTGAAACTGAAAAAAAAGCAATAACGAAAGCTCAGATCCTCATTCCTGATATTACGCACAAATTTTCAAGTGGACGATCTCCGCAACGGACGGGCGGGCGGACGGGCTAATCTCGACGCGTGTTGACTCTCCTTAATAACTAACTTCAAACATAATTATCTTCCTCGATTTACCCTAAATTCGGTGATTCCCTCCGAGGGATTCCCCGATATTGCTCTGCAAATTTCTTGTGCCAACAAAACCATCGATATCCCGATATTATTGGGGGTCAGTGTTTACTCATTTCATTATGGCGGAATTGATTCCATCAACATTCATTAAGGAAGACATCTTCGATGTGACAAAGATACCTTCCCTTTATTAGATTAGTTTATATTGGGATATTTCATTATTTTTCTACTAGATTAACTGTATATTTATATTTTTTAGGAACTGGAGTTCCTGCACCTCTTTTAAACCCTCCAAGATATTATATAACTATTGTCTTATAGGAACTTTGAAAGATAATAACATGTCTATAAAATCCGTTCACAGCTATATTAAACCCAAAATTATGCTATAGTAAATGGAAGTAAACTAGGTAATGGAAACAGTGTATTTTTTTTATTACATTCCGCACATAGCAGGGTAGGCTGAGAAAACCTGGGAATCTGGGAAGATATTCCGTTCCCATTAAGTCACTACCATAAGGGCATATCTACTTACTGCAGAATTCTGGCGATATAACGTTAATAACGCGCGCATAACGCGCTTTTGCTTTAGCCTTGAAAAAAGTTTCAATATCAATTAATCACAAATAAATTATTATTAAATATTTTCTATATTAAACTTTTACAGCATTTACATATTAAAACCGTCATATTAATATTAATTTCACTTTCCCAATGATTCACGCTTCATATAGCAGGGTGTGCATATTAGAAGTGCAATTTCGAGGCATCGGCGCGGGCGGCGGTAATAAATTTAAAATATGTCCGCTTCGTCGACGCCCGCTGAATACCAAGTAGGCGCTACGAATCATTTTAAAAAACTCCTGAATTTTCTTTTATAATATAAAAAAGAGTAGAAAAACAGCGACTGGTAATACGTTTATATAATTGGGACTAAAGTGATTATTTTATATATATTTTTTGTATTATTGAATATCTTCTTCTATATGGCATTAGTACTAACTTTTATTGCCAGGGTCTGCCTTCTGACTCAGGCTACTCAACTTTGCACGGCCTTCAGCATTCTCGGTGCTTAGTCCATTCTTATGTCCTGCATCACAACATCTAGCCATCGCTTCCTTGGGCGTCCGGGGTCTAACTCCAGGGACTCCACAGAAAGGCACTTAATTGATATGAAATTTTGATTATTAAAGATATACAATTCAAAACATATTTTAGTTTGCACAAAAACTACTTTTAAACGACAATTTAAATTTGTAAATGTTAACATCAGTTGTGTTTATATTTAAAGTAGTATTTCTATATCACATCTAATATACATAAGATTCTTCTTATAAATGTGAAAAATCGCGGCGGCTCCGTAGAAAAAATTGCCTCGTGTGTATACAATATACTCGTACTATACACCGCCTTTGCGTTTAATATTCATTATTTTTACATCAGGTCATACGCTTTTACGAGGTACTTAGTAATCAAAACGCGAGTTCAATCTCCTTGTAAGTCGTTTACGTGTATTACTTCTTTATAGAAATATAATATGAGAAGCGCGAGCGTCGACTTCATTTCCTACGTGTAGCCTGTAAATATTTAATAAGATTCGTAATTTTAATTATTAAAATTACAAAATCCTCGTTTGCTACGTCAAATGTAATGAAACCAATTTCATTATACCGAAAATAACGTAAATGTAATACGAAATTCCGTTCACTGGACAGGTGTTGAAGGCTGTAAATATTTGACCTTTACATCAACGTCAGCTGATTTAATTTCTGTATTTACAGAAGCAACACGAAAGAGTGATTTCGAAGAGAAATTAAACAACGAAATAGCAAAGTTGGTAATCCATCAAGAAATGTCAGTGAGGAGATCAGGCGGCAAATTTTAATTCTCAATGAGCCTCTTAAGGGTGTGGTTTATGGCGGGGTGAAGTTAATGTTTCTCGTGACTCGACTGCGGAGATATGATTTTAATTTCAGCCCCTACCGCCTCCGCCTTAGGAACCTGCCTGCGGAACCAACTTTACATATTTTTGAGATGGAATAAATCTCGTTTGATGGAAAAGAATTTGGTTGTAAACAGAAGCGGTTAATGGAAATTTTGGTTTTAGTATGCGGTGATGGTGGATCAGATAGCTGGTTAGTCTTTAATTTGTGAATGATTTATTATATAGCCTTTATTTTTATATTAATACTAGCGGACGCGCGCAGTTTCGCTTGCGTATTTAGGGGTGAATTCTAATAACCCATGAAACATGTGTTCGATTAAATATTTTTAAGAGTCTAAATTTCAAATTTTATAAAAATCGGTTGCGATTTAAAGATTTTTCCATACAAACTTTCAACCCCTTATTTGTACCCTTAGGGGGTGAATTCTAGAAAACCATGAAACACATGTTCAATTAAATATTTTTAAGAGTCTAAATATTAAATTTTATAAAAATCGGTGGCGATTTAAGAATTTTTCCATACAAACTTTCAACCCTTTATTTGCACCCTTAGAGGGAGAATTCTAGAAAACGATGAAACACGTGTTCAATTAAATACTTTTAAAAATCTAAATTTCAAATTTTATAAAAATCGGTGCCGATTTAATTTTTTTCCATACAGACTTGAACCCCTATTTTATCCCTTTAGGGTTAAAATTTTTCAAAATCCCTTCTTAGTGGATGTCCAAATTATGAAACTAACATCTGTCCAAATTTCATGTTTCTACCATCAGCGGTTACGGCTGTGCGTGCGTCGTACCTCAGTCAGTGAGGACAAGTCCTTTTATATATATAGATTACACATTTTATATTGAAAGAATAATATAAAATTAGTACCTTTTCAAGTAAAAATTCTAATAAACTCAAAAATTTTACCAAGCTTCATAACTTCATTTATTGAAATTTTACCTTCCAAAAGAGTTTCTAACATATCGAATCAAAGAGCTGAACACCAAAATTTGCCATAATTTCGTTATTCGATTATGTTCGGAGTCGGAGTGTCAGCGTGAAAATGACACTCGAGTCCCCTCGCCACGGCCCCCTATCCCTCTATACATAGAATAGCTACATGTCCTCCATCCAGAATAATAAACACTATGGTTAGAAGATTACTTCACAGTGTAAGCTTGTTAGTTAGTTAACCAAAATGAACGAGCCGTGTACGTTGTGTCTAATTAAATTTAAACACCCACCTCTGGAACTTAGATTCTGGTGTTTCTAAGATATAATACATCGAATAATAAGTAGAAATTTCAGCTTTATGCTGTATTCCGTATGAAGCAGAATAGGCAGAGGAAACCTAGTTTTAAGACACTCCGATTTACAATCTTCGTCGAATATTTCGGGCTCGGTCTTTATCCTTGGTGCTAATAATTAATTCCTCCAATTGGAAATTGAACCCACTACTGTCGCGTTGCAGCCACACCGTTGTGTTCGCCACAACTGGTCTCGAATTCAAACTAACTAGTAAATATAGAATATTAAAATTATTTTCCACTATATTCTAAATTGCATACATTATTTTAAGCTCTCAACCAATTCTCACAACTTGAAACGGTCAGTATTGCGAAAGGTCCACTTCGCTGTCGATAAAGTGATGAGATCCGAGGATAACCATTATGGTGTCGCATGGGAGCCTCTCAAAGCGTCCTAGCAGTAGATAGCGACCTACTATCCACGTGCTAAGTGGATTGAAGAGGGGTCTGTTCCCGTCAGACGGTGGGCGGTCCCCCCCTTTCTCGGGAACGGCGTTAAATAAAGTCAAATTGAGCAATAAAGACGGCTTCCCGCAATACTGGCCGCGGTCGCGCTGCTATACTAATTTACACCGCACTGTCCGGTCGAGTTTTGTGGATCTCTGTTGGTAGAATTAAATTAGTACGGTTTAAAGTTATGTTCTGGGTACTAGGAGTGTTCTGGCTTTGTAATACTTGTTTTGTAATATAGCTTTAAGTTTGCTTTCTTATTTATATTATTTAATAGTAATATTGTGAATGCGGAATTGCGACTGCTATAGAAGTAGCGTTTTTATGTATGTAATGGGTTCGATCCCCACTCTGGGGCATGAACAATTTTAATGTCACAAATCTTAAAAGATAAACATGGCGGTAAATTCCGCCATTTAACACATAATGTCTCGAATTTGGACGGAAAGAAAACGGAGTGACTTAACACTGGGAATAAAGCATGTAGATGGAAAAATTCTTATCGTAATGTTTATGCAAAGGATTAGGTATAACAAATATATCTATAGATGAAACGATACCCACCTGACAGATTTTGTAAGAATGACACAAGCGCGTGGCCATAAACGCGATAGGTTATGAATTCGATTTTCATTTGAAAATTGGAAATTAAATATTTAATATTTACATTTCTTCGGGGTTGTAAAGAAGCAAAGCGCGGCGTTGAGTTCCACCATTCAACACACAAGGTCGCCAGAATTCGGCGAAAGGTCGGGAGCTGCTGTTTTCTCTGCATACCCTGCTGCAGTGTGAAGCTGAAACAAAAAAGATACTGTTTCATAACTTATTTATATTACCACAAAACTTAAGCGATAACAGAGGCGACAAAACCGTAAGCATAAATAAAAACCGGAGTCAGTCCAAGGAAAATGAGCTCCTAGTGACGAGGGTAGAAGTTGCTTCTTATGAAACAGCCGCTTTAAGCTAAGAAATCATCACTCTTATTACACTGCCTCACTTATTATAGGGTTGACTATTTATCATGGCAACCAGTGTACAAATTATATTTTATTTATTGTGTGATAAATGTACGTAGCTCCATAGTTACTGAGTTATTCTTGTTTTTTTATATTGCTATTTATGGCTGAAATTACAATAAATTTCAACTGCATGAAAAATTTATTTATTTAGGAAGATAAAAAAGTATATATAAATTTAAAAACACAGTGGTGGAAGACCTGTCTATTTTTTATAAGAAAATATATATACATAAAACTAATATTATCTATAATATTACAAAATAAATAGTGTACACTTATTAAAAAATGCAAGTAGATACAAAACTATTCTTTAGTAGTTGTGCGCCAACTACTAAAAAATAGCGTTGTTAAAAATAGTGCGTTGTAGACTTTTCCGTGCATTTCTAGGTTTTCCGTTCCGTCTTTGTTCCTACGTTTTTCTTGTTTAAGTTTTGGTTCCTTAAAAATGTGGAGTTAACATTGATCGGCAATGTATGTATAGTAATATATGTATAATAAAATAATAATTAATAAAATCAAATAATTAAAAAATATATATCATCACATGATATATATTTTTAATTGTAAAATGAAATACAAAAATAAAATATGAATTAAGAAGCAACCCTAATAGCAAATAACCCTTCTAACTCCTTAGCATCTTGTATTCCGTCCACCGCCGCTGTATTTGAAGCGGTTAGGTTTAAGATTCAATTTATAACAATTTGCGCGTAATCAGCGAGGGTGGAGGGGGGGCTAGCAAAAATACAGCCTTTATATTATACTAAGGAGTTTTATTATGTTATACTGATGAGATGCGGTGCGATGGTTCCCTCGCGTCGGTAAGTAGATTTGCTGTTAAAAATGTCTTCATTGTTACATTTATTGTTCTTTAATATGTTGGTTTTTTATGTTAGGTTTTTTGTTACATTTTAATTAATTTGTTACTTCACAAATACTTTTGATGGTGTAATTAACCATTAATTAATATGTTGTTAAAATAATTAATGTCGAAGTGTTGCATAGGCAACATAAAGCAGGGTAGGCAGAGTGCTTAGAAACTACGTTCTCATTAAGACACTTCCCATGTTTCCCATTTTAGCCTAATTAAGAGAATATTGAGTGGCGGAATTCAACGTTGCGCTTTGCGTCGTTACAGGAACGAAGAAATGAAAATATTACTTAAATGTTTCATTACATCGAGTGGAACTCGAACCCACATCCTGTCACGATAAAATTCGCACTCTTGTGCCCCTAGCTACAACTAACCTCTATAAAATTGAATACAAATTATAAATAATAATATTAAAAAAGAAATTCAATAATTAAAATTTAACTTATTTTTATATCGGAACGTAAAGAAGGCACCCGAAACGCGCGCTTCCCATCGTCACTTGTCACAATAAAAATTTCAAATATCTTGTCCACGCTATCTTTGTTGTCTTTTTAAAAAGGTTTTTAATATTCTTCCGCCGTCTTTCCCTCTCTATGGCAATTTCGCCTTGTTTTAAAGCAGACAAATTGAGCTTTTTTGTTTATACAAGTAGCGAGCAGTTGGAGCGTGGGTAATCTCTTTTACGTTTGTTGGATTTGAGAATGCTCACAGAGTATTCTTTTTCATTCGTTTCGTCAACGCTTCCTAGTGTTTGTCCGCGTTATTTCCTTTTCTGAAACGGGAATTCTTCACGAGCGGGCGGGCGCTCACTATGCGTGTAAATTTTTAAACTTAGTAATGTTTCTAGCATTCTTTTACTTTTTGCGTCTGTCTGCGTCTTTTATTCTCGCTCCTATTTGTCGTTGTTACGGAGATTTCCTTTTATATAAACAGAATGGATTCAACAAGGCGAAAAATAGCTTTCACCACAAATGTAATACATTTGAATATAAACTTTGAACTCAAAATTAACTATTAGTTTTGAGTTGCAACTCAAAGTCTTCGCAAATTGTATTCAGATCAGCAGTCAGATGCAAGACATCAGAGGAGATGCAAATTACTCTCTCAGAACCGCAGCTAGTGCCAATTAGCGGAGTCAATGGGAGAACTAATACCATGAGTGTTTCCTAATTTAAGGTAGACGCGTATATTAACATTACAAGGCAAGCTAACAAGGCGGTTCACAAACAAACAGTTAATTTGAACTGTCATGTGTAACGTATTTTGTGGTAGCTTTCGTAAAAGGTTTAGTTGTATTAGAAATGTATTTGAATGGAAACCCTAGTTAATTTTGTAATATTGGTTATATATTTACCATTTGTATTATTTTCATATTTTATTATTTTTTCACTTTCTGGTAACGAGACGTTTAGTTCTGCCACTCAACGTGGAATGCCTGAAGAAAGGCAGGTTTTAATAGAATGGATATTTGAATGGAAATGGAGCGTCTTAACTCTCAGTTGCCTTTCTTTTCAACAAGAAGTTCCCAGCTTCCGTCTCAATAATATATGTACAGGATTATAGGTTGCAGCTAAAATAATAATAAAATTCAATTTTAACACAACTTGCACTTCATAATTAATTCATATGTTTTAAAACACACAAACAAACAAAAGAGATTGCAATGTATACAAAAAACAACATCTCAACACACTCCTCCAGGTCGTGGTCGTAACAGCCAAGTTAAATGTTCATTATTGAAAGAGCACACGGAACCGGTCTGAGATTACTTTACATCTTTCTATTTGCTAACAGAAAATGCACTGGAGAATCGACTTCCATTGGAGTTCGCCTCCGCCGGTGATAAAAACAAGTGGAGAATTCATAAAAGTGAACGAAATAAAAGTTCACAATAGCAAAGACAAACGGGCCCCGGGCGGAGAGACCAAATTATCTTTTTTGCAGCGTCTTCGGTCTTTAAGAATTCTCTTTTAAATTACGTTTTGGTTTTGGTCCTTTTGCCGCGCGTGTCCTTTGGCCGGTCGCCCCTGCATTAATAACGTGGTCTAAGAAGGTTGTTTTTATATGAATCTTTTTGAAGGAGCGCAACTCTGGTAGCGCGGCGTCTCTGTTTGTCGGGTTTATATTCAAATTTCGTAATTGACGAATAAATAAAATGTCTTTTAACATCAAAAAACAGTTTTATTTAAAAGCATTTTTACGAATTTTTTGTGAATTGTTAGTAAATTATTTAGGAATGGTTATTTTTTGTTCGTTTATTCGTTATTTTTTGCTAGATCGATTTTAATAAATGTTAAAATAAACTTTAAATTTGCAAGGTGTATGCAATCATTTTATATGAAATGAACTACAAATGTAAATATAAAATGAACTACAAATACACTTATTGCCAAATTTCGGGATAAGGTTTGAAATACGCGGTAAATTTTTATACAAAATAGAGGAAAAACTATGTATAAATACTTTCAATTTTGATTGCGTTTACTTAAAAGTGTGATATTTCTGTTCTTCAAGGGATCGTAGACCTGAATATTTGATATTAACAGACAGGTAGACAGCAAAATGATCTTATAAGGGTTCCATTTCTTCCTTTTAAGATATGAGAACTCCAAAAATTACTAAAATCGACATTACAACTTAATTAGTACTACCAGTACGCAATAACGAAAAGTATTCGCTAAAATAAAACTCTATGATAAATCTGACGATATATCTCGGGGCCCACGGAACAATGCACACAACCCTTGACGCGAGCCCGCCTCACTCCAAGTAGTATCTTATCAAATGTAAACACTCGTTCCGGCCATTGGGCGCGAAATGTTCTATTATTTTTATTTCTCCGCGTCTCTTCTAAAATGGATCGTTTGACTTGATGCTTAGGTTTTGTGGTCTCTTTTGTTTTTATGATGGGTATCTTTTATAGATTTTTAAACATCTTCATTCTTCTTCATAACTCATGTTTCATATGTTAGAGAAGGTATATAATATACGAGAATAACAGAATGGAATAGATGGTTGAAAAGTAAAGAATTGCGTCGTGCTACGCCGTAGCAAGTTTAATACATTCATGAAATTACAAATATACTAGTAAAAATTAACTCAACTAATTTTAGCTCAGTATTTTTATGTCATAATATATTCCATACAACAGGGAAGCAGACGGAACGTAGTATTAAGACACTCCCCACGCACGAGACATTACGTGTTCAGTGGCGAAATTCAACAACGTGTTTTTTCTTATTACGAAGACCAAGTAAATTAAAATACCACTTACTTCCGAGTGAGAGAAGAGAGAATAATAGATTCTACGACCCCACATATCTTTTTCAAATACCAGTACTATTGCAATAATATAATAGTTGAAATCAGCAAAAAAACTAGAGGCTGTATGCTTTCTATCTACTCTTCTTCACTTACAAGAAACTTATCTATTAAAAGAACATAATATACCCACATCATAACTAACTAATATGAAAAAAAATATGTGAATTACTTTTTATTTCATTGCGACATATTACGTGGCAGATAATAACATACTGTTAGCGGGCTGTGCTCTGTGCTATATACATTCCGCAAGGCCCGTAAAAAAAGTAATAAAAAAAGAATAAATCCGAACCCCCACACTCCCCTACTCCCCTATGTCGCTTCCTCTATTATTATTATGAACACCAAAATATTACGTCGTCGCTTCCCAAGCGTCCCCTCGTAGAACTAATTTTTGAGATACTTTTCCCTGAACGTACTTAAGGTATTACTCAATAATTTCATATAAATTTTCAAAATCAATTCAATTTTTGAGTAGGAGATAAGTCTTGGTGCAGACATGCGACAGATTGCGGGTTCGATTTTCAATTAAAAAAACGCTATTTGTAAGTCGATAAGAAATTACACCGAATTCAATATTTGTAAACTTACTTTTGGATTTTTATAACAAAATTTTTACTCGTACATTATACACACTATATAAAATACATATTTTAAATATTGAAGGCTTCTCAAGTCTGCAAAGCCGCACAAGACTCTGTGTCAAGAAAAAAAACCTGTAATAGGAGATTTGTATAGTTGTTCATACATTAGAATATAACAAAAAAATTGATATGAAATTAACATTGAATCATTAGAATAACGATCATTTTACTTACCTATATATATATATTATATATTTTACTTACCTATATATAGAATGTAATTATATATATATAATTATATTCGGAACTAAATACATTAACATAGCAGCCTTATTTGATATTAAACAAAAAATATTTTGTCTCCCTACCCTATCTATAGGGTAATAGACATTTTTTTATTTAAATTAACCTTCAATATAGCAAATCAACTGAGTAAAACACAACACCACTTCTTACTCAACACGAAATGTTACCATAGAAACGTTTAATTATCGAGAATTACTTAACATGATATTAATTACTTGAAGAATTTGAATTAAAGACTTTACGAGGCGTTGCATAATATATAGGAAAAGCTGCTTGTAGAGACCCTTCCAGCCACTAGAGGCTCCTGATTCTATTTAAATTTGTTCATAAATAAATAATAAAGGGTGAGAATGAAGTTAACTGTGGTTTAGTAAAGTACTTTATAAGATAGCGATAAGAGATTTAGAAGGAATACGCAAGTCACGTACGGTATGTTAGAAGTCAATACATAGTTTTAGTCTTTCCTTTGGTATGTTACTAACTTACTAGCTAGAGTGTTGAGAAATATATATATTTTTTATGGACAAAAATAATACAAAAGAAGTACATAGATATTAAAATAAAACGTATTTATTATAATATAATCTTATACATTATCACTCAAGTAGCAATCACCTAGTTTTGTATATTATGTTTAAATTAGTCATAGAAAATTTTCTAAATATTTGTATATGTAATATCTTTCTCTTCCTAATGTACTTCCATTATACACTATTATACTTAAAAAAGCGTTAAGTTATACAGGACTTCTTTTTAATATAACTAAGCTAAGAGTACAAAATCTACTTAAACAATACATTAAAACGACAACGGAAAAAACAAAACGAGACTTAAAAATAAACTAAAAACCGCAAAGTAGACACACCGTTCCCCACTTTCTGCCGAATTCTGGAGGCTTTACGTGTTGAGTGGCAGAACTCAACGCCGCACTTTGCCTCGAGGCCAGAGCGAATAAATGGAAATATAAACGTAAATAAATATTTCACTTCCTCGAGTGGGGATCGAACCCACACCGTCGCGTTACAGTGCCCCTTGGGCCGCTGGGCCACTATTAGATTAGTAAAAACAAGTATTACCTGAAAACAAGCTTGCTAAAGCTATTTAATTCATTTAAGTGGTGGTTCTGTGAGGGGATCAGTGCCCGTGTTTCGGGAAGGCCGTATATTTCACATTGTTTGTATGGAGGTAGACAATTTTATTTTCCGCTTTTTGGGTAATCAATAGGGGAAGCACGACGCCCCTTAACAACCGAACTGAGAAATTATAACGCGTGGAGTCGGTGCCACTATATTTCTAGAAAAAAATATATATTTCATTCACAACTGTACTAGAATTGCAGATTATATATAGGCACAAAATGATGAAATAATTAAAAATATCAAATATAATAGTATTCTTTCACTTACTCTTCATCTATTCTCTAATACAAAATTTAAATTAAATTAATACAACTTCTGTAAATCTAAAAAAAATTGTTTAACATACGAGTCTGCCAAAAATATTATAGAAAATGATAAGTTATGATAATAAATCCAAATAGTATAAAACAATATACCGTCTCTACAGTTTTTGTTATAGTAAAATCCAATATTCATTCCATTGATAGGTATTTGTATTGAAAATATTACAGCAAATTCCTTATAAAATGGAGATTTGTTATTGTTTTTCTTGTCTTTTGTTTGAGCTTTTTAGAAGCACGGGCAAAAACGAAACAAAAGAAAACAAATCATATTTAACCGACATGAAAGTATAGTAAATCATTTCATCCAATGATTTCATCCATAATTCGGCGGAAAGTGGAGAACGGAGTGGGGGTCTTAAAACTAGGTTCCCTGAAGCTGATATAACTAAACTTTTAGAGTTTCACTAAACTTTTAATAAGCTAATACTAAAAAAACATATATAGTCATATGTGTAGATGTCGATTGTATTAAATAAGTCGATCAATTTACAATACACAGCTTATTAATATTTATTTTTTGAAGGCACGGAATAAGAGAGAGGCAAGGCACAAGCACAGTAGAAGGTCATTACAGTTCACAGGACATATCAAGCAAATAAAGAAGGAGAAATTATAAGAAAAGCACCGAGTTTATGGAGAGAGAGAGGAATTGTAAGAAAAACACGTGGCGATGGTGGCAAGCAAGAGGGACATGCGCTTCGCGTGGCATAATGGATACGACTGGTCTGACCTCTGCGCGAGTGTCGATATTACATATGGCGTTATATTATAAATAATTATATAATTAAATATTTTTTATTAATGTAAAATACAACATACATACAACACAATTAACACCATAAGTACCACCACCAAAACAATAAAAAAATAAATAAAACAAATGATAGAACATACCCAAATTCTCCAAACGAAGCAACAAAATAAACAAAAACCCCCAAATCGCCTTACGTAGCAACCAAACGATTGGAAAACGGATTATTAGCCGAGAACAAGCCAGCGTACAGAACTGATAAATTATTTCAACCGATTGAAACTCAACGATTTCCTGTCCAATAGATTTGTAACATCGATAAGAACCCGCACCCACCGGCCGTCTCGAGAGGATGATTAAGTCGGAAAATAGGTCTCCGTAATGTTCTGCTTTCTGTTTTACTGTACGTATTTGTGGAGGCTTATGCCCTCGACGGTAATGTCGTCTCCCCTGCAGCGGTCCTCGTACTATATTTTGTGGTATTTTTATTGTAGTCTATGCTTTGGTGTAAACAAGAAATATTTCGGGATATGAAATGTAATTGCTTTGGTATGTTACACTTCTTATATAGCTTATTATATTATTATACTTATTATAAGACACACGGTTCCCCACTTTCCGACGAATGTTTCGTGGTATTATGTGTTGAATGGCAGAACTTAACTCCGGCCAGAAATAAAAATTTTATTAAATAATACTTTATTTATAATAATACTTTATTCTCTCTACTTAAAATCGAACCCACAGCCGTCGTGTTACAGTCACACTCTTGTGCCACTGGGCCACGAAGACGTCATTTTTTATATTTGCCAACATTTATTATATTTGCTTGTAATTATAATTCTACTTTATCTAAGTATATGTAAATATATATAAATAAATATTTAAAACAACCTTTTTCACCTTTGCATATTACACAAACCTGGTCATAAGCGTCTACGAAGTACTCTCTGAGGTTATTTAATTTTAAAATTGTAATACATATTTGATTTTCTCCTCTCTAACCGTGCTCTGAAATTTTTACCGCTACTTATTTTATTATCAAGTTTCTAAAGATGAAAGTTACTTTGGGACATTGACATTTTTATTTCGTACGAAAATTAACTTTAAGTTTTTACTGCTTGTTGATTTTAAGGATAAGTATTTTATTTAAGTTTATCTTTTTCAATAGAATTTTAGATGTTTAAGGCAATATTTATATTGCGAAGATTTGTCACAATCAAAATAAAGATTTTCCTTTGGAATGCTAAATAATATTATCACTGTAAGCATACTTATAATATACTTATGAAAATTATAAGTAGTAACTTATGAAAATTATAAGAAAATTATAAGCCTGCAAATATTTATAAAAATAAATAAATAAAATAGAGGTAGGCAGAGGGAATCTAGTGTTGAGACACTCCGTTCCTCACTTTCTGCCGAATTCTGGAGGCATTGCGTGTTGAGTGGCAGAACTCAACGCCGATAAAAATAAATAATGTAAAAAAATCTTTGTAAAACTTAAAACGCTTAAAAACATTGGATTTATTTATTGTTTTTTGGTCTTTCACAGTACAAAATTTTACCGGTATACTAAATTTTGATTCCAGCACAACGAAGCACTGATCGTTCTGTATGTTTGTGCGGCAATAACTTTCAATTGGGCAGTTTTTTGCCGGTGGGCTTACCGTAACAAACTATCGGGGCTTAAATCGAGAAACTCTATTACTACTATATATGTATATATTGACTGGACTGGAAAAACAGTATGAATGAAATATATAAGTTTATTTTTTTATATTTTATATTAAATATAGTTAAAAACAAATAAAATAGACTAAACACTAAAATATCAACAAATCTTTTACGTATAACCTTAAAACTATTTCCACTAGAAAATGACACTAAAACTACTAAAACCACTAATATAAATGTAACCACAATGAGTTCTAATTGTAGAAACAAAAACTAGCAATTCACTAATTAATTCAACAACTACGAGTATAATCGACTAATGCGTCGGACGAAGAATAAGCTATAAAGGTATCGTGTTCAAACTCTCCATTAACACTAATTGTGTTAAAGCAATATATGTTTTATTGTCATTTAATAAGGTGTGAATTGCGTTGTGGGGAAACTCGGTCACTAATTAATGGTACAACGTATGATAAATGGCGGGCGCGGTCGCGAATAGAAGTGGATTAGTTGCAGAAATTATAATATTGTTTTAATTTTGAGGTCGTATTGGCGCAGGGGCAAAAGGGTGTAAGTAACCAGTGTGGGTTCACTAGAGAAAATGAAATATTTAACATTTTTATTTCTTTGCTATATATCAAGGCAAAGCCACTTCTGGAGCCATCACGTGTTGAGTCAGACTTTCCTCGAGAGGAGAATAAATATTTCATTTTCCCACGTAGCGCCTCTGTTATTGATGAATAAATTTATAATAAATAAATTTGTCTTACAACGTCCTCTTATCAGGTGTTATCTACAATTGCATACAGTTGTTAGGACAGCTCGAATGAGACGGGTCCGAGAGACCGCAGCGCTATCGTTAACATCAGCGTTCTATTAACAAAGAGCTTAACCCAGCTCCGCGCCATTTGAGTCTCTCCGTGCAGACAAATCGGTAACAATAAAGCGTGGGCTCCTCCACAATGGCCGCACGCATGGCCTGCTTTTAATTTGTCGAACGTATATCGGATAGCTCGCTTCGTCGGCCATAGCTTAAAAACACACGAAACCTCGCTTCGCGTTTGCCCTGTTTCCCTTTTCCTTTTTTAATATGCTTATTTCAATTGTAAAATTATCGGCTTATTTTCAATTTAAAAAAATCGGTTTCACGCTGTATCCCGCACACAGCTGGGTAAGCAGAGGGAACCTCGTGTTAAAACACTCCACTTTTCGTCAAATTCTGCAGGTATTGCGTCAGCTTATTTCAGTTGGCATATTTTCATTATTTACAAACCGAGATGCCTGCAATTAAAACTCAATCGATTAGAACTCTCATCCGATTTGGAGATGATACTGGCGAAGAGTAGAAAGTAATTAGAACGGGAAGGCTCTCGAGCGTACCATGTTTTGTTGATAATTCAATAATCCGGCCTCGAGGCGGATCTCTTTTCACTCGTACTCTTCCCCCTCTCTCCTTCCGAACTTCCTCCCGGACGATTTCGATAATGTTCTTACGTAATCAGTTATCTTGTTTTTTCATTTCCAACACAATGTTTAAGGACACGCTAAGTACTTTCGGAAAACTTATTTAACTCCCAAATATTGGCTCGATACAAATTTGAAGTTAAATTGGAAAAGTTGTTTACGGATACGCAGGAACAGATGACATCGATTACGATTTTAAAAACGACTGATATGAATCGACTTTAATAGTTAACTTTGCCAGATCTTCCTCATATTTCAAAGTTAGATTTTTTTCTCTCAATATTTTTTCCTGTACTATACAAGCAAAGCTAGCTACAGTATGGGTAATTTGTTAGGATTCTATTTAAGTGAAAAATATCGTTGGTTAGTTGGTTGCGTCGTGGATGGGCTAGGGGAGGAGTAGGGGGGAGTTGGTGGGAGTGGGGAGGTCGGCGTGGTCGCTGTATGTGGGGAAATGAAACAATTAATTAAATTAGTACTCAAATGTATGCTTACGTACGCCGTGGGTGCGTCGGCTATCGGTGGAGCCACGCGAACGCTTTTATTAAAACAATATATCTTTAAAATTGTTCGCCACTTAGTACGCTGTTTGCTTAACTTTATAGTATAATAAAATTTAATAAACCGTTTTTATTGTACTACAGCTACTATATTTAATATGAAAGTATTAAATGCATTTCTGCTTCGTCCATCTATTTTTATAATGGAGTTGTGTTCCTTTATAAATTAGTTAAGCTTATTATGTCTTATAATAAGGAATTTCAGAATAAATTTTCTCACTAACATCTATATTTACGAACTAACTAAGTTTACAGTATATATCATTTTTTTCAGTTTTTTTGTAAGGCCCACAATGCCTTCCGAATTTGGCGAAAAATAGGGGAACGGAGTGTCTCAACACAAGGTACGCTCTGCTTACCCTGCTGTGTGCAGGATCAGAGTCAAACTAACAAAAAAACCTTAAAAATATCCATATTGGTATAAAATACAATTGAAATATAAGCACATTACCTAAAAAAAATATTTTAGCTAACGTAATAAGATTTCCTTCTATTATTTATTCCATTTCTGACAACACTCACTTATTAAAACCCAACGAATAGCAGAAGTCAGGTAACAAGACAACAAGATTTCACTATCAGCGCACTAAAATATTCAAACAATGGAGGCTGGCCGTTGCCAGGAACCCGGAACCAGGGAACCCGTGTGAGAAATAGCTCCAAATAACTCGCGACTATCCGAGGGATTCTTGCCCCTATTTCCACGGGATCGAGGCGAAATGACAACAGATTTAGGGTAAGCGTGAAGCGAGGTGTAAAATGTATCCAAGCGCGTACCGCCTTATATGACATTCTTTTGCACCTACTATAATGTAGGCGGCGAGGCGATTTCGTAATCTGCCTTTTATTAAAAACATGTCGATTCGAGAATATAACGGCATTTGTAAGGCTTATGTATCATCCACTCGATTTAGTCACTTTTTTTTTCCTTTGCAATCCTTTGGAAATCGTGAGTGGAGCCGATAGGGTGGCTTTGTACTGCCATTGTAAAGTTATTCATAGTTAAATGAGGCCGGAAATATATACATTTGAGGGTAGATTCGTTTCATCCCTCTTGTTGAATTAAATGCTCGTTTGAACGCATTATTTTCCATTCAATTATAAGTACATAAAATATATGTTATCTGTAATGTCAAAAATGATTGTGAAAATCCAATTTTAAAGTCAAAGAGTTAGTGAATTTAATTAAAAAACGTGTTGACAATTTATAAATAATTATTAAATTCAAACAAAACTGATTATTGAAATTTAATAATAATACTGCCAAAAGTTTGTGAGATATGCCAAAAAACCGGTAATTCATTATTGTACCCTCGGTCGGTCGCTCCGTCAAAAAGTAACTCGGCAAAGTTGTAAGACATCTCCCGATATAAACAAAGATGAGGAAGGACTTGGAGGGGGCCGGTAGGATAACGACACTTGTAATTAGCCGTGTAATCCGAACTCGCTATTTCGATGCTACACAAGCCTTTATTAAAAATTAACAATTTTGTATTAATATTTGAGGCCAGGCAACTGTAAATGAAACAGGTTGCGGATTCGATTCCCATTGGCGGAAATAAAATATTTTCATTTTATTCGCTTAGATGTCGGGGCAAAGCGTAAAGCAAATTAATATTTTTACAAATATATAAGTGATAAGTATTTAAGAATATAATTATTTACGTATTTAAAGAAAATGCCTTAATAATAATATAAAATTTAAACACTGTACTGATTTTACTTATGTGTAAAATAAAGGAAAAAACCCCTCTACATTAAAAAATAAAATACGTTTTAAATTTAAAACAATTATATTATTAAAATATCTACCCTACGAATATGAATACGAATTAGAAAATACAGTCATTAATATTCACAAAACATAACTAAGGTCCAAAACGCAGGTCCGATAGGTACCTCCGCCCAGAGGTGAACGACTACAATCGGCCTTACCCTCATTTAAATATCAAAACAACTTCCACGCGGCTTCGCCCGCTCTATCTCGATCCCGCAACATAACACAAACAAATTAATTCGAATAATGAACCCTAATAAATAGAGAGAGATCTGTTTACCCCATAAAGAATAAATGTTATAATAATTGGGGCAAGATACAATTTACAGAGAGTTTTAAGGGTGAATTAATTTTGAGTTTCAAGAACCGCCCAACAATAACATAATGAGTGTTTATTGTTTCGACCCGAGCGATCCTTGTTGCTTGTAGCCTTTCTCACGAATTTTTAAATGGTATGAATATTTTATTTAATAGTACATAGTGTTATAATATGCCTTAAATTCAGATACGAGTATATTACATTTTGTATATCCAACAATCGTCGTCTACCGTCATTTATATGCATTCTCATGTTTATATTTTATAGATTCTAACAAAAACATATACTTAAAAAACGACTGAATATTTTTTTTATTATTTTCATATACGCATAATTTTACGTATTTTTTCATAAAAATATTCGTTTACGTTATATAGATGTCTCAAATATCACGTATTAGTTTTTAAATGTGTTAATTTGGCTTAGACACATAACGAAAATTTTTTTTACAAACAAATTCTATATAATATTAATAGATATTAATAATTTTACCATATATATTTCACAATCTATACTAAAATTTTCCAATATAGCCAGCGTCAAGATAAAGCAAAGCACCACAACGTCTCACTCGCTATAAACTCTAAAATTCTTCTCAACTATAAAACTCTACAAAGCCTTTTCAATTAAAAGTTTCTATAGCGTTGCTAATTATCGTGCCCCGGAGGACATCTAATAGTCTAACGTATATAAAGCAAGCTAACGCACCCCTAGCCTAAGTGAATTCTGTTAATTAAACCATAAAAACTTCGATAAATTAAGATCCACCCGATTCCCCCCTCTAATATAGTCCTGCGAAAGATTTCAGATGCAAACGACATCGATACAGACCAGTGGGGAGGGGAGCCCCCTACATTTGTTTGTGGGTACATTTAAATTTACTTATTGTAGCTACCTACTATTACTATTGAATAAATGAATCATTTTCTTGCTTCGTGAAGTTTCGGAGGTTTTGCTCCTTTGTTGGGTCGTTGTTCGCGACATCCAATTTTAAATTAAGTAATGTAAAGTAGTCAATTACACTGTAACAGGGGAACCGGTCGCTTTAAATGTTTTATTCTCGTTTCCGCATTTTCATTTTGTCATTCAAATCGTCTACTTTTACAAAGTAATTTTATTTTTCAGTTTTACAGTGTTAAAAGACACACACCTAGTATTAAGATATAAAATATTAATAAATAACAATTCATTCCCCCGAGTGAGAATCGAATCTACAACGGTCGCGTTACACCCACACGTGTATGCCCCTGCATTCAATTTTATATATAGTTTATTATTCTTTTACTATCTAAAATTAACTTTTCCTTACGACATTTAATTTAAAATACCTCAAGAAAAGATGCTTTAACTTTTTTCTTTCTAAAAGTCAATATTGGAGAAACAAAAGATGACTTCATTATAGTTATTAATATAATAGCTATCTATCGTGTTAAATTATCGTTAGCAGTCAATGCTGTTTTGAAATATGTGAAGTGTATAATTGGATTATACAATTCAATTTGTTTCAATTGAGACCAGTCGTGGCCAATTGAGACTGTAAACGCGACAGGGTGTAGGTTCGATTCTCACTCGACAAAATTAAATATTTAATATTTTCATTTCTTCGCTCCGGCATCGAAGCTAAGCGCAGCGTTAAATTCCTCCACTCGCCACACAATGCCTTCGGAATTTGAAAAGTAGGCAGCGGAGTGTCTTAACACTAGGCTCCCCCTGTCTACCCTGCTACTGGCACTTAGCACTGCCATAAAGACAAAAAAAACGTCTAACGATTTAACAAATAAAAGTAATTTATTTCTAATTTACATTAACATGTCCCTACACCATATTAATTACCGGCCGAAGCAATAAGCCAGAGATAGGTGATAAGGCGCTCCCTCGTACAACTTGTATGGAAATTTTCATTAGTAAAATACGATTTCGAGGTTAAAATGTTTGTGTTTGTCCTAATTGGTCCGTGAGAGTCGCGCGTTCGCTGGGGCTTATAAAATTTTGTATGGATTTTATTAATTTGTAGTAGCTGAGTGTATACTCGTATAGTTGTTTATGACTGCAATGTCGACTGGCTGTTGATTTTATTAGTCTTTTATGGAGGGAGCGTATATAAAATTATTTATCAATTATTTAAGAGATCGTTTGAGTTTATGTTTTAATTTATATTTTATACTAGCGGACGCTCGCAGCTTCGCTTGCTTATTTAGGGGTGAATTCTAGTAAACCATGAAACACGTGTTCAATGAAATATTTTTAAGAGTTTAAATTTCAAATTTTATAAAAATCGGTAGAGATTTAAAGATTTTTCCATACGAACTTTCAACCCCTTATTGGTACATTTAGGGGGTAAATTCTAAAAAACCGTGAAACACGTGTTCAATTAAATATTTTTAAGAGTCTGAATTTACAGTTTTATAAAAATCGGTGCAGATTTAAAAATGTTTCCATACAAACTTTCAATCCCTATGTCGCCCCTTTAGGGTTAAAATTTTTCAAAATCCCTTCTGTTGGGTGTGTTGGGTGTGTTGTGTGTTAGTGGGTGTTCAGATTACGAAAGTAAACATTTGTCCAAATTTCAAATTTCCATTTCCATCAGCGGTTTCGGCTGTGCGTGCGTCTTACCTCAGTCAGTGAGGACAAGTCCTTTTATATATATAGATTTTTATGGATTTGCTTTCATTTGGCTATTATAGTATGACTTCCACTATGGAATTTTCTTGATTCATTTTTTTTTTTTTTCATTTTAACTATTACAACTAAGTATTTTAAGAAACTTAAAATATTATTGCTTGAGAATACACATATTATAACAAGATTTATCCCACAAACATTATTCTAAGAAGATATTCACAGATGGAAATTATCTATCAAAATAGTCTAGAATAAAAGTGCAGTTTATTTCAGCGAGCGGTCTCGAGTTCAAACAAAACTAACCAGTAAGAAGCAAATCTAAAAAGACCAGATGTCGCCAACATTTTCCACCAATAAAATGTTTTCCGAGCACTGGCACGTTTTCATCTTTGAAAACCGTATAGCATTCAACAGGTGGTCCCTTCTATCAATTTGAATGTAATTGCCGCTTAGAGATTTTTGAAACTCGGGTCAGCTCCATTCATGAGGGTATTGAAAGTTACTTTATAAAAGATTTAAAGTGAGAAGTGAAGTTCGAGCGGCGCTATTTCAAAAGAATTAATTTTACCGTTTTAGAAATTACCACTTTTCATATTGCTTCCGTTTTATGTTTAGATTAATGCTTGATTGAAATTTAATAATTCTGTTTTATTGGTATCGTATATATACGAGTGTTCGAGTATTCGTACCATATAGAGGCCGGTCCTCATACAGGGGTACAAGCGTATGACTTTAAACGTGTTGGTTGGTTGGTTGGTTGGTTGGTTGGTTGGTTGGTTGGTTGGTGTTGGTTTGATTCCCAGTCGAGGAAATTAAATATTATTTAATATTCTCATTTCATCGCTCTGGTGTTGAGGCAAACCTCGAGAATTCGGCGTATTACTGTTACATGGGAGATATAGCGTGAAGATGAAAAAAAGAATATTGGATATTAAATATATTTTTTTACTTAGAAAAAAATATCCATCTAGATCTATCTATTAAAATATACCCACGAATCTTTATAAAAGTACAAAAAATATACAATAAAATACTAAACAACGTTTATTAACACACGACCGTTTAAGCCGAACAGTGGAGCCTGAAAGCTTCAAACGGAATACTCTGGAGCACTTCTCTCACGTTCAGAAAGCAGGTGCCAATCAACACGTAAGCCGACTAGCATCCACCAATTAGACTAATAGCTAGCTGGTTGTGAACGATGAAGTTTGTGTGGAGTTGCTCGTTGTATGGATATGGATGTCTTGAAAACTGGACGAAAATATTTGTTTTAATATTATAGTGTCAGAAGAACCGTTTTTTGTTCCATTTGTATAAATTTTCCACTATACTGCAGGAGCGTGCATAGTGAATCTAGTGCTCGGACACTCTCCATCAAATTTTCAAGATATTTTATATTGATTGACGTGAATTAATGGTAGACAAGTAGAGATCGAACCCGTAACCATTGCATTTGCAGTCACACATTATCACACTTAGTAAATAAAATAGGAATATTTTTTTAGTAAATAAATTACTAAAAAAAATATTAGGGGCACATTATTAGGGGACCCCGAATATATATATTTAAAAAATATATTCGTATGATCGCATCCACAAAAGTTACCAATTTAAACTTTTAAAATAATAATTGGAAAACTCCACAGAAGACAAAGGTATATTATTTACACGTCTGGATATGGAAAAGTTTCATCCACTGGCCGCAAATCGGCCGTCGCGGCGGGCAAGTTTCTCCGACGTCAAGATTTAAGTAGTTTGTGGCGGAAGTCTCTCTCTTGTAGACTAACTCGATATTGCGCGCTCACTTTATGCTGAGCTCATGTCACCTCCACAGCTTTGGATGAATGCTAACTCGAGCAACAAGTTGTTTTTGTTTTGTTCCTCAAGTTTGCTGTAATTTCGTTTTGGATTTTGGGTAAGTTTTATTGTTATACTTTTTGAGAACGTTGTTTAGAGTTAAAAAGTAAATACTTTAGAATAGACTTTTTATTATAAGGGAAATATGCTATTTTTTAAATGGTTCTATATAGTTATATATATATCTAATTTTTTTTTTTACAACTCGATTACAGAATATAATATTTGTTATAATAAACTATTACGTTCTTTATTCTTTACTTGTAGTCTATACTTTGAAAATTTTATAGTAATACTCAGTATACCACAATTGAAGATTTAAAAAATCTAATTAATATTACCAATGTAAATATACTGAACGGAATTAGATGAAACTTTACAGTTATATAGTTTTTTCATCTTGAAAAAATATTAAAAGATTTTGTATAATATAATTATAAGTTTAATCGGGCGAAGCCTTCTGAACCTTTCTCCAACAACGATAAAGATCGTATATAAACCTGTTGCAAATTGGCGGAGCAACGAGAGTGCACTTACTACTTTAACGCTATTTAGAATTATATTTTGCGTTATTTCAGATTTTTTTCTTCATATAAATAAATTATATACTAATCGTTGGTTTTTAGTACGAAATTTAAAAAATTACACATTTTAAAAAATTAAGCATAATAGAGTGTAATTTTAATCTATTATGCACTGTTATATTTTTTTTAATCTCCCTATAATTCTAAGAAACAATTAAATACAATATTAATCACAAGCAACAAACTTATTTAAATTTAAATTCAAACCCAACTTATTTAATTTTCAAGATTCCGTTCTAATAAATTTCCATAATTCCGCTCTACAACAGTAGTATAACGAAGAAATCTGGTCACATTTATTCGATCATTAAGTACAAAGCAAACGGGTGTATTAAACGAGAATTGATGAGTGTAAAGCAATCCCGTTTAAATGGCGTACGGGACGCAATCTGGGAACACGGTATAAAAGCGGCATTAAAACGCTGGCTGGAGTCACCGCTGGGGAGTCTGGTGGGAATGCGGCTAAAACAAGAGGGACAGCGTTGAATGAGTCATACTAAGTTCTTTGATATTCATTTTTTTAACTTCGTCTGATATCCCGCATATAGAAGAGAGGGAAGAGAGACGTTGAGAGAAAGAGAGAGAGAGAGAGTTTTTTTTATATTTGAGTGGGGATTTGGCAAGACAAAGGACGGTGGTAAGCACCGCCATTCACCATCACTTTCCATTGAATTCTGGAAGCGTTGTGTGTTGATTGGCAGAAGTCAAAGCCGCACTTTGCTTTGTTACCAGAGAAAAGTAAAATATGAAATAATTCATTCCCTCGAGTGTTAACCGAATCCACAATCTGTAATATTTACAGCCACACATTTATGCTCCAGCTCTACGTCCGAGGTCCTTTTATATTTGAAAAAGACAAATCGGAATACATTTTAAATAAAAAGTAAAGTATTCCATGTACCATACACTAACCAAAACGGTTATTATACTCCAATAATAATATAATGTTAGCGAGTTTGCATAATGCGGTCGTAAGGGACAAGAAGCAGTTATTTGAAAAGTTGCAAAGTGAACACTATGAATGCATCCACTTTGAACGGTTTCAACTAAAGTAAGTGCAGATCTCCCCATCAAATAGTGAGGGAAGTGAGAATTTTCATATTAAATAAATCTGGAAAGCATTTTGATATTTGCCAGTACAGGCGTACGGGCTTAGGTTGTAGGTTCAATTCCCACTTGAGTAAATGAAATATTTAATGTTTTCATTTCCTCGCTCTGGTAACGGGGTTAAGTACGGCGTTGAATTCCGCCACTCATTTCGCAATGCATCCTGAAGGGAACGGATTGTCTTAATAGTAAGTTTCCAGGTTTCCCTTACTACATTGCTATGTGCATACAGAGTGAAGTGCTGGGATACAGCGTGAAGCTAAACATCGAAAATTAAACTAGTATTAATCCTTGTACTGGATTTACAGATTTATTTACTTTTTGATTTTTCATTTCTTAAATTACATTGTTTTAAAAAGAGGCTGACATAGCGCAGTGGTAAAGCATCTGACTATAAATTCGTATGCATCGATTGTGGGCTCAATCCTCACTCACAGGAATGAATCTAAATTTAGTTCCCTATTTAAGCAACGTGCGGTGTTAGGTTCCGCCACTCTTACGTACGTACACTCAATGTCTTTCTGATATTATGAAAAATTAAAATGAAATTGTATTTTAGTTCAAAAATAACTTAACAAAAAAAGCAACCCCCAAAATAAAAATATGAATGCAACGTTTAAGGGAGTCCGTAGCAGTAAAATACGTACTCATCGTGTAAAGTACCTCTGTGTATCATATCGTAGCGCCAGACAAATATTTTTCCATTTCCACGCAAAACCCCCTGGACCGCTGGCGTATGGAGAGTGCTCGTAGGATACATTTGGTTACTTGTTAACGTATCTTTTACTTTTACTTGTAAAAATTTTTCTTTTTTTAACATAATATTTTATAAATAAATGGAAACGTTAATTAAAATTAATAATAAATGGACTGGTTTAAATTAATTTCTAGTTATGTTGTAACCCTTAATATTGAGTATAAGTGCTTGGATTATAATGCCGGCAAAATAAATAAAACATAATTTGAAAATAAAAACATGGCCAATTCCAAAAATTTTTCAATATGAAGTTTTCTAACAGCTACATTAGGAAGCGAAGTCAGTGCACAAAGTAATATCGATCAACAAACAAACGGGCCGCAAGAGCCAGGTGTCCCCCTCAAACAAAACCCTCGGGCCCCAGGCCCCCGGGCCTACATCAAAATGACGGAAATCCCATATTGCCCGCGACGAGGACGGAAGTACAATTTTATAAGTTAAGGGATTTGTGTCAATATTTTACTAGGATAGCGGATGCCTTGCCTCGCCTATACTACCTACGTATCAGCTAAACTTTCTCAATTTCTACTCCCTTACAACGTCACTCATATTAGCTAATCGTTGTCGAGTTTTCCTACAAATTGTTAAGTAAGTATTATTGTTGGGCCGTCTTGTTCAAAATTCATTTTAACGCTTCGCTTCGCACAGAGGAAAAATACGAAAATTCGATCGGATGGGATAAAGTTACTGATGGCAGCTTCTCGTTTATACGTCGTGTTTGTATAGCTTTGTGATATATATACATTGGCAAATAACTGTCTTTGTGTATATAGAAATGATATGTGAGATTTATACAAAGGCGAAAATTTATTATTTCTATATATTTTTCAAGGATTTTTGTGGATTTTTTCTATAATCTGAGACGTGAAACGATTCTGTTAGTGCGAGTGGTTTCGCCGCAAATTTGTTTCAATTGTACCGATTTGAAAGAGTATCGTTTAAAAATTAACAAATCTGTTTACAATCGTACTGCATACATGAATAAATAATTAGAAAATTAATGAGGATATTCTTTTTTTTTTAAGAAAATAGTTTATAAAGTAATTAAATTAAAGTTATTATTATACCTTTTGAAAATTCAGGTAATATAACAAAAATATGCCAACAAAAATATCTTGAAATAATTTCTGCTTTACCTTATATGGGCGGCCTAATTAAATATGTTGTACGTAGTTGTTCAGACAAAGAAAGTAGATGTGGCCCGCGGCTGAGGAAGGCATCGTACCCTGCAGCGTCGGCAAAAGACGTGGACCCTCGCCTGCATTGTACTCCTGCTTTATTTTGGATGATAAGGATAACTAAACAATTATTTCGGACAATTCTTCTAGATTTTCTTAACTATTCACAAAAATATAGCTGAATAATATTTTTCTTGATAGTCTATATCATATTTGTACATATGTATTAGAAATTAAGAAACCTGGCTGTGAGTTAATTATTATAAGTCAATCACAACAAGCATGTGAAACTATTACCTTGGAATATATATTATGAATATTTAAATCTCTTGTTTATATCAAAATACAGCACAAGCCTCTATATTCAGCAATTACCAAGTTAATTCGTGTAATCTACGCCAGTGCACCTTGAAATTAAAGGAGTGAAATGAGCATTCAGAGCGTTTGATCGCCGCGCGCCCGCAGCCGGGGCCCGCGGAGACGCAAAACAAAGTTACCCGCAAACGCGGCTTACTTCTTAAATTATTCTCCAAAAGATTTTCTAATTTGCTCGCTCATCTCGACTCCTTTTACGAGGAAGTGGAACACATGCTCCCACTCTTGAGATCTCATTTTAATCCTTAAGCCTTCCTGCTAAAGCAACCTTTCACTTGTCATGGAATCGTCAGCCTTTTGCTCGCCATAACATTGATGTAACACGCTAGAATGAACTCTAACACTCATTAAGATGATCCAAAATGCCATGTCAGGTGTCAAAGTGGCACATATGCTCGGGACCCTTATTCGACTCGCGTTCGTCCTTTGGGTAATGTTATGTAATAGCAAATGCCGTGATTTTGTCAAAGGTAAGAAAATTGGCAGTGTTAGCGGCAATTCCCTCCGTGAATGAGGATTAAGGGAGTCTACTGACTTAATTTGTGGTCAATATATTACGTGTAGATTAATTTGTAACATATAGTAAGAATTAACTTTTAATGTAATTTAAAAAAAGTTATTTTTAATGAAACAGTTCATTCTCACTTTGTAAAAAGAAAGACATCGCGATGGTCCAAAGCAGAAATTCCACCAAAATAAAGAAAAATGCAAAATTTAATTACATTAGATGGGCAATTTTTCATTTCGCCGACAAGAAGATGCAAAAACTCTCGACTTGCGTGACCTAATTTAAGGCAACCTTATTTTGCTCACTTAATTTACCGCATTCGTTTACTCTGCGAAGAGGAGCAAGCATTAGGAAAAATTTTATTCCACCTTCCCCAAAACTTAATTGAGTGGGGGAGAACACCGAGACAGTCCTGGCTCGCAGCGATACCTTGCCGCCATAAACATTTATTGTCTCTATACATCTCACTAAGTTCACTTTTAAAGAGTTTTACGTCCGAAAAATTTACGCGAAGGAACATTGCTGCGGCCTTTATAGCTGAGGAGGAATGTGCGGGCAGAGTGCCGTAATTGAATGTAATTTCGTTATCTTCTTTCATTTAGCGCTGTAAAATAAAATTTTACGTCTTATTTATTGTCGCAACAATATTCCGGTTTGTAGCTTCGCTCCTGTACTCCTCCTTCACGTACGAGCACTGTATCGTAAAACTCATTGTAATCAACTTAAGCAGAGACAGATTTTACAGTTTACTTCAAAAGGAAATTGCTTAATTAAATGTTTTATTAGAATTGTCTAATAAAAGTCTTTAAGGTATGGGTTTCTTCCTGAATTCTGTTATTTTATACAGTCTTTATTTTATAGACTTATAGGAACAGAATGTTAAAATATATTTATTAACGATTTTCACATTCTGTATTTTATAGTTCTTCACTTAATTTTGTGTTTCTTTAGTAAATTTTTCCCTTTTTGGGGATTTTTTAATAATAAAAGTAACAAATAAATGAACTAAAAATACTTCATTTAACGTTTACATAAGTAGCGCTCGGCGTGTTTGATAATAAAATATAACATAATGAACTGAAGTACAATTGCTAGCGTAATAATTTGGGTAAATTTTATCATCAATAAAAACAGAACGAGCCTTGCGTTGGAGGCTCTCAAAAGTTTAATTAATTTGATCGAAAGCAGTATGTCGGTGCACAAACCCAATTCAATTTACTGTTTTCCGAAAGTAAATATAATTTATATTATACCCGTAGAGGCGTCACGCACAGAATAATATTTACTTTTAATGCATAATTACCCGGCCTTATTGAATGAACACTTCATTTCAATTCCTTAACAGGTTACTTAATCACTTTATTATTGAGGTTTTTATTGTTTTCTTTTTTTCAACTTCACGCTATATCCCACACACTGCAGGTTAGGCTGAAGGAGCCTAGTGTTAAGACACTCCGTTCCCCAATTTCCGCCGAATTCTGGAGGAATTGCGAGTTAAGTGGGGGAATTATATGCTGCGCTTTTGACTCGACACCAGAGCGAAGAATGAAAATATAAATTTAAATAAATATTTCCTTTCCTCGAGTGGGGATCGAACCCTCAACCTATACCCAACCCATATGTAAAAAATTGTAAAACTTCAAGTATTTATGGTCAAAATTGATACCACATATTAATTATCATTAAACAAAAATCGATAATCGATATTCCACGATTAAGCCCAGATTCCACTCGCTTCCATTTATCACGACGTGACATCACGTAATAAGGCTTTTAAAATGCGCCCATACTTCATGAAGACCTGAACGAATGCCGAATGTTTATTTGCTGCTTAAAAACAATGAGCTGTCCCATACATTATCGTTTTGTAATTACAGTATTATATTTGTGCTGGATTGAGGAAGTTTTAAGTAAAATATTAATATATAAATTACGTAAAATATAAGTTTCTTTTTCAGCGTGGTGAGTGCTGGAACTCAATGTCGTGTTTTTGCTTTGATACCAGAGCGAAGAAATTCATTCCCCTGAGAGGGATACGAACCAATGACCGTCGCATGACAGTCATACGCTTGTGTCCCTGTTTAAATATGGTTAAAAGTCTCTCTAAGTTTAAATATGTTAACTTAAATTTGTATATTAGTCGAAGAAGTAAAAGATTAGTCTCCAAATGCCAAAGCAAATACCGTAGATTTAACCATACGCAGTTTTCACCTATTAAAACAAGCTTTGTTTAGTTTAAAACTATGTGAGAATGCAAAACAAATTGTTTAACAAAGTGTTTTTTTAGTTATTATTTTTTTTAGCTCTCCTTTGTATTCCTCACATTACAAGTTAGGCAGAGATAACCTGGGAAGACACTCTGTTCCCATTAAGACTCTTCCGTTCCTTACTGTGAAATTTTTTAGGTCTTGCGTATCGAATGGTGGAGCTCAACGATTTTTCGATTTTTTTAACTATTTATTATATTTAAATATACTTAAAATACATATCTATCTAAAACAAATGGTACTACAAATGTATTTGAATGTATACCTATTGTATAGGTTATATTTGTATATCAATACTAAAAGTTAATGAGATTACTTTCTATAGTTCTTAAGTGAGTGTAACATCCTCGTAAGAGCTTCCCGGAAAACTATTCAGGAGACTAAGTCGAGCGCAAAATTTATATATAACTTTAGAATGTTGAAATTACGCGGTTTTGCATTAGTTGTCGACAGCCATATACCTACTTCCTAATTACTTTCATAGTATATCATATTTTTATATACTACGTTAGAAAAAAGGGTTGATCGAACTTTTTTATCAGCTGTCCTCTATATACCGCACACAGCACGGGTAGGCAGACGAAACCTAGTGTTAAGACACTCCGTTAAGGCATGTTATAAATACAAGTATATTTATCCGATAATTAAAAAATATTTCCCAAAATAGTTCACTCTACCATTTAATTTGTATAACATTTTAAGCTGACATCAAAATAACTTAATACTTTAAAACGATTCTCGTTTATGGATAAAAGATAAGCTTTGTACAGCTGTATGTGTTGAATCTTTGACAAATCCAAAGCTGGCGTTACCATGGCAACGGGCCCTCTGGAGCCCCACCGAAAAGTCAAGGCGTGAAGATATAATGACGATATGAAATATGGTACAATGTGAGAATATCTCATAAATCTAACAGATATATATAGGAGTAAAAGAACACACAAAGTGACACTTGAAAAAATTTTTATTATTGGATTTATTTGATAATTGGTAAATTAAGCGAAATACTATAATTTATTTAGTAATTTAATAAAATATTTAATATTAATATTTTCCATTATTTGAGCTAAAACTAGCTTTAAGATATGAAATGCATATAAGAGATATTAACCTTGCATTTTTATATTTTATGACAGACGAAAATAAAGGTGATATGAAAAAGAAAAAAAAAGATGACTAGAAGCAACAAATCATAAAACTGGAAAATGTAGTGACTTATTAATAACAAAAATATATATAAAAATATATATTACTTATCTTCAAAATATAACAAAATATATATATAAAACACTACTTTCCTTTATAAACAAATATAACCATAACAAAATAATAAACCTAACAATATGAGGCATAAATGTCTCACACATAATCGACAATAGAGACATGTAGTAATTTTATTAGGATTCTAGCCGCATTGCGATGCGTTGCCACATTCCACCCTGTATACGTATATAGATATACATATAGTATTAGGCATATATGGCGGAAATTAAACGCTAAATTAGACCCAGCAATCTCCTGGCCTAGTATTATGACAATTGTATGTGCATGTGCGTATGCATGTGCATGTACATGTGGTACTAAATTGTTTTGTGTAATTGTTATACTGTAAATGAGTTAATATATGTGGATAATATTTTAGTCAAGATTAAAATAATGTTTTAAAAAGCCGGCCAAAAGCGAGACGGAATCGCATACCGAGGGTTCCGTACCAATTACAGGATTGTATGTCAATGGGAAGGTTGACAAGTTGAATTGCAATTTATAAAAGTTGATTAACTTAAACTTAAGCTTGCTCTTATTTGATACATTCAAGATCACGCTATCTCAAGATAAACTTAACATAGTGTTCCTATTAAGGTTCCGTTTTTTCCATTTTAAACACGGAACCCCTAAAAATGGACACACAACGTTTAGCGGTTCTCTATTATATTAATATTTAGGTTCCCTATTACTTAACAAAAACATTTATCTAATAAAAAACAAAATTAAGGCCAAGCAAAATTGAATTCATAACCATTGTATGTCATCTAATCAAAACTACACTGCGATAGCTTCTCAATATATAATGGTTATTTTTTTTTCAGTAACAATATAAAATGCATACTTAGCTTATATTTTTAACATGGTCCTAAAAACAAATAAAAAGAAGATATTACTATATAAAAATTAATAAATAAATATATAAAATTTGAAAGTTTAGTACAGGTAACCCTCACGGCATGGCATCCGGGGCGCGTGGAACTCTGTTAGGTAAATAGTTGTAAATTCTAACGCTGTTAAGCAATATTGGGTTATAAAGTCGTCCTGTGTGAAGTCGGCTCACCAGTTTACAACTCCATCGTTGCCACTTCGGATTAGATTTTAACGTTGTTATGAAGAAAACTATAATTTTAAATGATATCTTTAAAGATTGGTGTGTATAGGCCGTCTTGGCGCAGCAGCACAAAGGTGTGACTGTAACGCGACGGGTGTGGGTTCCATCTCCGCTCGAGGAAATGAATATATTTACATTTATATCTTCGGTCTGGTGATGAGGTTAAGAGCGGCGTTGAGTTCGGCCACTCAATACACTATGCCTTCAGAATTCGGCGGAAAGTGGGGAACGGAGTGTCTTAATACTATGTTCCCTCTGCCTGCGTAGGCAGGCACCTTTGGGCACACAGCGGGGTTACCGGGCTGTGCTGTGCTGGTTGCTCTTAAATATTTTTTTTATATTAAAGTTTCACGCTCTAAAGTAGGCAAGCAAGCAGTAAAGTAGGCTAAGGTAACCTGAGAACCTAGTGTAAAGTTATTCCGTTACCCACTTTCCATCGAGTAAAATTAAATATTTCATTTCCTCGAATTGAAATCGAACCTACAAACTGTCACATTTACAATAGCACGCTTGTACCATTGCCCAACGACTGGCCTCCATGAAAAATAGTTTTAATTAAAAAAACCATTAGCTTGAGGCTAAAATCACCAGCGAAAGCAATCCATCTCCAAAGTGAACAACACTGATAAAACATTTAAGGCATCTCAGGACAAAGAAAAAAAGGAAGCAATTAATCGAGGCAAGCAGTTGCAATATGTGAGACCATTAATTTAATTTAGTGTACTCAGAGATACGGGGTTGCACCTTAATTGAGATTTAAGAAGAGCCTGCGGTCGTGTTTTTGTTTTGCGGCCGCGGGCTGTAAGCCTCGTCGAGTAATTTTGCTCGCTACGGTTTTCGTTTTTTTTTTTTAGTTCCACTGAGAGGTTAAGTCGATTGACTGAAAGTAGATAAATGAGGTGTTAATTCGGTTGTTGGAAAAATAAACTGTATTGGGTTTCTGTAACCTAAACATAATAATAAACTTAATAACTATAAATATATTTTTTGCTTGTTTTTCACGCTTTATCCCGCATATATGTGGAACGGGAACCTAGTGTTAAGACACTCTGCTCCGCACTTTATGCCGTATTTTTGAGGCCTAGCGTGTTTGTTTGTTTGCCTTGGTACCAGAAAGAAAATAATTAAATTATTAAAAAATATATATTAATTTCTTCGAATGGGAATCGAAACGTCGCGTTACAATGACCGCTCCCCTCCTCCACTACAGTCTCTATATTTTTGTATATTTATTTTAATGTGTATTTAAATTTTATAATGTTTTATTTATTAATTATTTATCCGAGAGTACATCGTACCTATCAATTATAACAAACACCCTATAAATAATATAACTTTAAATAATTTTAAATAGAGTTTGTAGGTAAGCCCGAAAATCTTAAGAGGTTATTGTAAAACAAACCTCATATTTGATTCACAAAGCAAGATGCTTAATATCTTTACAACTTCATACGAAATTCGTTGTATCTAATTCAGGGCTTATCTTGCCATCTCTAATCTCGCCCTACCGAGATGACTCGAATACCTTGGACTCCCCCCCTCCCAATTCTCCCTTTCTCCCTTTACACTTCCCCTATAAGGACCCACAGCCCTTGAGTTCTGAGAGTAAGTTTATAATACCCTATTAGTGGTGCACAAGACGGCGAATATCACTCTTGACTTGTGATGAAATATACTTACTGGCTGAAAATGAAAATTGTTTATTGAATCAAATGTATGTAGTTCAATAATTTAATTGAAATAAAGCTTAAAATGAATTTCTTTATTAATTTATTATGTACATTTTACAGTTTTGTTTCACCTAAAATATAAAAAAGCTCCGTCACCCATGGGACTATTGAAAAATAATCGTATTTTTTTATATTTTTCAAAAATTAAATAATTGTAGAAAACTAAAATATTTTAAAGCTTATTATATCTTATAGAAGCGAACGATCCCTCCTCTCTAACTCTCTCTATTATTATTATATCACCCTCAATTAAATGTTAATTATAACACCAAAACTAGTTGTTATTATATCATAGGGACTAAAATTATTAAATCCCAAAACTTTCACGTACAAACGTACCCAATTACTACACGAACGCTCTATGATGTGTAACAGAAGCCACTTACAACCTAATTATATAGATAGATACAAATAGATATAGATAGATATATATAGATAAAATACATATGTATAATTATAAGCCAGGTCTCACGGGGCCCGCGTCGAGTTCACTGGAGCGAATAATAAATCTGTTGACAATCTTTAATTCCCTCTGCTCTCCCTCGGAAAAATAGACGCTGAAGGAAGAATTATGTGTCATTTTACACTATACCTAAATCAAATATAAAGATGGCTTAAAAATATAAATATATATCTTTATAATATATTTTGTACGAAACTACATTTTGTTTGACTTTCATATGGAAATATTTTATTATTATATCTTTAAATAAAAAAATTGTGCATCGCGTCGTCGAGGTATTGGACTAATGGTAACTTTAATATTGTACAGACAGAGTAGTCTTAAGTAAGTCTTTACCTACTCAATCAATGAAATGAAACAAAAGCCATGATCACTATAAGTTACTGAGGCCAGTTGCGTTCATATTTAAATATTTCATTTCTTTGCTCTTGTGCCGAGGGTAAAACCGCGGCGTTGAGCTCCACCACTCAACACGCAATTCCTCCAGAATTTAGCGGAAAGTTGCGTGCGGAGTGTCTTAACACTACGCTCCCGCTATACCTATATAACCTATCCTACTACAAGCATGAAAGATGAGGCTGACTGTCTTATTATAATTTATTATAATAAACATATATACTATAATATTATATATACTTATTATAATAAACATAATATTACTAAATAAAAAAAATCTCTCACCAACAGCACTAGACAAAATGTCAACCACACAAGATCTAAAGTAGCATCTTGAATTAAAACGTCCAAAACATTTGTCCAAACAAATGAACGATATAAAACGGAATACAGAGAGCACGTGCACCAAATAGGCCTAGAATAAAATACAGCCTTCTCTTCCATACATTGGATGCAGCCAGTCGGGGCGATAGCGCCGTTATAGTTATTTGTGTATGTAGGTGACCAGGGTAGTATTGTAGAGTTGGGATTCAATTGTGATATGGACAATAATAAATATCTAAGGGTGGCTTTGTAAGGTATTATGGACGTGTTTTTATTATATTATATGACGAGGCCAGTCGCGAGGCAGAGGTTTGATACCCATTGACGTAATGAAATATTGCGGAATGTGGGGAAGTCTCGTGGTACTAGGTTCCCTCTGCTTACCCTGCTGTGTGCGGAATACAGTGTGAAGCTGATATATTTTTATTATCATTTAACTTGAAGCCTATTTTTATAATATAACTTGTACAATTGTTTTTTATAATGACTTTGCTCTATTTTATTTAATTATTTATCCTTAATTAATAGCAATAAAAATTCAATTCCTTGAAGATTCTCACTAGTAGGATTTCATTCTACAAAGCATTCTTACTATTTTTTTGGAATAAATAATTTATTACCTATTTCAATATACAGAGTATTTTATGACAACTTGTCAAAGAAATTATAAAATAGCCGACAGCCATCTTAAGTAATGGAAAAGATAAATATTCATGTGAACAAATTGAATTAAATTTTAATTCGAAAAATCTTCTAAGATTATTATTCAATTTTATGTTTAACAATATTTGTAATATTGCAAATGTATTTTTAACCTACTTCAAAAATGAAGAAGGTTCTAAATTTCGAGTAAGTCCGAATGTATTTTGGCACCATAAAAGTTCCCCCAATATAATATCCCCTAGGATCATATGGGACGTAATAAGTGACATTTCTAAATGTCAAAGTTTTAAAAACTTGGTGTCCCTGACCGCCGCGGAGGAAGTGGTTTGGCCGTCGAATAAGGTTTATGGTGTGACAATTTAAAGACGATGCTAACTATATTTATACAGAAATGTATAAAATAAGTTAGAAAGAAGCATCTTTTAATAAATTTCAGTAATTATTTAAGTAAAAATTTAGTTTACATAGAGGAAGAATTAAGGAATATTCATCTAATTATTTTTAAAAGAATCTAATAAAAATTAATTATAAAAAGATATGTCTAAACGAATTCTCTATGCCCTAGGGGCATACTTTGTAAGTTTGTACGTAGGAATTCAAATCTCAAAAGCCACTTCAAATTTAAGATGCTAAGCCTTCCTGCATATTAAATGTAGAAACAAACAGAATTGACAGCGCCTACCGCGAGCTACGAGCGTGTACGCCGTCTACGGTTTACAAACTAGGGTTGCTACTTTTGTGTTGACTATACGAAGAAATATATATAGAATTTGTTTATAATATAATCGACACATAATATTATACATTCGTAATTTATTTTATTTATTAAAAATATTTGAATTTTAAACAAATCTTGTTTAATTTTCTATTGAACCAAATAAGACTAGATAATAGTAGAATTTTCTCACGTATACTATTATTTTTATAAATATAAAAAAAAACATTTAATAAATAATGAAATATTATTAAATTAACGTGGCCATATATGAATACACAGGCGTATAGTATACCTTTATTGCGTACTTGTTGCGTAGAACTGGGGTTGATGATTTATGCTACGAATACGAAGCGAGAAGTGCTAAAAATTAATTGGCAACCCTAAACATGACGTATTTATTATTTATTTGGGAATAGCGTGCCAACGCTTCAGAATTATGGAAAAATAACTCATATCCGAGGACATATTGACTTTGGCTGAGGCAGGGAAATGGAGGCACCGCCTTTGGGGAATAGCACCAACGCTTGTTGCTCCTGTTTCAGGTGAGTTGGGTTATTACGGAATGTCTATCGTGAAAGTTATGACGCGTCGAACGAGTTCAGAACAAATTTATTGGGTTTTCCCCGTTTGTTGGATAAACTATTTACGTTTTTTTTGTGAGAGTCGTGTTGTTAGTTTAAGTTGAAAGTACTATTTCTATTTTTATTTAGCATAAGGTTCCCTGGCTACCGGTGAGATATTTTTAGAGTTAAATTTTTAAGAAATCTCCTGATTTTGCTGTTAAAAAAGATAGTTGTATTCGTTTAAGATAAGTTTTGACTTTTTATAGTTAAAAGTTAACCAACCAAGTTTTCATTTAATACTGAAATGTATTAGAAATACTGGTTTCTTATACATTTTCACCATTACATTTTATATATTCTCCATCTTAAAACCTCATCTTAAAACGTCTGCCGTTTTTAAAGATCCACATAAAGGCAATCAGACTGGTAACAATAGATTCGATACAGCCCCAGCTTATTATGCCTCCCTACAACGGAATGAACAGCCTTAGAACAAAATATAACGGAAATATTATCAGTTAGTGAAATATAAATAAGTACTATTTTAATTTAAATATTTACTTGCAATAAATTTACCATATTTAAACTATATATTTAAAAGAATATAAGAAAAACTTGTTTTTTTTTTCTTATTCTAATTAGCATGTATCGAAACAACGCTGCTAACATTATTATATGATAATAATTAGAGTACTTAATGTTAGGTAATAAATACAATTTCGTTAATTTTATTTGGTATTATTATTTTTCAAACCTCACTTTTGTGTAAATTTAAAAGATTTTTTGCAAGTAAATAAATATTTAAAACCGTCAACCATTAAAATATAATAGAAAAATATATAAACGAAATTTCTACAAATCTAGGAATTCTATAACGCTTATCGTTCAAGCTCCATCTGTATCCTTTTATTGCCGATTTCAATAACAGGCGAGTTCATTGAATAGAGTCACCTCATAACATTTTTATTGAACAATAAGAGTTTCCCGACAGGGGTCCAACCCCGTCCGCGCCGTTTGCGAAATCTGTGTATCATCACCGCCAACTGATACTTTAAAACCATGAAATGAAATTATAAACTTGGTGTACAGAAGTAAAAAAAAATGTTAAATATATTAATACTTATGTTTAATTAATAAACTGCTTTTTTAGTAATATTAGAAGATTTGTTTAAGAACTTTATTTAAATTTAGATGAGCATAATATTTTGTATTAAATTCATAATAATATCGCCAACTTCACGTTGTCTCCCGTATGTTCCAGGTTAAATAGACTAAGACACTTCGCTTCCCACTTTCCACCACCTCGACACCATATGGAAGATGTTAAAATATGAAATATTTATTTTCCTCGAGTGGGAATCGAACCAATGACCTATCGCGTTTGCAGTCTCTTAGTCTAAACCATTATTATTTTTAATTGCTATAATTAAATTAACATACATAATCCAAAATTATAAATAATAATAATACTACTGAACATCGCTAAAATAATAAACAAATTATATCAAAAAATAAATTAATAATAAAATTTATTTTTCAATACGAAAAACTAGAAATAAAATATTAGATATCAATAGCAATAAGCTCCGTGAACAAGAGGCACACACTGCGGTCGCCTCGTTCAGGTTAAGTGACTTAGAAACTGCGATTATTGAGTTGAGGGAGCGACTAAACTTCTCTGATATTGTGGATATTGTAGATATTGAAGCCTGGATTCTATAATGCTTATGATATTTTTTATTGAATATTTACTTTTCAAGTATTGTAGATAAACATAATAAAAGTAACGTACGTATACGTGTATTGAATTCTTGATATATATTTAGTACTAGCGGGCCCCTGCGGCTACGCCCGCTTGAATTATACAAATGTTTATTTCAGTGTTTTTAAGAAAAAAACAACCTAATGAAGTACTTTAAATTGATTAAGTTTTTTACTTATGAACCGATTGTAATAAAAAACCCTACATATTTTCGAGAGCTTGCCATAATCCAATAGGGACAACCGCATCTAAATCGGTTAAGCCGATTCTGAGATTAGCGATAACAAACGCACAGAGAAACGGACAAACAGACAAAAATTTTAAAAATCATTATTTTGGGTTCTATTAGATTAATAAAGGTTCCCAATAACATATTTTCAAGTACAGACCCTCTTACGAATTTATTATAAGTATAGATAAGTGCTTATTCTTTTTATTTTAGATGATGCGATTTATTAATGCTTGTCATCATAATGTTTTTGGGAACCAGATGTGGTAAATTAGAAGTCAGGAAACTTACTCAGAGCATCTATTCAATTACAAATACGCGGTATATCGACCAACTACAAGAGCAATTAGCTTCTCCTCTCTTTAAAGTCTTCTTTAAGTTCTGGATTTAGTATTTCCTAGTTTTACAATTATTGTTACTTATCTTTACTTTATTTTCTTAAAGCTGACAATTCTATTTTAATGATACTCGAGCGTTGACTAACCAAAAAGGTCGATTGACTACTATAAATATCTAGATCTTAGATATTTTTAGTAGTAAGCTATCGCCGTAATTTTGAAAACCTCTCAAATGACGATTTAGCGTTCAAAAACATCTTAAAAACTTTTAATCGAGCAGTTCGCAAACAACTCATTAAGCATTTAAGGTTTAATTCTGTCGACAAAGTGTTAACCATAAAACGCTCCCTAAAAATGGCATAAACTTTTATTCGTCAGATTAGAGGAGACGCGGTACTGCGAGGCAGTAAAGGAGATAAACAGAGTCTGTAACGTATAGACAGCTTGTAAACTATTTTTCATGTCAGCGAAAGTGCGCGTTTACTTACCGTGGGGTTTATAGCTGCATCTACCAGTCCATAATAAAATGGTTTTTATACCATAAAAGAGCTGAGTTCAGGTGATAAAGTACGTCTCGCGGTTTGTAAATTCCCATTGCGTTTTAGCGAGTGCTCTTTTAAATTATTTCACGGCTTTTAAACTCGCGCTAGGAGTACAGATTGCTGGTTCTGTTTTACGACTTGTCCCCAGTTCGCTTAGGTACTGTCCAGACCTAGTAATGTTTTAGCAGTAAATGTCTAGTAGGTATAGCTTTTTTATTGTAGATTATTCATATTTTATATCTATGGTATTTGTTTTAAAAGAGAGTTGATTAGGGTATTTTCAATTAGAACGAAATCAGTTCGAACTAAATTAGTCTTTCTTAGGTAATTTTTTTTAGGTTATTTTTTTTTTATCTGGCTTGATTCTTATTTTTGTCCTGATTAGAAATAAATAGAAACAAGATTAAGAGATACTTTATGTCTTTGATTAGCTTTCCCACTTTGAAATATTCGGAATGTTTACTGATATTTCCTTGTATTATAAATATATATTAATTGTAATATAAAATAAAACGCATAAAGATTCTAAATGATTTAATAAAAGATAAAATATATGTTCATGCTTGTTGACTTTGTTTTCGAGTACCTACATAAGTTTATGAAAGTACATTTTATTCTGAAGACAAGGGTACATATCGAAAGTTAGGGCAACCTTACTCGAAACTAACGGTGAATTATGAATTGTTCCCCAAATGTAAGGGCCTATTATAGGGTTACCATATACTATGACAACAAGTGGTTTTACTATAAGCATTTTACTATTTTATTTAGAAATATAATTGGATATTAAAAAGGGTGAACTATTGTTTGAATGAGAAAACTATTGTTGTAATGAATTTCTGAGGAGATATAACCTTTCTCAAAAAAAGACTTGTCAATAATGGGGAAATATGGGGATGTAGATGAACATGCTATATAGATGTTTGCAGTCCCAAGCAAACAAATGAAATAGGTCAGATTCGGAGGAGTCGGTTCTTTTGAAACATTCAGTATATATCATAATAACATCATTTCGGTTAAAACGTATACTGACATTTATTATATGAAGGTAAAATAACAAGTCGACTCAACGATAATGCTGATCGGAATTTTTGCCTGAAATAATATACATGCTTTTATATAAATTATATATCATTATATATTGTATATATGACATATTTAATAAAACCATAAAAAGTACTCATAAGAATAATCGTACGTTTTTATCTTTACGGTTTCGCATATGGCCTATAGGTGAATCTAGTCTTCGATAAAGGTTATGGGTATAAGCCACCTTCAATCGGTCAAGTGGGAGTCTGAGCTTCATACCCAGATTTATGATCAGTTTTTTCATTCTCATAAACTAGTGAGTTTATGAGAAGAGATAGAGTGAGTTTATGAGAAGAGATAGAGAAGAAAAGAGACGAGAGAGAGTTAGTGAACTATAGGTTATACAATCAGCCTATCAACCTCAATGGACCATGCAACTATATGAAGACGAAAAATTGTGAGACCATAAGTCAAATAGGGTTCGGGGTTGCCTATTGTTCTCACAACGGTGGATTCGAACTAAATGAAGTCTGGAGAAATATAACTCCTCTCCATTACATTCCAAACGAATGAAAGTTATATGACTAAAAATAGACAAAATATATGCATTAAACGTTCTAAGTGGATATCGGACAAAGATATAGTGTGTGAATAATACTTTGTAATAATATAAATATATTTCCATTTAAGCGGGACGTTGAGTTCTGCCACTCAACACGCAATGCCTTAACAATTCGGCAGCAAGTGGGGAACGGAGTGTCTTAACACTAGGTTCCCTCTGCCTATCCTGCTATGTGCGGGATACAGCGTGAAGCTGGCTTTGATTTTTTATAATATAAAACAATATATTTGTGGCTATCGTTTAACAAGAGATTGCCATATGATTATCATTTATAGATAAGCAATTTGCTCTCTACAGAAATGAACAACAAGAACTGGCGTATAAAAATATCGACGTAGCTGGATAAGAACGTATGGCTCAATTGCCTAGTTTACTTGGATGGCTTCAAAGAGGCGTGGGTTTGAGTCCCACTGAGCTAAAATGTCTATACGTTTCTAAAAATAATTGCTAATAGTGCCAAGATAACGACGCGACGCGAATATATGCGACGGAAGTAGCACGTATCTACCTACGTAGGTCTTTGCATAAGCAAATAAATGTACGCATGGAAAAATAATATAAAGGCCTGTCGTGGTGCATAGGCAAAAGTGCGACTGTAAATGCGACAGGTTATGGGTTCAATTCCCAAGGATATGAAATATGTCATATTATTATCATTTTCTCGCCCTGTCATAGAGACAAGCTCGGCGCTAAATACCGCCATTCTATACGCAATGCCTCAAGAAATCTGGCGGAAAGTGTGGAACTAAAGTGTCTTAATAGAAACGGAGTGTCTTAACACTAGGTTCCTACATCCCCTCTACCTACCCTGCTATATGGGGGATAATGCGTGAAACTTAAAAAAAAAAAGGAAAAGATCATACACCACCTATCAACGTAACCCAAAACCAACAAAACGTTGACGACTAATTTATAACTCTCGTGATCGGGGCGTATCATGTCACAACTCAAACGAACACTCCACGTAAATGAGTAAATAGGTAATTCGAGACGCCTTCCAATATTTCTTGCTAACTTCCTCACGGTGAGGGGAAGTGGGTGTGGGGATTTGGTTAGATATAAGATATTTTGATGCAATAATAAGTTGTATCTTCTTTTTTTTTACATAGTACGGTAGAAGAAGCCTGGAAACCTAGTGTTAACCTGTTCCATTAAACCGACCCCAAAGTCCTCGTTTTCTACCGAATTATGGAGGCATTGCGTATGTTCCATTACCAGAGCCAGTAAATCAAAATATTAAATATTGAATTTTCTCAAGTGGGAATTGAATCTACAGCCAGTCGCGTTTACAGTCATAGCCTTGTGCCAGTATAACATTATATCCAGCTACTATTAGTAAAAGAGGGGAGGAGGTTCCCAAACGATCAATCATCTGTGACCGATAATCGTGTTTTGTGAACTCTTTCATTTATCTAATGAGTTTGTTGGGTAAGTTGCTGTAGAATATGGCCTCTACTGAAATCTGAATAGATTGAATATTAATTAATAAATAATATTTTATATATATTATATTTCTTATGTGTAGTGTTATTTCTTTTCGCATTCTGAATTCGCGATGCGTCGGTTCTAGGTTCGATATTCTCAAATGGGGAATGAATATTTTCATTTCATCGCTGTCTTGTTAAGACAAACCAAGGCATTTCTACTACTCCACAAATAATGTCTCAAAAATTGCACAAAGGAGAACTGAGTGTCTCATATGTTCAAATGTGTTTTAACTTTAAACAGTACCTACTTTGTAGGATATAACGTGCTGCTTGCAACTATGCTGTCTTTTAATACTTTCGTCTACATTTCAAAAAATTATAATTATATTTAATTTATTTAATTTTTCTATTCCTATTTCTTGTAATCCATTATTTCGTTATACAATTTCTATCATCCAACAGCCTTTTTGTTTTCGAAAAAAAGGAAAGGAAAATTAAATAAATTTCGGGGGATTTAAAAGCGGAGCCACCTCACTTAACGTTGGCTTTATCCAGAGACGCGTTGCCCCTAATCCACTTAGAACAGCAGTACGGCTGTTCCTTACGCTAGGATTCCTACTCGATTTATTAAAAATGCCTTCGTTTAATACTTGTGATTTATTGTTATTTTCTTGTACTGTTTGTTAAATTATCTTAGTATTTTTCTTATCTTTTTAAGTAGTCTTTATATAGTTATATATAATATTATAATATAATATTATGTTCTTGTATAAATATATTGTGAGACCATCTTGGTAAGCGGTGATTGTGAGTTCGATTCTGACTCGGAGGAATGAATTATTTTCATTTTCTCATTGTGGCGAAAAATCGCGGCGTTGAGTTATGCTACTCGTTCTACAACGTCTGGAAAATTCGGAGGAAAGTGGGAAGTGGATCCTTTTGCCTACCCTTCTATATACGGAATGCAATGAAATAAACATGTTTAATAATTTGTTTCTCCAAGTGAGATTGAACCTACAATCGTCGGAGTTACATTTAAACGCTTTTACACCACTATGGTAAAAGTGAAAAAAAAAACTATATTTATTGTTAACTAAACAGCATTTTAAAATCAGTGTCATAAGAAAAGCAACAACGTAATACTTATATAAAATTCAAAGAACTTGCAAGTTTTGATGGATCACGCATACACCATGTGGAAACTTCACCACCCCACCAGCACCACTTACACAGATAAGTTGCTTTAATTTGCTAAATAATGGCGTTGAAATTTTGCGGTAGGTATTGTTCACAAAAAGGCGGTATGTGAGCGATAGCTCCGGCCAACTTCCCGCTCGGTGTTCATTAGAAGTTAGACTTGTATGAATTTTCACCAACTTTCCAACGTAATGAAGCTAGAAGGCAAGTTTGAGCGCTTCAAATTTTAATACCCCGCTACGGACGGACAGACAGACCTTGCTCGTGGCAAGACTTTTTATAGTTTAAAAACTAACTGTTTATTAGTTGTACAGTATCGATTTTAATTAGTTTTTAAGTATATAGAAATATATTAAAATCCTCTACACGCTGTATACCGTACGCAGCAGGTTAGGCAAAGGAGAGCTAATGTTAAAACACTCCCTTCCCCATTTTCAGCCAAATATAAATTTAAATAAATATTTCATTTCCAAATGGGGATTGAACTGACAACCGTTGTGCCCCTACGCCATAACTGGCCTCATATAAAAAAATATTTAAACATAATATTAATAATGAGCAGAGAATTTAATGTTTCTTTAATGCTATTTTTTCTGAATTTCATTATTAATAAAATAGTAAAAAAAAATCGTCACGGTATTTGGGTGACGTGACAACGCTTTTATCAAATCCAGTATATGGAGGCCGTAACCTGGAGTTAGGAATCCAATATCCGTCGAGTTCGTTTAACAAACTTTAGTGTTTGTCTGGCACTTGAATTCTCTCCGTAATTACCGCTTTCCAACATCATGTACTCACCAAAACTAAATTTATATAATTATTACTTGACGCTTTTGTATTTGCAGTTGAGAAATTTTCTGATTATACGAGATGGTAGTAATAGATTTTTGTTTTTATTTTCTTTTTTTTATTTCTTTCGAGTAATGCGAGAAGTATAGATAAAATAAATATTAAAAATTATTACTTTTTTTTAATAATGTTCTATTCTTCAGAGAGATTGGTATTATAATTGTGGTGGATATAGCAATAAGGAGGGTTTCTGCTTTCCGTTATGTTTTAAAATATTTTTAATACATTTTATTAAATAGTAGAATAGCAGTAAGAACCTGGTGTCCCTACACTCCGTTCTTTACTTTCCGTCGTCATATTAAATAACATCGAGATATAGCATATTGAATGGAGAATTCAACTTTTTGCTTTGTCTTACCACAGGGAAAAAAAACCACTAGCTTCACAAAGAATAACTCACTCTCTTCCTACCTTTGGACCTCTAGATATTCATACTTCATACTTAAAATATTTTACTTTTGAATTGTTTATACACTGCGACGTCTTTTAGCACCCAAAGCTTTGAATCTTATTTCCCAAAATGAAGAAATACCGTAAACAATAAAAATAATTCATTAATTATTATAAAAGTTGCAAATATTAAAAAGCTATAAAGTCAATCGGAAAAAATAAGTAACTTTAAAACTTTTAGGGAGTTTCTGTCTGACCTACCTCCGACTGCTTCCGACTTTAAAATCTGGTTTCTAACTCAATTGCAATGTACTAATGTTTATTATTACTTTATTATTAAAGACAACGCTCATAAATATTTATTTAGCCAAAATACTTATAATAAAAAATCCGTGCCATATTATTACTTTATTTTCAGCTTCACGCTGTATCGCGCATGTAGCAACCTAGTGTTAAGACACTCCGCTTTCTACTTTCCGCAGATTATTGGAGGCATTGCGGGTTGAGTGGCGGAACTCAACGCCACTCTTGCCTCGACATCAGAGTCAAACCTTATCAGTGACTTTATCATTTAGTAAACTATTGGTATTCTTATCTCTTGCAAAACTTTTTAAAGCCCAACAGATATCCCCGAATATAAATTTATTATTAAATTGCGACCGAAACCCTTTGAAGTAGTGAAAGGGGTCGACAAGTCTATATTGTAACTTCTCGAATTAAATTCCATAGAGAGGCAATAACAACCAATATTGTGGAAATAGTTGACTTTTGTTTCATTAAACTGCTTTCCCGATATGGATAGTTCAGTTATAAATTTTGTCCTCTTTTTTTTTCTAGAAATTAAAAAAAATATAATCAGTTTCACGGTGTACCTCGTGTATAGCATGGTACACAGAAGGATCCTAGTGCTTAAGCACTCTGCTCCCCACTTTCCGCAGAAATTTTCGAGGCAATCCCTGGCTGAATTTACAAGGGTATATTTTTCGTTTTTTTGAGAGACGCATGTTTAGTTTTTACTTTTTATAGCTTCACAGCCTATTCGGCATATAATAGGGGAGGCAGTGGCAACGTAGTGTTAGAGTACTCCTTTTAACATTTTTCACCTAAATTTCGAAACATTGACCGAACACCAGAACGAGAAGAAAACAATTCATTCTCCCTAGCTGGAATTGAATTCATAAGAGTCGCGAATTTTTCCCATTCTTCTTCTGTTTCCATATTGTTTTTCAATATAAAAAAAATTAAAGACGATTTTATAATTTTACAAAATATTTTAATATCTCTTTTAAATTTTTTTCTTGCCGAAATTAAATCCCTCGTATGCATAAAATAACTACCCTCAAATATCTTCTTACACTAACTACCCTTGCATACTTCAGTGGAATTTTCTTTCGTGTTCTGAACACCAAAAGGTGCGACGAGTTTAAATTTTTAGTCAAAAAAAAAATTCTTAAACAATTTAGATTATTAATTATTTAATAGGGGTTTTTTTAATATCAAAATTGAAAACATTTACGTATTTGTCCTTATTTTCACTATATTTTAAGTAAATTACAACTTCAGCTATCAATTAACATATTCACGTTAAAAGGAACAAATATAATGTGGGTAGCTTAGTAAGCACCCGCATCGCGTTATCGCACGTACATGTATAGTGGATCGATACTATTATCAACACTCGAAACTTCGGTTATGAAAACCCCCCTATTAGTCCAGCAATAAATATGGAGATATACCTGCTTCTATCGATTTAGTGACCTGCATCGTCAAATGCTTATCTTATTGAGGCTAGTATGGAAATTGGGAAAAGCTATTTTTCCGTGACCGGTGAAAATATTAAAATTACTTCTTTTTGCTTTCTTTTTCTATTTATTTTTTTTGTTTGGGATTTTATAGTTGTAATTGTCATAAATACTTGGTGTGATATTTTTATATATTTGTCGTTTTTTTTTAATATATTGTCCAATCAATTATCGAGCATCGTAAATGTTAATTTAGTTCCTTCAAATATACGAACTTAAAATAATTCTATTATAAGTCTTTTTTATGGAAGAAAATAACTAACTTTGCAAGAAGTTTGTTTATTTTAATTAATTTAAAGGATATAAATACACTGAGTTTCTGTTGATAGAAATTGTAACAAATAAAAATTTCAAAAAATCGGCAAACAAGTCCTGTTTACTATTGAGAAATTATTTATTTAAAATTACTTTTACTTTAATAACCCTTGAATTTGTAACAAATATTCTTTTATTATTTACTTAGTAAATAGTTATTATAAATAGTTATTAACGAAAAATATTCAAAACAAAAAGAAATATACTATGTAAAAACACATAATATATTTCTTTCGTATTTAATATGAAACGAAAATTTCCGAAAATAAAGAAGATGTATCTAAATTGATCTATGTCCATAATTGTATTAAAAAATTAAAAAGAAAACATATATTTGTACATTTTTCTAGTGAAAATTACCTATTCTTTGAAATGAAAAATATTACGATTGAGGGTAAGTGAATAATTTGCTATATAAATGACGAGAAATATGAATAATAAGCCAAATGTTTCATTCTTTAAATACGTAACACTTACTGCTTCTATAGTATTATAAAGAAATTTCTTATCAAAAAACCGTAAAAAATACTGCTACCCTACCAAATAACCTAGTTTAACGTATTTCTAATTTTCTCCTATAATATACTACGTTTATATATAATTACAAGGAAAGCGGGCGTTTCCCGACGCCTGCAAAGCCTGGCAACCTGTTGCCGACGGGACCGCCTTCCGCCCATCGCTCCTACGCTTTTCCGGATACAAACCTCACCGGAGTACTGGCAGCTTGACTCGCGGTGGCAGCTGACTTTACCTTTCAAATATTTCAGTAGTAACTTACCTTGTTTTACTTTTGTAGAGCTCGATCGGCATCGTCTTCAATACACAAAAAAAAATTTACAAATTATATTTTTAAGAAAACAATCAAAATACCAATATTGTTACAAAATATTTTAATTCATTATGTAATATAAAAAAAAAAAAAAATACGGAAAACACTTTAAAATCATAGTAACTATAAACCAAGTGAATTATAGAAAAAGAAACGAACGAAGAAGAAAATACAGTTAGTTAGTTAGTTAGTTTAATCGCGATTGGCGGCCGAGTTATCGCGTATAAGAGATTGAAGGTGTTGAGAGGAGTTAGGAGAAGACGCGTCGCCGCCGCCGCGGCCGACTACAGAGTGTCAGCGGGCTGTACGGCCACGGGCCCCACCCCTAGCGCAGGCGCCGTGGACGCCCAGCACGGCGCATGACCGACATCCTACCGAAAAGTGGAAAAGTGACTCCTACATCCTAGATACACCTTTATGTACTAAATAAATATTATACTAAAATATATACCACCTTAAACATACACTTTTGACCTGATTTAACAATTTCTTCACCCAAATTGTATGTATAGAATGATTATATGGAATGATTTTTGTGAGAGAAGCAACTCCCTTGACCTATTTACGACTGTATGTACTGGAGACTGTTACATAAAATCTGAGGCTGATAACATATTATGTTTTAGGCTTTTGCTTGCTCTCGTTGATAATAGCATTGTAGAGTTCTCTGATGCCACTAAAATAACCAGCTCTAAGCGATGCTTCGTGTCCTTTGGGTAAAGCTTGAAACATTGACAAAATATCTTTATTTTTTTCTGAAAAAACACGCATCTCGTAAGAGTAGGGGATGTTTAAGTTGATCGCGTAGTCGACGCTGTGACCGCACTGAGCGTTCCCATTCATATTGTAGATGCTTTCATTAACAAACCACTGTAGGCCGCCGGCTCTTTGATTAACTTTCGCAGCTATGGCGGATGCTCTTATCTTAACTTCTTCTGTTGACTTAGCATTTTTACTCGCGTAAGGATAAAGTATGGCGTGCCCGTCGCGTCTTAGAGAAATATAAGTTTTTATCCTATTTTTATATTTCTTTAACACTTCTGCAATAAAGAGTGTTTCGATTTCAGATGCTGGCTTTGGACCTGGATAGTTAAATGAAAATATATTGTCGTTTATTGGACAGAGATCCCACGAGACGTCGAAGTTTTTTGATATGTCCACACCATTAGCCTGGTCCCTCACGGGTCTGTAGTTCTTATGCCAGCTACCTCCATCCTGCAAAAATAAACCAAATTGTTGTTTCACCTATGTCTAAGATAGGGTTATTTGTAAATGAGATATATAAAATGAAAAAAAACAACATGAAAACAATTTTAACAGCCATAGGAACAAATATTAAAAGTCTATTTTTAGTTAAATGTTCCATATGCAAACATTGATCAAAAACTATTACTAAAAACTATTACTGACGTATTACATGTATTAAAAATGTTATATTTTAATTATATTTTTTAATAGATACTATAAAAGGGGCGTGATAAAGATAAATATTAAATCTAGTTTAATGTATAAAATGTGAATTTTAAAATAATAATTATAAAAATATTTTCTCAAAACTTATGCTAAGATTTCCTTTCCCATTTTCCGATAATTTACAAAAATTTTATGTAGAGTTGCAGAACCAATGAGCCTTTCTGTGTCTCATGCCCTATCGTGCTTGCAATTACACGCCGTCTAACAGTATTACTATTGTCACAATTATAAATGTAATCTTCAGTTCATTGTTTGAAATATTAAGAATTTTTGAGCATACACTTCCGTCATTCAACATTGAATGTCTCAAAAATTAGTCAAGGATTGGGGAACAGAGTAAATTAGGTTCCCATTGGCTCCTCCTCTATAGGAAAGCTAATAAAATAAGAATTTTACCGATTTTATAACTTCCATTCCATCTGGATTAGTAGACGGGAGGATAACCCAATTCACATTGCGTATCATATCATTATTCTCAATACATGCCACCAGCTGCTCAATTATATATAGAGCGAACGCCACTGGTCCTAGTCCAGCATCCTGGCCTGCCTCGATTACTACGACAGGTATGCTTTTATTTTCTGACTTAGTATTGTTTATTATAACCTGAAAGTTTATTTCGATGCATATTGTTAGAGCTTCACGCTGGATCCTAAACATAGCAAGATAGGCAGAGGGAATCTGGGAAAATTAAGACACTTCCGTTCTCCATTTTCCGCCGGATTCTGGCATTGCGTGTTGAGTAGAGGAACTCAACGCCACGTTTTTTCTTGACACCAGAACGAAATAATTAAAGTATTTAGTATTTCATTTTCTTGAGTGGGAATAGAACTCACAACATGTCGCATTTACAGTCTCCCGCTTGTGCTTCTACGCCACTGCTGGTCTCTTATAATATTGATATTTATTTACAAATTTATAACGTGATTTACAGATTCGCTAACCTCGTAAAGATTTCTACCTTCAAACGTACTGTTTCCATCATTGAAATGTATTACTCTATTACAATACTTTTTTAATGCTTGCAAGAATATTGTAACCTGCAAAAATCATATTAAAGTAATATAGTGTTCCTATATAAAATATGTATTTTTTGATATTAAAAAACAAATTAGTTAATGAATCTTTTTTTTCAGCTTCACGCTGTATCCCGCACACAGGGGAGTAGGCAGAGGGAACCTAGTGTTAACACACTCCGTTCCCCACTTTCTGCCAAATTCTGGAGGAATTGCGTGTTGAGTGGCAGAACTCAACGCCGCGCTAATTGTTATGCTGTAATTAATTTGTTGTTAATTAATAACTCATATTTATTTAAAGTTATAAATTATTATCTAGTTGGTAATTGTAAAAATAAATTCCAATTAACTGTACTGGATCCGGCCTCAACATTTTCTACACATGGATCCTCATCGTCAATTAATAATTCTTCTAACATTTTTTTATAGCACACCCTTGTATATTTACATCTAAAAAAATACTTATTTTAATTTTTAAATTGAAATAAATTGTATTTAAAAATTACATATACTGTTTGCGTACAAGTGTAAAAGTGGGTAGGCTTAGGTGAAAAAGACAATAAAAGCAGTGGAATTGTGAAGGCGGAAATCCTGATTGGAAGGTATCTAGTGTGTAGTGTTGTTATTGAGTGATACATGTCACTTATTGTAATTACGTGGAACCTCTGTCCGAGTACGTTGGAAACATATAGAAGGTGTGTGTTTTTATCGTGTTTATTTTAAAAACGTTAACCGCTTCCGTTTTCTAACAATACATTAATTGACTTACCCACAATATTCTACGCTGGCCATTTTCAAAAATGCTTAAAATAAAATCAAAATACTTTGTAAAATATGAAAAATTATGGTAATTTTTAAATATTATTAACAATACATACACAATATGTTTATAAATAAAATAACGTTAAAATGCTTCATTAGGTAAAATTTACTTGACCACGTATAAAAATAATACTGATTTCTGAAAGAACGATATTACATATGTTTTTACATTACTTCTGTTTTACAACTTGCGATTACACAATAACACTTATTGGCTACGAATTGTTTTTCTGTACAAATAAAAACAGTTTCTCTTCCAATTGTATACTTTACTTTCATAAATTTTTACGTTGACATAAAGAAAATTATTTCAAATAATATATATTTTTTGTTGAATGCACATAATTGTTTTGTGTTAATTTTTCCTTGCATTCTCTTTATAATTCGTTACTTATCGCGTATTTCAAGGAACCCACCATATTTTAGAACCCGAAAAGTTAATATTACTCAAAAATAACTAACTATAATTTTATTTTTTATAAATTGGAAGCTTTAGTGCTAATACAATTAAAAATCCCCATTAATCACTTATGTTCCCCACTTTCCATCGGAAGAAATGAGCATATATACAATATAAACAAAAAAGTTAAATTATAATACTTGGTCTATCTACTTTAGGTTATCTACTTCGATAGACAAACTGAACTTTCTTTTCTGAAACTCACAAATCATATGCAAAAATAGATAAATTATTGATAGATAATTAATTATCCTAAGAACCTAATGACCTGAACCTAGGGTCGATGACCAATGCACAAGGCACCACCCACGCAGGTGCGCCTTGCAGCTTATAAATTAAATCTTACAGACCGGTCGGTAGCAACTTGGATTCACTAAACATATGAATAACAACAATGACTAGTATTAGCAGAAAAAATACATTTTCAAGCAAAATTATATTAGTTCGGTATAACTGAAAAGAACTGTGGGTTCGATTCTCATTTAAGGAAATGAAATATTTAATAGTTCCATTTCGTCAATCTGGTGTCGAGATGGTGGTTCGATGGGAAATAGGGATAGGGTTTTAACATTAGGTTCCCTTAGCCTAGTACCTAGATGGACCAATATAATCCCATTAAAATATTCTGGTCAAGTTAAAAATCACGACTTTATTTAGCCACCGACCAATATTTAAATGGCAATAGCAATAGTTCAGTAATTTACTCATTTTTATTCCATAAAATATTTATTTTAAATTTGAAACTTGCAAGTGCTTTAGTAAATTTGTATATACACTATATGTTATATTAAGAATCTGTGCTGTAATATTTTGAACCTAAGCTGATTCTTTTAACTCCTTTAACAAAACAATTTTAAAATAATATAGAATACATGTAAATCCAATCAAATTATTTTCATAAAAGTAGTCATCCATTTTATTATCTATTTATTGAAAATATTCGTTCATATTTCATTATAAGTTTCAAGTTATTTCAAATATAATTTCCAGGAACATATTAAAATCGCATTTGATTTGTATTCGAATAGAAAATTAAAGGAAAATCGGAATATCATCGAAATATCTTCGAGATATTGCATCCGTGCAATATGAATCTTCTTCATCAATTCTCTGAGAGTTCTTGACGGAAATAGAATAGGGTTATGTTACATATTTGTTATCGAGGACGTTATTGAAATTTTTTGGCGTGGTACTGAAAATTGTTAAGTTATTTTTTTACTAGATATTTTGCATTATATGCAATTTTCTATTAAATATTTTCTTGAATTAAAATTAAAATTATATTTTTAAACTTAAGTTTATGTAAGCATTTAAAAGAAAACTATAAATAACTCGTCATATCAGTCAATAGAGGTACTTTTTAATTAATATTGTCTAACATATATTAAATAAAACAATGTTTCCTTTTTTTATCAGGTTTTATTTCATTTAGTAAAATCTAACTATTTGTTCCTTCATATTCGTCGTACTTATTTACATCACTTTGATTCGAAAATTCTTGTCTTATTTGGGCCCCAAAAGTTCTGAAACCTTCATAATATTGGGGCAAGACCGTTCTTAGGAGCCTTTCGGGGTATATGAATTCGTAACCATCTGTTAATTCCATCGTATAAGAATACGGAACCCCAATAGCTCCGAACGCAAAATCATCACTACCGCCAGCTGCAGGATACCATTTACCAGCACTCAGCACCTTGAATGGTTGTCCTCCTGCTTTTACGACACTATTAGAAACCATTTTCGCCAGAGAATCCAATTTCTTCCATTCTGTAGGTAGGTAATCTCCAGTATATCCCCAAGGGTACACCAAGTACTGACCGTACGAGTGCAAAGAGACGTATAATTTCATTCGCTTACTATTATCCATCATAATATTTCTAACCATTTGCGTCTCTATTTCTGAAAACGGCTTAGGACCAGCGTAAGTTTCCTTATCGCACGGATTGGTGGATACACCACTAACGGCCCATTTGAAACCGTAGTTGCGGTTACCGTCGACACCGAAGCAATCGAAAACTGAATTTTTTGATCTAGTTTTCCTCCACAAGCGATTCTGGAAAAAAAACAAAACAATTAAAATTCATTGGTGAATACATTAATCGATAAATAATATTATTTTTATTTATTAGTAGGGCTATTTTTTAGCGTCACGCTGTACCCCGCACAGTGCATGGTAGACAAAGTGAACCTAGTCTTTAGAGACTCTGTTCTCCATTTTCCGCCGGATTCCAGTGGAATTGCATGTTAAGTGATGGAATTCAACTCAAACACCAGAGCGAAGATATTGAATTTTTTTTAATTATATTTTTAATATTCATTTTTTTATTGAATGAACCCCCAAACTTTCGTGCTAAACGCAAGTGTGTAACTGATAGTACACACTTGCGTTAAGACTGCCCTCAGTAAGGCTTTTTTCTTAAACATATTTATTAAATATTAAAAACTGCTAACTCACCGCTCTATTAGACCTAGTGTACTCATAGCCGTCAGGGTTCACAACCGGAAGTATATACCAGTCCACGCCGTCCAGTTCCTGCCGTGCCTCTGGGTCGTTGACCAGCCGGTGTATCAAGTACAGTGCCATGGCAGGCGCCACCCACTCACGAGCGTGGATACCTAGTGATGAATCAGCTTAATAAGTTGCTTTATCTTAATAAGTAAAAGTCAAATCAAGTTGAATGTTTCTCTGAATTTTTGTGGAATTTTACTTGTTTTTTACATATAGAGTTATATATTTTTAATAGCATTGTGAAAATAGAGCTGTTCAACTATCTAGCTCAACTAATTTTATTATAAAAGAATTATACCTTCGTGGAATATAAAGGTTCGTTTATAAAAATAACATCTTCCTGTTCAGTTGCTTAGCTACATATTTGTTATGGAGGCGGGAAAAGCCGGAAAAAATTTTATAAGTGTTCATTGTCTTGTAATTCCTGTTTTCTTGAGAAAATCTCAGAAATTAATGAGATATTATGCGATCATAATAGGAATCTAGTAAGCTTATCAGACGATAAGCTTTTTCTTTATAAAAATTAAAAAGACCGTTATGGCTAGCTAGGTATGGGTTCAATCGGCACTTGGGGAAATGAATTATAATTTAATAATATTTTCATTTCTGCGCTCTAGTAACAAGGCAGAGCGCGGCGTTAAGTACCGCCAGTAAGTAAGTAAGCGTGATGTCTCGGAGATTCGGTGGCATGTAAGGAACGGATTCTTTTAACATTAACCAAGATTATAAGTACATTTAAATTTTCACATTGATTAATATGAAAATACGTTGAACGTATAGGATCTAAACCTAAAACCAACATGAGAACGGGATACACAGTATCTAATAAAACTTTATCTAAGTTATACTAGTTTACCTGAAATCCCAAAAAAACATTAAGTTAAATAATTTACCTGCGTCTATAAATATAATAGGGTTTCCAGCACTATGGTCTGATGATATCTTCACAAGTTTCATCCTCCTCCCTTGGTAGCTTGTGCCTAAATTCTGCAATTTTACTATGTCGGAATTTCTTTTGGCCGCACTGTCTATATATTCTTGTATCTATTTGAAAAAATATATATTAAATATAATAATAATTTAAATTTTACAAGTCATTCACTAAAAAGGTCATGGACTCAATCAACATATTTAAAGTTACAAAATAAATTCTTACAGCCTGAAATGAATGATATTCATAAATACTAAATCCTCGTAGAAGTCTTCTTTTTGGCGTCCTTTCGAGTTTCTCAAATATTCTAAAAAAAAAATATTTTCATAAAAATTAGTTACTTAATTTATAGTGAAACCAAATGAAATAGTATAATTTACTTGAAACATAACCCTATTACGATTTGAATAGGCCTTAATAAGCCTAAATTAAGTATAATTTACGAAAATGTTATTTCAATCCGACATGAATATTAATAAATCCATAGGCGTTCCTTTGCATTATAATATATTTTACTAATAAGTTAAATTTATTATATCTCCACTATTCTATTGAAATCAGCAATATTATTAATTTATATTTCAAACGTCATCATTATGGGAATTATGAGCTTAATTAAGCAAAAGCACGTGTGCATGATTATTTGTTAACACTATATATAAAGCTGGAATTGTGAATATTCTGATTTTTTTTAGCTGCGCATTGGATCTCGCAAATTGCTGGGTGGCAGAGGGAGCCTTACGCTAAAACACTCTGTTTCCAACTTTTTCGCCCAATTTTCTGGACATTGCTTATTGATTAGCACAACCCAAGTAAACCAAAATAACTCATTTCCCCAAGCGGAAGTTGAACCCATATCCACCGCGTCCACGTCACAATCGCTGCGCCGCTACGGCTTTAATAATTATTTTAAAGGAATATGTAGTTATTATATTATAACAAAATTACATACATTTAATACGTGTTTACGATCAATCAATTCCCACACAACTAAAAAATAATTTCCACGAAAATCTCAAATTAATTTAGCAATTTATATTCTTATAGGGAAAAAAAATCAAAGGGATATGCTACTTTGGACTCTACATGGTAAACAATGAGTAAAAGTAAAACATAGAGCTACTAGAAACTCTCTGCTTCTCTACAAAAATGCATAGGTTGTATAAAAAAAAAGAATTAACAAAAAACTTACCTTCCATAATTATTTTTAACGTCATACTCTAGTTTGTATTTGACAATAAAATTTTTGACGAACTCTTCGTCACTGGGCGGCACCAGGACGTCGGTGCTGTCGTTAAAACTTCGACTGATTTTTAAGATATCTATATGATGATTTGCTGTTTCCAGTTCTGATAGCGCTTCAATTTGCTGACTGTTTACAGGGTATAGCTTTATTAGGGTATACCTAAAAATAAATATCACAAATTTAGTGGTAAATATATAAAATATTATATGCAAATATATAAGTCTTTCTTTTTTTTTAAATTAGGAGGCAGTCAGGCTAGGCAGAGGGAACGTAGTGTTAAGACACTTCATCCCCCAGTTCCCCATTGGGTGGCGGAATTCAACCCCGCTCTGTTTACCCTTGTACCAGCGAAGAAATGAAAATATTAATACATAATTATTCTCCCGAGTGGGAATTCTTAAATATTTCAATTAATTAAAATGACTTATGATACGTACTCGTCATAGTTAATATTTTCTTTTTCGCATCCTACTCGCCAGAAACTCGACAAACCTGTAAATTACAATAAATTCAATAATATTTTTTTAATGGGACACCCACACTTTAATCCTCAATTAATTAGCCTAAAAATGTACCAAATATTTATAGGAAAATTTATTTTCGGGAATTTCACCTCCTTTTCTTAAATTATTGAAATATTCGCAAAAACGATGTACTCTACCATTATTATAAAAGGTACTTTTGCTTATATTGTATTTTGATAAATTTAAATATTAACAATGACTAGTAAAGTATATTTGTACTTCTACATAAGCTATTCTTTTAACGCTGTCAAAAAAAACACATTTTAGCTGTAAGCAGTAGGTACATGTGTAATATAGGCTCGGAGTTTAGTACCGTCCATAGAAATATTTATTAAATGTTAACTTAGTCATTGGAATTAGAATAAAAATCTATTTACGAAATTTTCATTGATTTCCTCACATTATATTTCGCAGCTTCATTCTTCGCTTAAAAAAGGGCTCAAAATAAAAGAATATTTTAGTACAAAGCTTTATCTGTCTCAGACTAGACTAAATTTAAAATTAGAAGCATTTCATAAGAAATATTAGATAAATATAAAAGTGGGTAGATAAATAATAAAATGAGAGACTGAATCTACAAGTATTTACAAGTACCTATAGGAAAACAATGTCTATACAATTATATGTAACTTATATAAACTCTAAGATAATAATTCTTTTGTTGCTTCAAAGTGAGAAAACACTATTTATTAGAATTTCTATATATATTATGTTGTAGTACCTACGAGAACTATTTCTATATAGCAAAACAACTATTATTGGAATTATACTTATTATACTATATTTCTATATAACGAAAACAGTATAATAATTCTATTGAGTGTATGTTAATACTGATGCTATATTCAAATGTAAAGATGTAAATAATTAAGTAAATGTACAGTTATTCAAATTAATAACATTAAATTAATAATTATTAATTAATTCATAAAAAAATATCATTTTTTTTAAATGGAGCATTATAGAACTCTATGATAAAAAATTCCTTTATGCGTACTACTGACATGAAAGGTACATATTTTCTAATATAAACTATAACTAAATTTCAAAATATTCCATACATAGAAAATCACAAAAAAAAACTTTATTCAAACACAAGCAGAGAAATCCTCATATGCTTAAAATAAACTATTAAATCGTTTTATTGAATGAATCAACAGAATTAGAATTGACTTTTAAAACTCGGCGTGAACAATGGAACCCGCAACGGCGTTTGCGTGAAAGTAGGACGATACTTTAATTTGCGGCGACATTTATCGTGTTTCTTTGGCTTCAAATAATTGAGCAGTACAGGATTCGATCCGGCTTCCACCGTGGACCAATTCCGAGGCAATTCATGTCATTAGTACCGTTCTTTTGATCGCCCAATCCTCGATCGCTAAATTTAATATAAACGGAATTTTTCGATTTAAATTAATTGCAACTCTCTATGGAAGGAAGCCGTGTCGGTCTTTTCATTAAATATCATTCTATTTTATTTGATCGGAGTTGTGTTTATATATTCTGTATTAAAATCTTAATTATCTGTAGCATTTCTACTGCGTCAGCGCTTTGACGTCCGCTTATATTAAATTGTACCTACCGAACTGTAGGAATTTTCATTTTTACGTACAATCACGTAGGCTTATTATAATTAAGTCTATTTATATTTTTTTTCGTCAGCTTCACAGTGTATGTAGTAGGGTGAGCAGAGGTAATTTAGTGTTAAAATACTCCGTTCTCCACTGTCCGTGGAATTTTCGAGGCATTGTGTGTTGACTGGCGGAACTCAACAGCGCTTTTGACTTGATACCTACCAGAGCGAAGAAATGAACATGTTAATTAATAATTATCATTCCCCTGAGTGGGCATCCAACCCACAAGTCTGCCTGCGCCGACTGCCTCAATCTCTATTTATAATTGACATATATGCTTAATTTTATACATACAAATTAGCACTATGAAATATCTTGTAATTTAGTATATCATATTGTATCTTTATCTAACACTTTAGTGTTCTCAGAAAGAAGCTAAAAAAAAGCAGCCTCTTGTTTTTTTAAAGAATTACCCGCCGACCTAATCCAATAAGTTTGTTAGCTAAGAAAAGATTCGATAATAAGAAAAAATATTTAAATTTGTAATATTTTTCTACAAATTCCTTATATTATTAATTATCTTACGAAAACATTACTCATATTAATTATCAAAGCCTATATTTGTTATAAAAGAAAACAGTTCAACCATAAATAAATTATGAAGTACCATTCTGTAATGTTAAAAATGTCCAAAGCCATCTGTAACATGTAAAAACATTTTTATGATATATGAATGTTGCATATTGAAATACCGCAAGATAAAATATTGATAAAAAAACTGCTTGCAGCAAAAAAGATTTAATTTAAATTAAAACCAAATAAAAATGTTTTTGCCGCTCAAAGTGTAGAATTAAACTGGTTCTATTAAAGTAGGTCAGGAGTGGAGGTAATAATATTTACTCAAGAAATGTCATATAATATTTTCAAATAACTTTAAAATTGACGGCGACTACTTTATCTTCACTTCACTCGTAGTTTTAGACTAAAATCGTTCATAATCGTTCATAATTTGACTAATAATAATAATTATGACTATTTTTTTTTAAGTACGAAACTTGTAGTGTTTTTTATCTAACGAGACGCGGAAGTCGCGTAAAGATTAGTCTTTAAAAAAAATAATAGTCTAGGAAAATATTTTAAATATATTTATGGTAGCAACACAAAAATTAAGTAATAAAAACTAGCAGCGGTGTTAGTTTTACCTACTCTATGAGGAAAGTGAAGACGTTTTTTAATGCGTGAAAGTCTTACGTATTCAATGGTTCATATGAACAAGAAACCAAATTATTATATTTTTCTAACAGATTCTTTACTTACTCACTCGTACGGACTTAACTATGAAGTTTTATTATTTCATTATAATTATAACAAACTCTTCTACATACTGATTGGCAGGATTTTTATGGAAATCGTAAAAACTGACATTTTAAATTTTACATCTTAAAGTCCACGCAATTAAAATTTAGAGCGATTAGTATGAGTATAAACATAAATATATTATCTCTTAAAATTCTTAAAGAATCTCACCCTCTCTCTCTCTCTCTCTACTCATTTTAACAAATTCTTACAATGATGTCTTAAAAGTAGGTTTGTGTAACGTCAAATATTACTTGTAAATGTATCAGAGAAAGTCTTTTATTGTTAGCGGAGAAATGTCAACGCTTAACGAGAGCAAGTACTAATGGAATTGACTCTATAAATGAACACAATAAATTAAATACTTTCTTTCAAATAATAGCTTTTAAAAAATATAAATACCAATACATAAAAAATATATTTTATTAAATTTTCTCAAATACTTACCAATAATGAATATAATCCAAGCTGCCATATCAACTTGTATTTTCCTTAATTAATGTAAGAAAATGTTTGAAATGCTTTGAATTTAAAATTTAACACTAATTAAATATATAATTTAATTTGACCACACGCATCCGTGCACGCGAGCCTCCGTACCGCCGCGCACTGGTCGCCTGCGCAGACTTCGATCGAGACCAAGATCCTAAATCAAGAAGTATCCAAACAAAGTGGGTATACCCTAAGAGTAATACCTTAACGGTCTTTGTCCTTATATATTAACTGTTATAACCCTTTATGAATACGTTTTTTTATTATCATGTTCCTTTTTTTCAATTATAATATAATTATTATTTTTTTAAAATCATTATCGTAACATTAGGTTCCCTCTGCCTACAGGTGCCTGTATGCGGGATACAGCGTGAAACTGATTTAATTCTTTTTCAATGTCTTTGTATATTCGTTTTTAATAAAAACAATAGGTAATGACGTTACTAAGGTTAATTGCTAACGCTATAAAATATAAATTAATTGTTGATTAAAGTCTCATGTGTGCAGTTTTACTGCCCTTTTTCTTGATTTTACAAATAATTTATCAAATTGTCACATGTATACTAAACTTATGATGAATAGAACTAGTGTTGAGACACTCCGTTCCCCACTTTCCGCTGAATGCTCGTAGCTCGCCACCAGAGCGAAGAAATATAAATAAATAATATTCGACTCTACACGTCCATTATTTCATTACGACCGCAGCTAATAGCTAATTTAAAATTAATAAATAAAAAATTAAAACAAATATCCATTAATAATTACTTAGCCACACTATACAATCTCAATGGTCCAATCCGTTACGGTACAAGAAAAGCGTTTGAGTTTAATGAACTAGAGTGACACTGATTGAAATATCATCGATCTCGTGGTACTTCCCACTCAAATATACTGTATGAGTAATTTGAAGTATTTGTGGCGTAGTGGGACAAACGCGGTGGTTATAGGTTCGATTTCCACACATGGAAATTAATTATTTTCAACGGGGAGTTGGTAATACAAAGGGCGTTTAGCACGTTATGAGTCGAAACTGGAGAACAGAGTCCTGTCACTAATTTCTCTCTGACTATAGCGGGATAAGGAATGAAGCTGAAAAAAATAAAATATATATATTTTTTGTTCGATGACATATACAGCGTGAAACTAAAATAAAAATAAACGTTTAAAGTTAGCAGACTGTCTGTAAGTTAATTATAAGTGTTGCACAATAAGTATAACGTTACAATGAAACTTTAATAACAAGAGGATTTAAAATTGGATTTTAAAATAGTGACCGTTTTTAAAACGGAGTACGTAGTGTCTTAGCACTCAATTCCCTCTGCCTAACCTGCTGTGTGGAATACAGCGTGAAACTAAAAAAAAATGTCTAATAAATATGAATCGTTGTTTTATGACTTAATATCATAAGAACAACATTCAAGATTGGAATTTCATTCAACAATTAAAAAAACCTTTAAGTGCGATTTGGACTACAACTTTCATATGGGTACATATTATGCACCTATTTTATATGAAATAAACTACAAATACAAGCTTGTAATTAATTTTTGTATGAAATAATCATTATCATTAAATTTTCATTTTCATTGAAATTCAATTTTCACTTTTCCTTTATTAAAATTGTAAGTTCTCATACAGAATGCAGCAAAATCAATGCATATTTTGGTTATGTAGTCTTAAAAACTTGATTTCTTCCCCCGAGTGGGGATCGAACTCGCGTTTATTGTCACATGCTTATTTAAAACTTTTAATAGAATTTATCTTCTAAAATTCAAAGACCATGAGATCGTGTAATTTTTTCTAATACTTTTTTTGGTGAAATTTCTAAAATGGCCCAATTTATAATATGTGTCCAGGATATAAATATGCTATTATATACTTTTAAACGTTCACTTTCTTTATTCTCTCTCAACTTGCTTTGTATGCGCAACCACATACACACAAACAAAAACATTTCTGACCCACTTATGACAGAAGTGAGAGAATCAATTGAATATATTTCATTTGTCATTGAAGGTTTCTATACTGACCACGTTTACCTAATACATTAAAAAGGAATAATGTATATGTATAATATATAGATGGATAATAAGTATAGGTAAGTCCCACAAAATAATGACACTGTAGATTGTGATGCATGACCCCGTTGAGTGAAAGTGTTTAAGTAATATATGCTAAATATGTGAAAAAACTTGTTTTCTAACATCTCTTTACGTCTGTCAATATAAAGGTAAATCATCTGTGGCTGTTTCTTCAATTATATTATATATTTTATCGTCATTTTATTTTTAATTTTTTTACCAAGGCAGGCAGGAGGAACCTGGATGCCTATGCGTGGCGGAACCCAACATTGCGCTTTTGTTTAGATACAATTAATTAACTACAAGTAACACTTTTATGTAAAATGTATATTAAAACAGTCATTAAACTTCGTTAACATATAAAGTTTTCCAAATATATTCAAAAAGAACACCAAGAACTCTACCCCATATTTCCTGGAGGGCATTCCATGCATAGGTTTCTGATGAGTTCTCAGCCACAGCGTCTTCAGGTTCCGCATACAATTGCATAACTAATTCTAAAGCAAATGGTATACCGTACACCTAAAAATATTTTAAAAATGCTGAAACATACATATATTTTATTAAGTGTCTCTTATTTTCGTTCCTTCGCTCCGGTGACAAGGCAAAGCCTTGAGGCTTTGGCACACATACACCGAATGTTTGAACATTCGGTGTATGTGTGGGAACGGAGTGTCTTAACACTAGGTTCTTTCTACTTTCCTAAGCGATGTAAGTAGTAAATATAAATTATATTCAAAAGGTCTTACACTAGATGCATAATCCACGCTCGACCCCCCAACCTTCCCATACCAATTGTACAAAGTATCCACATTAACGGAGAGTATTCGGAAGCTCGCGTTCCTTATCGATTCGTCAATTTCTCCTTTTAAATCTATATATTTATCGTCGTCCAATCCAGAGTCTGTATATCCTTTTGGGTATAAAACAGCATCTCCCTGCATTATAAGATGAAAGTTACAATGAGATATAGTGCTGTTCAAAATTGCTTCACAAATCTCAAGCAAATAAAATAATATCAATACAAAAATCTTTTGTAATTAGTACAAAAGTAATTGTAGTATACATTTTTTTTTCTTATAGTTTTTAATATTTTCTACCATATTGGTAATTTGCATACAAAACGAAATAAAAGGATAGCTCATTTACAAGTATTGAAAAGTTTTTTTCCTAAGGTTAATTTGGAATATACTCGTATGCAAAATCAAATGCATCCTAACTGTGCCAAAATAAGTAATTATATGTTACAAAAAATATATCAAATTAGGAAAAGGAATAAGGGCAAGTCCTACTATTTTTTGGTGACCATTGAATTTACTTTATTTATAAAGCGTAATTCGATTTTATCTATATTACACCTTTGTTAGACAATTTAGATATCTAGAGCAGTGTTTAGCAAGTTGTAAAACATTATATCTTCATTACATATATCCTATTACATTTAAAATTTATTTTATACAATTTTTTACCTTAAAAGTATCTGCAGAATACGTCCCTGCGTGAACATTGAAATAAGCAATAATTTTATGAGAATATTTGTGAAAAATATCACGAATGGCTTTCGTTTCGGCTTCAGAAAAGGGAACTGGTCCTGGATACTCCTGGTGACAGGAGTTTATGCTATGATTATTATTCCATGCTACATCAAAATTGCGGTCCAATGCAACTCCCGGGCATGCACCTTGCAAGGCGACGTTTTTATTCCATAGCCTATCTATCTAAAATTGTATAGTTAGCTACAGTATTACAAAGCAATCAACCTATATTAGTTAAGAGCTTAGTAAAATTGATATCTTCTACAAATACTAAAGTTAGTTTCTTAGTGTACTCTGCACGTAGCTGGGTAGGCAGAGAGTGAAGACACTAAACTAAATAATGAAAAAACAAAATATTTCATTTCCCCGAATGGGAATTGAACCCACCCATCTGCCGGTCACGCTTAAATTAAAAAATAAGCCTATATACGCACATAACTATGCGCAAATCCATCAGGGTTCGCCATAGGTATTAAATATATATCAAACAAGTGTAAATTCTTCGTATACATTGTTAGTAAAGATAAAAAATCCTTCTCATCATAGAAACACCGAAGATCTGGTGCACCCATAATATTGAGACCATGCACTATAAATATTATTTTCTTTTCGTTGACATCTAGTTCGTATTTGCTATCACCAGCCCTAAGGCGAAGCGAAACTGATGTATTCATTTGTTTTTCTGTTATTTTTAGTAATACTATGTCGTTATATTCAACAGTTCGCCCTATTACTTCTGTAGTTACGTTCGCGTTTCCTATTTTTTTTGTCAAACGCATAAGTTGCTGTTTTATCTGTAAATTAGATTTTTTACATAATTTTACAATAATCCGTAATTCCACAGTTATAATTATAAAAAACTTGATAATTTTTTGGAAAAGCGGTAAAATTATATGATTTTTTTCTGCATCTAATCTCGAAATTTTGGGAAAATTGGTAAAAGTCATAGAAAAAACCGTTAGGTAATTTATAGCAATCTATCGAGACAACAAAAGGCAACTGAATGTATGTATATGTTACAAATGACATGCTTAAAATTATTTTAGCTTATAAAACATTACTTGCACCGGGGTTAGCTAGGAGTTCATTCCAGAAATAAAAATGCTTGTATAAATCTATTTAGATCCAGAATCTAATATCATTCGCAACTTACGCTGTATGGACTCAGGCGTATGCTTTCTTCTTCAGCCAATGCTTCGACATCTTCACTTGGGCTGGAAAGAAAAGATTGTGTTTAACTATTATATATTTATTTATTTTTTTTCTTTTTTGTTGTCTATTTTATTGTTATTTTCCTTATGGGTGTACATATAATATAAAGACTATTATTATTATTATATTTAGCAAATATAAATTATATGCTGTCGAATGAACGCGACGGCTGTGGGTTCGATATCCTTGGACTACTAACTAATTTTCATTTTCTCGCCCTGATAAAGATGACAAATTAGGACGAAACTTAAGAAACTGGACAAGTGTGGGCTAGGCTGTCTGTCTGTTAAGAGTCTTTATCTCAGTAACGCTTGGAGATATCAACCATACGAAACCCTCAGTAGGCGTTTATACGTGTATATAATAAAATTCCGCAGTGTTTTCTTAGTTTGCCACTACAAAAATTTAAAATATCTGTAAAAAAAATTCTAACAAGTAAAGCGTATTACACTGTTCAAGAATATTTAGAGGATAAACATGTATGGAATTAATGTCTATTGAATGTCATGCAGGATAGCTGCCAGCTAATGTAATAGATTGTACCATTGATTTTGAAAAGAGCAACTGTTGAGTTTCTTGCCGGCTCTTCTCAGCAGAACTGCCTACCGAACCGGTGGTAGCTTTTTATTCATATGTTCATTAGACGATTCAAAAGTGCTTGTAATAATTGCCTATTTGAATAAAGAATATTTTGAATTTTGAATTTGAGGGTTCCGTACAAAAATTGGAGGTCTCGAGCTTTTTCACCAATTCAAGCAGCTTAGCCAAAGCCCTTTCATCGGATACCTTATTTGAATTAGCGGCTTTTTAAATTTTGCCCCCTTTTAAGGCGAAAATAAAATACAAATAAATTATAAACATATCAAAAAATAAAAAGCAACTTACTTTCTTAAATCTCCTTGTAACATGTACATTTTAGTTATGCGTGGTGATCTATAAATTATACATTATTAGTTTTATCAAATTTTAATCTGACATAAAATAAAATTAAAATTTCGTCTATAAACAAATAAGCAAAGAATAATCATTTATAAAATATTATTATTAAAGTACTGTTAACTTACGATTTCTGTTTGTGCTGTCGGAGAATTTTTGGACCTTTTGAAGTTTTTTCATCAAACTTTGCCACCGGCTTCCTGTTATAATATTTGAACTCTAAATAAATCTTTACAAAAAAGTTTGTGTACCGGGTAAATTTTCATTTTGTAAATAAAATATGTTCAAAAATATAAACCAAACTTACCAAGGTTGTATATCATCTTTTTCGTGAGCTGTAAGTATTAAATAATATACAGGGTGTAAAATAATGTAAAGTATGTAGTGTAATACAGTATGTATAAAAATGGTGAAATAAAAAAAAATACTACGTCTAAACTGTTGACTAATCTTGATAATCTTTTTTAGGTATGGATTTGAAATATTTTACCCTATATGCTGCTCCCATAAAAGGAGCTCAGACGCTTGCACCTGTAGGTATAATTTATAAATGTCTGGCTTGAAATTTAGTTTTCAGTTAACTAATATAATAAATTAACGAATTTTGATTAATACGAAGCATCAAATTTAAAAAATATTAAAAAAAAAACAGTTGGGCCAGTGGAGGGGCAGGGACAGGTCTGCCACTAACACACAGCGCCTCCAAAATTCGACGGAAAGTGGGGGACGGAGTGCCTCAACACTAATCTGCCCCAGTTCACGGGATACAGCGTGAAGCTGAAAAAAAATATTTACCTTTTTTTGTATAACACAATGTAATGCATATGGTAAACAATAAAAATATTATTTTCTGTGAATTCATAATAAAACTAACTTTTAAAATTGTTTCGACACGCTATGCACTGAAATACTATTGCAATAAATAAAATTGAAGTGATAAATAACAACAGCCATATTAAATTTGAAATGCGCGTACAAATTATTGTTTATATTTTAAATTTACAATGTTTTTTTAGTTTCACGCTCACACGTAGGATAGGCAGAGAGAATCTAATGTTAAAACACTCTGTTCCCCATTTTATGGCGATTTCTGGAAACATTTCGGGTTGATAGGCGGAGCTAAACGCCGCGTTTAGCGTCAACACCAGAGCGAAGAAAATGAAAATACTAAATATTTTATTTCCTCGAATGAGAATCTAACTCACAACCTATGCCACTACTGGCCTCGTCCATATTAAAAACTTTATAAATTTAATCTGTTCCTGTAAATTATGGCATATTATTAATAATAAAATAAGTAAATATAAACTAATATAACATTATATGTGAATATAGCGACTATGTTAAGTTTTATCATCTAAAATCTTGACCGTAACCGAATTAAAATTTCACGATCTATTTGAAGCGTTGTTTTTTTTACTCAAAGCGGTTTTTCCAGTAGCTCAAATATTTTTCTATTATTTCTTATATGAACATTTAAATATTTATAATTTTTTTATTACAACCAAGGCGAAGACAGACGCTATATTTTAAACAGCATTTAATAGCCTTTTGTAAAGATATCAGCATACCATAAGGCCATGTGTAGGGGCACAAAGTGTGACATTAAAAGTGACAGATTGGGGGTTCAATTCCCATTGGAGGAAATAAAATATTAAATATTCACATTTTTTCACTCTGGTGTCGACACAAAGTACATCGTTGAGTTCCGCCACTTAACACGCAATGCCTCCAGAATACGACACATGCGGGATACAGCGTGAAGCTAAAACAAACAAATAAAACACTTTGGTTGGACTTTTAAACAATTTTACTTAATATTCTTCTTACAATTTTTTTTTAAATTTAATCATCCCTTTACCCGCCACATTCCTTAACATGTAACGCGAATTCGAGCAATAAACCCGCATTAAGATTTACACCTACACAAAAAAACTGTTAGGCCTCCCCGATTTGGACAGGCCAAAGGTTGTGCTATAAATCGAGCTGCCTTTAAAAACATCTATTAAAGAAACCGGAAGTACCCTTTGTTACTCATTAAAATTGTTATACAATATATATTAAATATTATATTATTTAAGACTATGAAAAATGTTTATGTATACCGCAAAAGAATATTTCCTTTAAATATATACTTTAATTACATTTTAATAATATTTATTAATATACATGACATGATAGAACCTATATAATTTTGTTGTATATAATTTTTTATTTTAAAAGTTTTATAATTTCTAATCACAATTAAAACCCAGTACTAGTGTTTGCAATAAGCAAATCATTATTAGAAAATTTGACCTTTCAATGTCAGTTAATGTTTCAATATTTACTTATATTTGGTAATTTATTTTTCCTTTCTTAGTCTCAATATAGTAAAAGAACATTCAGATCTTTTTTAGCTTCACGCTGTAGTTAATGGGAACCTACTGTACGTTCCCCATTTTACCCATTTTTTGAATTCTCGAGGCATTGTCGGATTTGAACGAACTTTTGAATTGAAAATATTAAATATTTCATTTAACTAGTAGAAATTTAACCCTCAACTGTTGCGTTTACAGTCAGACCCTTGTGCCACGGAGCCACTACGTAGTTTCTGACCTTTCCACCTCATTATTCCTCGTAAATCGGTATTAATAAATAAGCCTTTACAAAATAGTCTTGTTCATCTTCTCCTCATAGATTTTTCACAAAATCTAAATATTATAATATTTCATTGTAAAATAATATTCTATCTTATACTGTCAGTATAATAATAAAATAATAATAATGAAAAATTCTCTCATATAACAAACAGCTTTATAATAATGTAGAGTTTGTTCCATGCCAGAGGCTTTTCATTGTTTGACTGTGAAAAGTTTATTTATTGAAATATTATTTAGACCATATTTCAACTTTAAAGCGAAATAATTTGTTGTTTAAAAGATGTGAATTCGAATTCTGGTCTGTTCGATATTCGTTGCATCAATTTTTAGCCAATTTTTTTTAGCTTCACACTTAGTCCCTTATATAGGCAGGATAGGCAGAGGGAGCCTAGTGTTAAGACACTCCGCTATCTACTTTCCGTCGAAATCTGGAGGTATTGCGTGTTGAGCGGCGAGTTTGTTATGTTTTAGCTCGACACCAAAGCGAAAAATTTAAAACACTAAATATTTCATTTCCTCAAGTGGGAATCGAACCCAGAACTTATCGCATCTAAAGTCGGACACTTGTGGGTCATATCTAACCTCATTAAATATGTATTAATTTCCACTAAATTCCATAGCCATCTCCAAATCCTTGTCTTAGATCTAAGATTTTGGACTTAAGTGGATGAGGCTCAACAAGAATTTACTAATAACAACTGTCTATTATACATTATATTTATCTATTTAAAGTAGAATCATTTATAAAATATAATTCATTACAACGGTGGCAAGGGTGCAAGCAAATGACTGTAAGCGCGACAAATTGTGGTTTCGATTCCCACTCGAGCAAATTAAATATGTAATGTTTTCATTTCTTGCCCTTGTGTCGAGATAAAACGCGGCGTTATGATCTGTCACTCAACTTCACGCAGCTTCACGCTGTATCCCGCACACAGCTGGGTAGGCAGAGGGAATCTAGTGTTAAAACACTCCATTCCCCACTTTCTGTCGATTTCTGGAGACACTGCGTGTTGAGTAGCATAAGTCAACGCCGCGCTTTGCCTCTACACCAGAGCGAAGAAATGGAAATATAAATATAAATAAATATTTCATTATATCTTACAGTCTCTAAATTAAGTATTTCTCAAATATAGAGAACATAAAATAACTACAAACACTCTATAAAAGTTCTGAGTATATAAAATACAATGCTACAATTTTATTGTTGTTTACTTTTAAGGTTTTATTAATTTAAAACCAAAGGCAAGAATGTAATAGGTGCGAAGGCGGAAGGCCGAAACACTCCGAGCAACACTGTATTGTTTACGACCTGATTTACAGCGTTTTAAACCCTACGAACACGAAGTGGTCACGAATGCCCTGATATTGACCACGGGATGGAAATGAAAAAAACATTTCGAGAAATATAAAGAAACTATCAAATATTTACATATATATATATATATATATATATATATATATATATATATATATAAGCTTCACGCTTGTTATTCGCATATATCTTTCCGCCGCATTTTTTCCTAGGTATTCCGCGTTAAATGCCAGAACAAAACGTCAGGTTTTTTGCCTAAGTGCCAAAATATTAAGAAATATAAATAGTTCATTTCCCTGAGTGAGTGTTGAATTACGCCACTCAATAGACAAGGCCTCCAAGACTCGGCGGAAAGTGCGGAGCGGAGTGTCTTAACACTAAGCACCATCTGTCTACCCTGCTGCATGCGGAATACAGCTTGCAGCTGAAAAAATATTGATAATTTATATTTATTTATATTAAATTAAAGTTATTTTTAAAAATTTTAAAAATACAATTAATATTTAATTTATTTAAGCTTTAAAGCTCATTAAAATTTTCGGACAAAGCTTTATAAGAATATACAAAAAATTATAATACCAATATTTTGTAAATTTACAAACAACGCGCTTTCATTTGATTGACAACACTATTAACTAGCCGCCTTGTTTTTGACGTCAGTAAACATTTAAATTAAAAAAGACTTTTTTATATATATAATTTTAATATTATATTGTACAATAACACAACCAACCGATAACAAGGCATGGATTTGTTAAAAATAATGGTAATAGATTCAAATCAAAGTAGAAATATTTAAAAAATAGTAGGTACGAGTATATGAGTAACCAAAATATTTTCATTTTAATTTTGCAGATAAGAGACCGTCGCGGAGTAATGACACAAGGCTGTAACTAATCTGACGGTAGTGGGTTCAATCTCCACTTGGGGGAATTAATTTATTATTTATTTATATTTTCCTTTATTCCTTCTAGTTCCAAAGTAAAAGCGTGGCATTGTGTTCCGTCACTGTAAACGAAATGCCGTGAAAATTCGACGATGTCAGTCATTGTAATAAATAATATCATTTTCATATTTAAAACAAAATTAATTGAAACAATATCTTTTGATAATCTTTTTTATTAGCAATTGTTTGTTTATATATTTTTTCATTCTAATAATACAAGTGAATTTAAATATAAAACAACTAGAGTTTATTAATAAACTCTCTTAATAATTCAAGCCGGCAAATCGTCGAGGCGACATAGAAGGGTGAGCGACTCCCAGCCCTACTTACTTTATTACTAAAATGACTTGACATTTATTATCAGTTATGAAAATAAATTTCTCCGCGTAAAAAAGGGAAAAAATTAAACGGAGGGAACGTGTTTAATGCCTAATTGCGTAATATGTTTTGTGTAAATGACTTACTACAATTTTTATGATGGAATAATTTGGGAAGAAAATCTACATGACTTAAACAAATAACGCAATAGCCTGGATGCAAAATCAAATAAATTTAATATATCCATTTAAAATCTATAAAACCCCCTTCGTCCATGTTGAAAGCCAGTGGAAACAATCTCGTTTCGGCCGTCAATTTCATTAGAATTCTCCCGCTACATTTACATACGAGCACGAGCGGCGCGGGTCCGATGCTGCACTCGCCCTGATTACTTACGAGATGGAGATGGAATGGAAGGTGACCTGACACGAGTTACTAGACTATTACATTCAAATACTTTTAGATAAATGCGTTTGTAAGTTTCACAATAATAGTTATGTCCCTATATATACACAAGTACAAATCAAAGAAAAAAACTGTAGGTAGTTGAAGTCGCCTTGACCTAGTGGCAAGTAGGAGACGGAGTGTTTTGACATTAAATTTTCTCCTGCCTCCTATATGCTGTATTTTGCGTATGCATCAAAAATTAAACTTTGTAATTGGATAAAAGGATTTTTTATACCTTCTATTAAAAAAATCCACACATAAAGCTACACAAACTGTATGTAAACTATCTAGGACTCTATATACGTTAATAGTTCTATCAGCTCAATACATGGAGATGCAACGAGACGTATGAATTAAATCGACTTCATTAATATACAACATTACTGTCGACGATTTAACAATAAATATATTTATATTCACAACCCCACACTAAATTCTGTATAACAAAACCGACTACTTCCATCATTTGCATCGCTCTGTTCACCATTTGCTATCGCGATATATTCGAATACATCCAACGTCTTGCACCCTTTGGGACGAACTGGAACCACCCCCAGTCCCAACGGAATAAGGTATAAAATAATCAGCTGCCACCCTCGTATCTACGTCGTTTCCTTCGTATAGAGATATAATAGCCACGTCAAAAACACTGCTGGAGTGACGCGAATACTTTCCGACTGCCTGGCTTTGTTTTATTGCGCATGTTTTAATATTAATTGTAAGTTTTCTGGTCGGATGAGCTAGCGACGACTAGATGCAAATGTACTTACACGCCTGTCGAAACGTTTAGCCAGATTTATGGTGACGCCAGTTGGGGCGCTGGGGCGCAGTGTTACTGTGGACACTGGTTGGGATTCGATCCCCACTCAAGGAAATAGGATATTTTTATTTAAACTTGTATTGTCATTTCTTCGATCTGGTCTCGAACCAAATATTCGGCGGAAAGTGTGGAACGGAGTGTCTTAATGCTAAGTTCTCTCTGCCTCTACAACTCTGAGCGGGATACAGCGTGAAGCTGATGTTTTTATATTAATTGTAAATTTTCTGGTGGGATGAGCTAGCGATGACATAATGCAAATATACGCTTGTCGAAACGTTTGGTTAGATTCATGGAGGCGTGCGTGCGATTGAATTTTGTTTACCCCCTAACACGCTTCTCGCTTTTTTTTTTTATTTTTTATTTTAACACCTACATCCACGGGCGCATAGTTGCCCGTGCCTTTTTTTATTTTATAAAAGTTATTTTAATGTGGCGTACTTAATTTTAGGACAATTTAAGCTGTACTTATATCTAGAGCTTATACTAGAGGGGTTGGATGAGACCCCTACCGACATTCTTTTTTTTTTTTTTTTTTATTATTATTATTATTATATAACTTATTTTATGTAATTACTTTATACATGTAAAGAACACCTTCGCCTATTAGATTTGGCCTGGCTCATGCAGAACGCCTTCTCGCTACTGGCCTTTTTTTAGTTTATGGACTTTTTAAAAAATAAATAAATCAGCTTCAAGCTTTATCCCGAGTACAGCATGGTAGGCAGAGGGAGTTAAGAGACTCAGTTCCTCATTTTCCGTCGTTTTATAATTTTTCTTGTCGACGCCGAGCTTTTACCAGAGCAAAGAAATTTAAATATCAAAAAATCTTAATCAATACCCTCGAATGGGATCGAATCCACAATCGTTGCGTTACAATCACACTTTTCACAATTTTTTTTTTGTTTGACCATTTTATAAGAATTTTGAAATAATAAAACAAGTAGTAACTTTTGCAATATTCTTTCAAAGAGAAACGTGGATATTCTTTTCTTGCTAACGGGAAACTCTAACGGCCACGTGACACCAGGCCTTTGTGTCAATGTAAAATAGGTATTCGCAAGTGCCAACTTTGCTAAGACAAAAATATCGTTTGTTCTTTAAATGTTGTACGGATTCGAATACAATTTATAAATTTATTTCGTTTTGGTATATATAATTATATCTGCTTATAATTGCTTTTAATAAGCATAAATCGATGTGTATAAATGAAAATAATTATCTACTAATACTATTTTTTTATGATATTATACAATTACCACAGTTGTATTAGAAATAAAAATATTCCAAATGGAAATAAAATTTAAACGAACAGCTTTTTGGATGAATGAATATGAATTTTAGTTATATATATATAAGTTACAATTTAATATTGTGGTTGAAACAACGTTTTTTTTTTCATTTTTTCAAATTTACAGAGGGAACCTATTAGATCACTTCGTCCCCATTAAGACACTTCCGTTCTGCATTTTCCGGCGAATTCTGGAGATATTGCGTGTCGAGTGGCGGAACTTAACGCTTTTCGCATATATAGTTACCAGAGCAAGGAAATTAAAAAAAACTTTATTTATTACTATTTCTGATATCATTATAAAAAATTATATAAATATAATACTATTTGACGTGCACGAGGGACTGTCGAGATGTAAATCTGATATAAGATAATAAAAATAATGACTCGCCGTCACTGATGAGAGCCGCAGATAGATATCCTCGTCTGCTGTCAGCTGCGTGACAACTCGTTAGGCGGCAGTGGGAATGGCGACATGTGCTTCAAAATACTATGTCGTATATAATATTGTTTTTGGTTACTTTTTAAATTAATATGTTTTTTTAGTATTTTTTTTGTTTCAAATTGTATCCCGCTTATAGCAAGGTAAGCAGAGGGAATCTAGCATTGGAATTCTTTTAGAAAGTTGTCTTTTAGAATGTTGAGTGGCAGAATTCAACGCTGCAGCTTTCGTCTTCGTACCAATAGCGATGAAATAAAAATGTTAATAAATAATAATTAAATCTCCCGAGTGGGGATTGAATGCAAAACTGTCGCGGTACAGTTACACGGTTGTGCCCTATGCCACGTCGGCCTTTCAAATTATGTGTATTTTATTACATTATGTAAATATGTATATTAGTTTTAAGATTATATTATCAATTAAACATTGTTTTTAGTTTAAAAAAATAACATAAACATATGTATGTGATTTTGAAAATAAAATAATTATTCACATTAAAATATTATTATATATTTTTTTAATAATATAATATGTTCCTATTTGTAAATGATAAATAAATTAATGTATTTCATTCATATCTTCCTACCATAACAAGATAGATATTAAATAAAAACGAAGCGGACGAAGCCGTGTCGGACTGCTAGCAATATATAAAATTACTTAATACTTTTAAAGACAACTAACGATATCTGTTGTTGAATAGCAGTTACATAATAGCTACTGTTATCAACCGCCATCTTCTTTACTAAAATAAAAATTAATATCAAAGCTTTTCAACACTAGATGTCAATTTAACAACGCCATCTATTGATAAATAAGATAAAACACTTAATTTAATTATTCAGTAGATGTCGCTACCACATTACCATTTCGTAACAGTATTGCCATTATCAATAAAATATTCAACATGGGCGTCTCCCGTTTATTTTTGATAATCTGTGGTGATGAGCGAATGAGCTGAATGAACACAACCCTATACCCGGATTGTCAATGCCGATTGGCTGGGTGTATTGCGTTCCGGGAACTAAACTTGCAAATCGGCCGGGCTATAGTAGTCTAATGTGGTGTGTGTCTGTCTGTGCGATACTTTTTGTGTTGTGTTTTGTTTAAACTAAATCCATTTCTTTTATATTACTTTTAGTTCGTGTAAGAAATTAACGAAGAGGTATGTAAAGTTTGTTTTACTATATGTTTAACATAGGATTAAGTTGACCGTAAGGCGAAACATGAATGGAATACTATGCCCCAATTGCCAGGAGTTGAACGTTCTAATATTACCTTACAGTAAACGAAAGAGTTGACTTCTTTCATATGTAATATATTTTGTAATAGACAGTTTTCCTAATAACAAAGTTTGATTTCTCACGTGATAAATCATTATTTATAACAGATACTGTAAAAAAAAAACAAAAAAATATTTATTAACTTCCTGTAATTCATGAATATAATTAATATTTTTTTGTCAAAATTATTTTTGACTTCTTTAAATTTACATGTTATTTATACATATGAATATATTTTAATAAAAATTACCTAATTAATGTGTATAATAATATCATATCATATAAATGAATATCTTAATCATATAAATGAAAATCTATTTACTTTAACTAAATAATTTAATTTTAAAAAAATAATATGAAGTCATTCTTAGGTACTGAATATATTACTTTGTTTCATAAATATATAGTACAACATATTATTTAATTTACCATACATTTATATACATACTTGAACACAAGTAGCATTGGTCTAAGCTCCTCACCTGCACTGAATTTATGGACTGCTAAGGAGTGTATATTTGATTATACTTGATGATTAGTTATTTATTATTTCTTCATAAAATCAAAGAGCTGGTAAAGTGTGGGGAGACTTCAGTTTGCTGTTATTTAATAATTAACTTACAATGTCTATAATACTGGAGACAGGTCAAGTTGTTTATAAATGTATGAAGAGTTTAAAGCAAAAGAACTGTGCATAAGGCTAAAGAAGTATGCAGGGACTATAGCATTTGGTGCCCCATTTTCCCTGACTAACCAGCTAAATATAAAACATGAAGCTAAAAAAAGTTAGAAATTTTTTTTATTAGGTTTGACCAGTTATTTTTTTAAAAAGCTTACAAACTCATCTTAAAGACAAAAGCTTCTTAACTTAAATATTTAAAACAGTGACTAATAGTAACAAACCCTTGACACATATTTCAAGAGGATTATATTATTTACCAAATTTATTAATAACATTACATTCATAACATCAACAAATATTTTCTTATAAAAGAAAGTAAACCATCTTATAGAATGCAAATCCCTAAATTCAATTTAAAACTTTAAATTCAATGTTTCTAATGAACAAAGAAGTAAACTGCTAATAACTATCACTTTAGATGTTTAAAATGAAAGATATTTAAGTCTCACTTTACTAGCATGAAATATCTAGGCCACATAAGAACTGTGGGACCGTTCAACAAAAATGGTTTCAATTACAGCCGCATTTTAATTTAAGCTTTTATAACTGATCCCATTCATCTGCATCTTGTGCTACTTGAGATTGAATTAGCTAAATAAATAACCTACTTACTTTCATTTGCATGAAGGACTTGTGTGAAATGAAAGTTTTGGTAATATTTAATAGACGGTGTTAAAGTAACTATTTTATGTTTTATTACATTGATGAGTAATGCGATTATTGAGGCCAGTCACGGTACAAGCTTGTGACTGTAACCTCGACAGGTTGTGGATTCAATTTCCTCTCGAGGAATGTTTAATATTTTCATTCCTTCACTCTGGTGTTGTGTGAGGGCAGTGTGTGAGACTTCAGTTCCGCTACTCAACACGCAATGCTTATATAAGTCGGTGGAAAGTATGGAGCAGAGTGTCTTACCACTAGGCACCCTCTGCCAACACTTCATGCTGGATACAGTGGGAAGCTGAAAAAAATGTAATTATGATTATAAGTAAATGCATTGTTATCATATTTTATTTTGTAATATTTTGATAGTTATAAAATATTGTCTTCTTTTATTTCTACTGTCTTATAATTGAATATTAATTAAGCTTAAGTTGATAATTATAAGATCTGATTTATTTTATACTACATAAATTATCAATATAGCTATTTGTTTATAATCGAGGCTATACCTATATATACAGATATTAGCTCCCTTAAAGCTATTTCACAATTGAAAACCTACAAAGGAGGAAAAGGGGAAACACGTATAAAAAGGTCTCCAATGTGCGTGCTTCAAAATAATGACGGCTTGGCGAGAAGCGAAAGAGTTATGTCGAGACTATAACGTATAGTATTCTAGTTTTTCTCCATCCCTCGAGCGCTTAAGCTGAGGACATGTACTGTATATGTAAGAGATATTTGAAACGACCTTCCTCTCACTGTTCCATTAAATATATGCTTTTGCTAAGTTTTAAGAGGCTGAATAGAGACACTGTAAAATGAAATGTCTGTACCAAAGCTGACAATATATTTTTACTGACTGTACTGTAAGAGCTGGCACGATTAACGAGTCAAAGTGTGGCGTTGAGTTTCGCCATTTAACATACAAAGCTCTTCTAGAGCCTGTGGTAAATGGGGAACAGGAGGGTCTTAAGAAGAATGGAATGTCTCAACACTAGCTTTTTATCCTATACATGCGCGGTATACAGCGTCAACAAAAAACTTTTAGGCAAACAAAATTTGATTGCAATACAATTTGCTTTATTATACAAATTATATTTTTTTAATAATTAGCTTAATTAACTAGCAAAATTCTCACCTCGAAAAATTTAATAACCTCAAATGTATTATTAAATGAAATAATGGTAATCTTTAATGGTAATCTTCTATTTTTGAGCTGTTTACATAATGAGGTAAGCGTTAAGAGTTCAGTATCTTAGAGTTAACGCCGATGCAGCTAGTGGATTTATGAGCAATTTTTATAGTGTCTATATTTAAAAAAAATATTTGTTTTTTATGTTTTTTTTAGTTTCAATCCCATTGTATTTGTTATTATTAGTATGTAGTCGATCAAGCGTTTTGTTATAAAATATTTAAAAAAATGTATAACCAGGTTATTAATATAATATTTGGATTTTTATAATGGTTTTCCTTATTTTGATATCGAATATTTATTTCTTTATAGAAAAATGTAGGTAAGTTTTAATGACAATTTTTTTTATCTGCATTAATTTCTTGCGATTACCGGAGCAGTTCGTAATAATGTGTTGTATGTTTATTATTGTAAATATTGTAAATATGTTTATTATTTATAATTACATCATTTACCATATTTCGCACCTTTACAGACATTTCGTCACGTCACTTAAGAAATAATAGCTATATCTTAATGCATACCATAATACTAGCCAGATATAATTTTTACCAAGTGTTTATATTTATAAAATATTACATAAATTTTAAGTGCAATTTAATATTCAAAAATAGTCACTGCACCTAAGTGTAAAGGCTCTTTTACTTAATAAATCTTTAGCACAAATAAAACCTTATTCTACTAGAAAATTTAACGCGGCTTCGCTTGCTTAAACCTATTTATATATTATATAGCCAAAGGTGATATATATTAAAATTATCCGTACAAAGTTTCACGATAATCGTTTCAGTAGTTTTGACGTGAAAGTATAACAAACAAACTTAATGATAATAAAATTAACTGCAACGTATTTTTATTATAAAAAAAAAACTACGAGACATGTGCCGTTATCTAAATAAGCTTAGTATTTCTATACTTACTCGATGAATCAGAGATCCGTCTGTTGCTATACTGCATAATAGCACGAGGTCAAATGTTATTATTAATATGCAAATTACATTGTATGCAAAGCGCAAAATATTTGGACTAAATCTAGAAATTTATAGGAATAATTTTATTAAATTCATATTTATAGCGTAAGTATTAAGTTTGTATGTTTATGCAATATAATTAATATTTTTTATATCAATGAAAATATCTATATAAATAATAACAATTAATTTCCCAACTGGGAATCGAACCTACAATCGTCGCGTTTATAGTCACACTCTTGTGGCATTCGGCCTCGGCCAATCTGAGTATGTAAATGTTTTTCTTTCGTCGAATAGGTAATTATTATTTAATCTAGCATTATGCACTGTATGTAAATATGCATATTCTCGCATTATATTAAAATAAGTTGAGAGTCCAAGAATTTCGACGTAGCTAGATAAGAACGTATGGCTTAATAGTCAGTGCTTCCTCGGTTTCCAAGAGGCGTAGGTTAAAATCCCCTTAAAAATATGGAACGCATTTATAAGTGACAATTCATAATTTTGATCTAAATGCATCCCTTAGATGACAATTTACACGACTTTAAAAAATAACCCACTCCTTGTGCTTCTTTCTTCTTCTTCTTCCTGGCATTAATCCCGGCTATTACCAGGGTCTGCCTTCCTACTTAACCTACTCCACTTTGCACGATCTTTTGCGTCCTCGGTGGTTAGACCATTGGCTCTCATGTCCTGCATCACGACATCCAACCAGCGCTTCCTTGGGCGTCCAGGAGGTCGCGCCCCAGGAACTAGTATAGCAAGGCACTTGCGTCCGACATAGTTCTTAGGCCGGCGCGTAACGTGGGCAAACCATCTCAAGCGACGCTCTTGGAGCTTATCTCTTGGAGCCTTGTGCTTCTTTCTATCTAGACAAATCCAAGTCTCAAGTACTGAACCCAAGCAAAGTAAAGCTAAAAAACACCACAACGTCTATAAATAGTAATAATTATATGAAATATTGTTTCTCCGTGCACTCGTTTCTATACATAATTCTCTTTTTTCTATATAGGTAAGCTAATAAATATTTAATAAAAACAGTAATCGTACTGTCTTAGTATCTCTTTACTTGTCAACTTATTCACGTCACGCATGGATGTACGCGTGTTTAATGTTAATTCTCTAATTCATAATTCATAATAATTTTATTTATAATTTTCTATATTCTTTTATATAACCTTTGGCGCTAGTAGACATTTTTGTATTACATTATATACAATATGTTTTTAATTTGTATAATTATTTCCTCAATTAATATCGCATAATATATCGTTTTAACTGAGTAATAAAGGCCAGTCATAAACGCGACAGGTTGCGGGTTTGATTCTCACTCATGGAAATTAAATATTTAATTTTCACTTCTTTGCTCTGGTGTCGAGGCAAAGCGCGCATTGCCTCCAGAATTCGGAATTCTCCTAATAACAAAATATTTTATTAGTTAGCTTTTAAAAATATAATATGCATTATATGCATATATTTAGATACATATACCTATAAATACTTTTTCACACATTATTGTAAATATAATAAAGATGAATAAATTTTAGTAGCTTCCAATTAACATTAAAAATAAAGAAGTAACTATCCGACACTGTTTATTTTTAGTTCAAACAAGCAAGCTGCAAAGACGAGGAAAAGGCTAAACCGGACTTTAAGGCTTTTTACTCGCCAATAATAAATGCTTCGTATAGGAAAAATGTAAATACATTAATTAGTGCAATATGCTATTCATAAAAAAACAATATTCTTTGTAAATATATCATATTTACAAAAAAAAAATTGTAGAGCACAGTTATGTTTGCCAAGCAACACAAAATGCAATGATAACGCGAAATCCATAATTCAATAGTAGTTGTTTTTATTGTATTTTTTTTGTTTTGTATTCTTTCTGGCGTTCTTCTAGGAAAGGCAATATTTATTTGTTTTTTTTCTTAGCTTCATGCTTTACGATGCATAACAGAGAAGGGAGAACGTGTCGAGACAGAAAGTTCTCCGCTTTTCGCCCGAATTCGAAACTTTCCCTGTGTGGTAAAATAAAAATAATTTATTCCACTCAGTGGAATTGAACCCACCACGTACGCAACCCACGCCTATGGCTATTCTTAGTCTATTTTGAACCGTGCGAAACCCCAAAAGGTACCTTGACTTTATACAATTGCAATATCGTTGCATCAATGGCATAGAAATTATATTTAAATGAAAATTATATCTACCAAACACGTCCGAGACCATCCGATATGACGTCACTGATGGGGGGGAATATATACAGTTACATTTGTCCACTTCCTGTCAAAGCCTGAGTACAAAAAAAATATGCTATATAAGACGTAATAATATCCAAGTTTAGATTTTGTATTTTGAAAACCGTTAGCTTTGTGATTCATGTGTCTTTTAATATGTTGTCTATATCTTTATTTATTCACAGAAAGGAAATGTCTTTGTGGTGGATTGTAGCCAGTGGCAACTTATCTTTTCAAAGGGCACACACAATGCACACAGCAGGGTAGTCAGAGGGAACCTTGTGTTAAGACACTCCGTTCCCCACTTTCTGCCGAATTCTGCAGGCACTGTTGAGTGGCAGAACTCAACGCCGCGCTTTGCCTCGACACCAGAGTGAAGAAATGGAAATATAAACGTAAACAAATATTTCACTTCCTCGAGTGGGGATCGAACCCACGACCGTCGCGTTACAGTCTTGTGCCACCAGTCTTGTCTTCTCATCCTTGTGCCGTATATAGCTCATAAATAATTTTACAATCCCGTTTACTCGAAACAATTACGAGCCAGCACTCGCTCCAATTACCACAATAGATTCGTGGCCAATACCACCATCCAACTTAAAGTAATCTTTTCACTACGAATATATTATATGCTATGTTAATGTTAATAGGTACATTTTTTTTAAATTATAATAAAAAAAAATATAATAACAATAAAATCATAAATTAGAAAAGCAAAAGTGAACACGTAATTATAACATCTTCCTTTTATCTTAATCAACTTCTTAAATTAGTAGGTTAGAGCGTACTATTCAAAGGAGCACCTTACACTATACTTCCAGACACTGCTCTGAGCTCCTCAAAAACCGGTGAATCTATGGAATGCTAAGCAAATTCTCCTCTGAAACTTGCATAAAAGTTGGTCAATGAAAAGTTACCAAGTCGAATTGATTAGCTATAAATATTAATATATTTTTATACAGAAGTTCAGGTGTGACTTAATAGCTTTTTAATAATTTAGCTAATGTCTGTCAAGTTTTTTTATACTAGAACAATTTTTTTTGTTACGTGTAGGTAATTTTATAAAATACGTGTAGGAAATTTTATAAAATATTTTATAATATGTTAATCATTACTTCCTGTAATGTCGAGAATAATTTCGTATGTAAATAATATAGTAAATCTAAGACTATTTATTTTTCTAGCTTCACGCTGGATCCTGCATATAGCAGGGTAGGAAGAAAAAACCTGTAAACTTAGTTCAAACACTCTGTTCCCATTTAGATACTTCCGTTCCACACGTTCCGTTAGTCAAAAATAGTGCCCTTGCGCCACGAGTGGCCTCAAACTGGTCTAGACTGGCCTGCGCCACAGCAAGCCTTTATTATTTTAATGTAAAGTATTAAAGCAATCTTGGTTCATTTGACCTAATAGTATAGTACGTTCACGGTACATTTTCAATTTTATCTTTTCGCTCTAGCACCGCTCGCACTCAAATATCAGCTTCATCAGTTCGGGTAATAAAATGATTAATTCAGGACAGAGTGTGGTCCAGCGATCCATTCGAAATTAAGGCCAATATAAACTATGAACACGTCAGCGGTTAGAATCCACACCCGTTAATATACTGGAGAGTACTGGATGGTTCTATCATAAAACTTTTACTAAGTATTTCCGAATAACCAATTTCCATTATGAAAATGTTTATTTTTCAGTTTAATGTTATTAGTTGTTATGTTCATTTTATTTTATGTTTATTGTTTTAATTTCTGCGGGCAGTTTAAAGCCCGGCGTAAAGTTCCGCCAATCAACACGCAATGCCTCGAAAATTCGGCGGAAAGTGAGGATCAGATCTTAACACTAGGTTTCATCTGCCTGCCTTGCTTTCAAAGAAATACAGATTGAAATTGAAAAAAAAAAAAACAAATTTGCGAGTTTGTACCAAAAATTATTACATTACGAGATATTATAGTTTTTTATTTCTTATTTACTAACATACAAATAGAAATTATGTAAAGCAGTGTTATAATACTAGACACATATATAATATTATTTATTATATGTAAAACACGTCGAATGATATCTAGTACTCGGAGCACAGTTCAATAAACTCTTAAGATTACGTGCAAGCATTGTAACGTAATGTTATGTTTATCATTGTAGAAAAATCATCATTATGCCAGAGATATAAAATATTTACCTTATTATAGAATATACTTTTATTAAATTAGTGAATCAATTTTACATTTTTAAATATAAATTATTATAAAAAAAATACATTTAAAAATATAAAAAAAACCACTCTTCCGAGGGAGGGACAAGGGTCCAAGCCATCGGTGGCTAGGGCTCCAGAGAGAGGAACCTCCGCACAATACGCGCCGTCTCAAGTAACACTGCCTTCTGTATCCGGTTCTTGATCCAACAGCTAAGCGATAGCCTCCTATGGTGTTGGTCGAGGCTTTTCGCTATTAAACCATTAACCGAAACCACTATCGGCACAATGATAGTCGCACTGACATCCCACATGGCGGTTATCTCATGGGCTAGGTCCAAATATTTAGATAGTTTTTCTTTTTCGGCCTTCACGAGATTGTCATCATGTGGGATAGTAACGTCAACAATCACTGCGCGGCGCGCCACTCGGTCTACTAGTACTATATCAGGTCTATTGGCAACAATATACCTGTCAGTAATAATAGACCGATCCCAGTAGAGCAAAGCACAGCTATTTTCAAGAACAGACATGGGATTGTACCTGTAGTAAGGCATCTCCAATTCTACAAGGCCATATTGAAGAACAAGTTGCTGGTCTATTATCTTGGCTACTTGATTGTGTCTATGCAAATACCTTATTTATTATTAAAAGTCTAGTTTTATTATTAAAAGAGGCTAGTCGTCGCGCAGGGGCACAAAGTGTGATTGTAAAACCGACTGGTTTTGGGTTCGATCCCCATTCGAGGAGATGAAATATTTTATTTAAATTTTTATTTCCATTTCTTCGCTGTGGTGTCGAGGCAAAAGCGAGGCGTCGAGTTCAGAATTCGGCGGAAAGTGGGCAACGGAGTGTTTTAACACTAGGTTTCTTCTGTTTACCCTGTTGTGGGCGGCATATAGCGTGTAGCTAATTATTAAAAGTAATTATTATTAATTTTGTTTATTAGCATCTACTTTAAGATCCGTTCCCCATTTTCCACTGAAATCTGGACGCATTGATTGTGTGTTGAGTAACGGATCTCAACGACTCACCACCTTCGCAACCAGAGCGAAGAAATGAACATATTAATTACTTCTTTTGCTGGAATGGGAATCGAACCTATCGCATTTACAGTCACATTTTGTGCCTCAAATCTGGACTTAAAAAAACCTATAAAATAATAAAATAACGTAAAAATATAATTAACTAATACAGCACCTATTTAGATTTTTTATTTTATATTTATAGATTTAAAATTTGATCATATAAGATAAGATACACGTGTACGTATAAAATTAAATTATACTATATTTACAACTTAAAGTAAATCCTAAGTTCAATTCGAATTCAAGCAATTTCTTAAGTATATTTGTAATTCTAAACCTTTCTAACTTCAAGCCCACATACACCGCCTACGTGGACCAGATTTCTTCCAGTGCCAGTAAAACTTGTTGTTTCTGACAAATGCAGTGTTAATATTGACAAAACTTTCTAGTTTCAATATCTATAGTAAAATGATTTGTAAAACCCTTAATTTACTTTAATAGATTGTATTATATTATAAAATGCAATTTTGCTGTAATATTTAAGGCTTGTTCAGGTTCAAATCTCGTCAAAAATTAGAAATACAAATATACAATTTTTGAGATATGGAAATGTTAAATGGAAGACAAAGCCGCGCTCAGTCTCGATACCAGATTGAGGATATGAAAATAATTTATCCTACCAAATGGGAATCGAACCCAAAACCGTTGCTTCACTCGTCGTATCGATAGACATTTGTTAGTTTTACTATTATTAACTGTTAAAATCATTAAATTCCAATTGCTTTGCTATCTTAAATCACATTTAATTCACACAAGATTATAAAAACGTCACTAGCTGTCTCTAAACTCGTATTTCAAGACGAAGACACTTTGTCAGCCTCTAACTACATCTGCTATCTACATTTTACAATTAACGCTTTCGTTAGAATAATTATGGTTTTGAGCTTTGAAATTTAATCATCTAAGACGAGTCTCTTTGAATTATTACTTGCTTTGTTTCATTTAATTCGAATGTCTTGGAACTGTTTTTTCCTGAGTTTTCTTTTATCTAATTGTTTCATTTTTAACTTATTTTTCCGGTTGAGGCTTTTTAATCGAGTTCTATGATAGGTTTAAGTGCAGCTTATACTTACAGTAAAAGTTATATTATGTTTTATAGTTATTTATTTGCGTGTAAATACATTGTATGTTTTCAATTTCTTGTATGCATTTCATATATGGTAGGTAGGTAGTTAGGTGTTTTTTTAGCGTAGTGTCGTATATCGCACACTGGAGAGTAGGCAGAGGGAACCTTGTGTTAAGACACTCCGTTCTGCCGAATTCTGGAGGCATTCGATTTTGAGTGTTGGAACTCAACGCAGCGCTATAAAATTAAATATATCATTACCTCCAATGGGAATCGAACCCCACAACCTGTCGCGTTTACAGTCACACTTTGTGCCCCTGCGTCACAACTGGAATTAGATATTAATTAAAAAAATATACTTTCAGACTATTTTAAAATAAAAGTAAACAAAACTGCCTTATGAGTTAATATTCAGTTACTAAATTGTACAAAAAAACACAGTAATTTCGAAGCCATAGGCATTTATTTAGAAAATCCCTAAAACACTCAGGTTCTCGATACTAAAATTCGAAGTACAAAATAAGACCTGCTAATAGCTACTAGTATACTATACGGCTTAATCCGTCCCGCCGACTGTTTACATTGTCTGCGTGTACGAAGCCTTGCTTAGCCCGCTTATCACTCTTTAACCCTTGGCATCCGATTAGGGATCGTATTGCGAAAGATCCCTCCTTAGTGGGGGTTTACTAACGTCTTTTAATTGTAGACGTAAAAGCCTACGTATATATTTCTATTAATATAACTGAATCTCACGCATACCGGGGTAGATAGAGGGAACCCAGAAAGCAAGTATTAAGACACTAAGGGACACTCGGAACTCAACGCCACGATTTGTTTTTTCCTCCGAGCAAGAAAATGTTTCATATCCTCGAGTGGGAATAAATCCACACCCGCGGTTACAATATCAGCCTCTTCTATTAATATAATTTTACTAATTCTCAAACTTTACACCGTGGCCTCGTTTCACGCAGAGCGTTGACTTATTTACTTTGTAACATAGACCTCAAAGAATTTGGGAAACATTTTGGGTAAAATGTGTCGGTTTCTCAAATATCTTACCAGAACTTAAAGGGATATGTAGATTTTAGTCGTAAGATGCAATCTATTCATGATTTTATACTATAACTATGGGCATAGGAAGAGAGGGGGGTGGATTTGGTCCATGTTCATGCCAGAAAAAAAATGATACCCCCTGAAAATATCTCTAGATACGTCCATGACTATAACCTTGGAGTGTTTGGAGTGTGGATGGATCATAAAGATACGATCCAATTGCGGTACGATATCGTTTCATTTATAATATCCCAACTTCTATCTTAAGTAGGTACTTAGTTTACAAACGTTCATTGAAACTTTCCTGTAAAGCGTTTCTCGGTGATAGAAAACATAGGAAGTTGTGTGCAAAAATGAGTTATTGGGGAGAGTTTTATGGTGTAACTTAGAAAAATTCTTAGTTATTGTATTAAATCGTTATTATATAATTAAAAACTTAAAAGTAAGTCGTATATAGTGAGGTAGGCAGAGGGAAGGCCTTGTGTCATGTGATGAATACTCAGTTCCCCACTTTCCGCAGAATTTTCGAGGCTTTGCGTGTAGAGTGGCGAAATAAATGAAAATCCGCCACTCAACACGAAGTGCCTTCATAATTCGGCGAAAAATAGACAACGGAGTGTATTAGCACTAAGTTACCGCTGCCTACCCTGCTTTGTGCGGGATACAGTAAGAAAGTGAAAAATCAAATCCTCGAGTAGGAATCGAACTCACAATCTGTCCCGTTCACAATCACACCATTATGCTTCTGTACCGCGACTGGCCTCGCTTATTCCTTGCGCACATGTGTTTGACATTGACTCGACTCTGGTCGTTTCGTTTTATTTGTATTGTTTAGTAAGGGATTGCTGCAGCTGTTTGTAACGGCATGAAAAAAGATTTCATTAATGTTAGGAACACAGTGGTGATATTTGCGGTTATATTTATCAAAGGCCATTGTTTGTCTGTCTGTTGCAAATGTAATTTTATTTTAATATTAGGTATGCCATCATATAAATTAGTCAGCTAGGTCTATATTTCTGCAATGTTAGGTATTAAGTACTTTGAATCATAGGGTAGGTATATGATGTTATGTTTATTCTTTAGGAATATTTCATCATATTCTAATAAATAACTGAAATAAAGCTTTTATTAATTGTTTAGATTAATTTGTAACATGAGGCCTACAGCCATTCGAGGCTCAGGGCCAGAAAGTGTGACTGTGAAAGCTACAGGTTTTAGGTTCGATTCCCACTCGGAGAAATTAAATATTTAATATTTTCATTTCTTCGTTCTGGGGTCGAGGCAAATCGCAGCGTTAAGTTCCACCATATAACACGCAATGCCTTCAGAATTCGGTGTAAAATGGAGAACGGAGTGTCGTAACAGTAAGTTCTCTCAGCCTACCCTGCCGTGTGCGGGATACACCGTGAAACTATATTTCTTTTTAATAAGTTTTTTTTTTTTCAATTTATCAGCTAAGAATCATTATTCAAACATTTTTGTTTCCTAATAAAATACTCTGGTTCTTGTGAGATGAGCTTAGGTAAACAAACCTTGCCAGACCACACGCAACGGTGAATCAGCGGTGACGGCGTCGACCAGAATAAAAAAAACTGCCGATAACAGAATCGATGGTTTTTTTTTGTGTCATTTTATATTATCAATAAACCTCCATTCATAGCACAAAGTAAACAGTATTTTTTTATTATACATGTGCTCCTATAGGAGTATACATTACAACCTAAATATCATTAAAAAAATATAAATATAATATTTATCATTAAGATCTATAAATTACTTGTATTTTATTTATTTATTTTTAACTTCACGCTGTATCCCGCACATCGCAAGGTAGGCAGAAGGAACCCGAGAACCTAGTGTTAAGACATTCCGATCCCCAATTTTCGCCGTGTTCTGGAGGTATATGTGTTGAATGGTGGAAATCAACTCCGCGTTTTGCCTCGAGCGAGAAAATAAAAATAACGAATATTTCATTTCTTCGAGTGGGCATCGAACTTGCTGTGTCTATGGGCACGACTGGCCTCAAAATGAAAATTATTGAATGGAATACGTTAAGTTTACTTGTAAGTTCTAACTATATTGTAAACCCGTAATTTACATGTCAAAGTTGTTCATAATACATGCTAGTGTATTGTAAATAAAACTTAGTTTAGTTAAACATGTAAAGAAAACGTTGGTGTAATTACGTATATGGACATGACATTTAAAGCTTTATGTATTCATATATTTACGTAATCGAGGCCAGTGGGTGGCGCAGGGGCACTAGCGTGCGGCGGTAAACGCAACAGGTTGTTCGATTCCCACTCGAGAATATTAATTACCGAGGCAGGTAGGAAACGGAGTATCTTAATATTAGATTTCCTGGTTCTCTCTGCCTATCTTGGTGTCTGCGGAATAGCGTGAAACTAAAAAAAAATATATTTATTCGGTTGAAATATTTATAATCAAAATGTGTGCCGGTTTTAATATATATATTATATATATATATATATATATATATATATATAAAAGGACTTGTCCTCACTGACTGAGGTAAGACGCGCGCACAGCTGTAACCGCTGTGCGTAGAAACGTAGAATTTGGACAGATGTTTACTTTCGTAATCTTGACATCCACTAAGAAGGGATTTTGAAAAATTTTAATTTTAAAGGGGTGAAATAGGGGTTGAAAGTTTGTATGGAAAAAAAATTAAATCAGCACCGATTCTTATAAAATTTGAAATTCAGATTCTTAAAAGTATTTTATTGAACACATATTTCATGGTTTTCTAGAATTCTTCCCCTAAGGGTGCAAATAAGGGATTGAAAGTTTGTATGGGAAAATTCTTCAATCGCCACCGATTTTTATAAAATTTTAAATTTAAAGTCTTAAAGATATTTCATTGAACACATGTTTCATGGTTTATTAGAATTCACCCCTAAATAAGCAAGCGAAGCTGCGCGCGTCCGCTAGTATAATATAAAAAGTGTTAAAGAGAAAATCAGGAAAGCGTATAAGCTGTTTACCTATCCACATTTTCCTGTTTGTATGAGAATGAAGTCATACAAAGTAATTATTAGAACTATGACTAATTATTTTCACAAGATTTTTAGAAATTTTAAAAATATATCGGCATATTTATTTTTATTCATCGAGAATTGACGTTAGCTTTACAATTAATTCTACTTAACCATGGAAGCAATGTCACATATAAAAGCTATTACTATTTATACATTATTTAAATAACTTTTATGTTAATTAATTTTCAAAAATTGCAAAACATTTTATTAAACTATCATTTGATGAAACCTTCAAAGTAACATCATGAAAGAAGTCACTTCAGCTGAACAGCTCTACTTCCCAAAGACGTTCCCAATCGCGTTTTCAAACAGTAAGCATTGTGTGGGTGACCTACTTACTTTCAAGATAATCATCTAATCGCTACAAAACGGGTGAAATTTAGTAAAAGCCTTTCTGTTTTAACTAATCTATGCGTGCAAATAAAACAACAGCCTAAGGCAATATAGAGTTCGTAGTTGTAAATTCAATATTTTTACTATTTGTTTAGCCCGACCTCGATAAACAATAATATTTAAGTAAAATATTCAAAAATATGAAGCCAGTCGTGACGCATATGTACAAGAAATAAGAGACAGCACTTAACAGAGGCATTGTGAGTTCGATTTCCAGTCGATGAAATTAAATAATTAATATTTTATTTTTTTTTCTCTCTGGTTTCGTGGCAAACCGCCACGTTTGAGTTCCACAAAAAATGCTTCCAGAAATCGTTGGAGAATAGGGAAGCTAAGCTAAATATAATTTATTATTATTATTTTTTTTATCTTTTCTAATTATTCTTAATTATTTATATATGAACATTTATTACTATTACAAATAATAACATCTTCCTGTGGATTGTTCTCGAATATAACGCGGCGGTAACTAGAACACTGCTCTTTATGTTTACCAGAGCGAGCTGAACAGTTCAAATAATAAATGCCATAATAGGTTTAATCTAATTGACAAGTGACAATCTTAATCTGATACTAAGTCTAGAATATGCAATGTGTTTTATGAGCTATTTTGTTTTCTTTATATTTGATTAAATAATTTCCATCATGGCTTCTTTATTCTATTCTAGGTGATATTAGGGAAGTAATGTGTTCAACGGACACGCCTAAAAAAATTAAAAAATAGATATTTTTTGATACATGAATTAAATAAAATAAAATCTAATGACAAAAAAAAAATCAAAATTCAAAATATTCTTTATTCAAATAGGCAATTATTACAAGCACTTTTGAATCGTCGAATGAACATATGAATAAAAAGCTACCACCGGTTCGGAAGGCAGTTCTGCTGAGAAGAGCCGGCAAGAAACTCAACAGTTGCTCTTTTCAAAATCAATGGTACAATCTATTACATTAGCTGGCAGCTATCCTGCATGACATTCAATAGACATTAATTCCATACATGTTTATCCTCTAAATATTCTTGAACAGTGTAATACGCTTTACTTGTTAGAATTTTTTTTACAGATATTTTAAATTTTTGTAGTGGCAAACTAAGAATACACTGCGGAATTTTATTATATACACGTATACTCAGACCCATAAAGGATTTATTGACTTTTTGGAGGCGAAAACTTGGTGTAACAAGCTTATCTTTATTTCTACAACTTAGGAACATACTGACTGACCTTTCTCTTTGTACTTAAGTATACCATTTCCATTTTATTACTTGCATTTTATTAATTATATTTTCACTTTTATTAATAAGATTTGTACATGTACCTACCCACATACCATTTATCGTTTCCTTACATAGATTTTATTAGTCTCACGTTGCATATAGCAGGGTAGGCAGAGGAAAACTGGAAACCTAGTATTAAAACACTTTTGTATCCCATTGTCTCGAAAATTCGTCGGAAAGTTGAACTGAGTGTTTTAACACTAGGTTCCCTCTGCCTACCCACTTATGTGCGGGGTACAGCGTGACGCTATTAAATAACGTTATATACTAATATTTTACATAGGAACACTCGTGCACACATATTTACCTTACCATAAACTTAGCAACAGTGGCGTCTTAAATTCCAAAACAGCCCCGCTAGTGTAATTAGAACCAACATTACGCTTTGAGGCATAGATATCTATATCCGCTAGGTAATTGTAATTAAAGGCACGTTATAAATTACTGTGGAATATACTAGCGATTCGTTAATTTTGCAATTTGAATAATTCTATATGGTAAATTAATAGACTTTTTATAAATATTAAGTACTTATCAAAGCGCGACGTCGGAAAGTGGGGTACGGAGTGCTTTAACACTAGATTCTTCGCCTCTGACTTCGCTGGTATTATGCGGGATAGCGTGAAGCTGAAGAAAAATAAAACGTCAATATCATAATTTATTATGTTTGTTTAAATTAGTCATAAATTATAGTTTGTATTACTCCTAATAGATTTATGTCGAAATAACATTGAAATACGTTGAACTAAGATAACTTAGATAAATTGAAATGACATAATGTATGTAGTATTAAATATTCAAGTTTTATCTTAATTGTCGAATCTATAACATTTGTACTAATAATGTAAATGTTAGTTTGTATGTTTGACTTAATGAACTATATTAGAAACAAAAAAAAAAGGAAAATATTTACATAAACGCCACTCGTGGTGTATGGGCATAAGCGTGCTACTGTAAAAGTGTAAACGCAAGAGGTTGTGGGTTCCATTTCCACTCGGAGGAAATATTTTCGTTTCGCCCTGGTAAGGGGGTAAATCGCGGCGTTGATTTCCTCCACTTAACATCAGGTTCTCAGGTTCCCAGCTAAAAAACGACATTTATATATTAATATTATTTTTGTTTTTAAATAATAACATTTGTAGTAAGTACACATACGATAGTTATATTGAAATTTGTGCTGACATAAGAGTCCCTTTTTATGAAACAAATAATTACCCCCCTATGTAGAGTCAATTCGCACGGCTTTGTAGAGCTTCTACAAACGATGTACATGTCTATATATCTGTCTGTCTTAGTTTTAATATATTCTAATTTACATTGCCAATTTAGAGTCCTTCCGTGTTCAGTTGCGGAACTCAACTCTCCGCTTTGCCTCGTTACCAGAACGGAGAAATTAAAATATTAATGATTAAGAAATTTAAACGGCTCAGCTTTCAAGATTCTTTTTGATATTAAATTGTATAAAGCGTCAGCCATCAGCATAATTTATAATCATAACTCCTCACTCAACGCTTTAAGCTTGAACCTAGCAGCACTCAAGTTAATGCAAAAAGAAGGTAAATAATACCCAGAGTGCCCCTCGTGCGTAGTTCCTTTTGAATTTTGACTTTGGATGTGTATGAACTAACTTTGTATTGTATTTTGTACATGTGCCCTTTTTGATAAAAGGTTTAGACGTTTCCAGTACTTACACTGACTCTATTGTTAAAAAATATTTAAAACGTATACTATTTTTGTATATTACTTCTTTGTGTATTTTTTTATTTTTACATATAAAAAGATATTTTTTACTTTTATTTTAACCTACCAGTATACGATGGTTGAAGGTTCATTACTACATTACTAGTTTAGATGATATATTTCGTCATCTAGCAATGTCTGGAAAAAAAGCCGGAAAGTGAAGAACGGAGTGTTTTAATACTGGGCTCCCTCTGCCTACCTTGATGTGTATAGGAAAAAGCATGAAGCTTTAAAACATACAAGTGGTACATTTTTTTTTTCTCTTACTAAGTCTCATTAATATTTCGACGAATAAATAAAACTTTGTATATATACTGACCTATAATTAACCTTTATATCATAGAGTGCAGTTGCCTCATATATTCATTCTATGTTCATTGATATTTTAGACAACGCATGGTAACCCTATGTGCGTAGACACATTATAAACCACTAAAGTTCATTCCCTTTTAAATGTTAGAATGTTTATTTATAATAATCTTTAAAATAGAATTATTCAAGAACAACACTACGCTGTCTCTATTCTAGAGTTACTAAAAAAATAAACTTCATGTGGTATCTCGCACGGTAGGCAAAAGGAACCTACCCACTTATATTTAGCTACGCTGGCATAAACACAAAGTTTATATCATTTACAAAATGTATCTCTAGCAAATAAATACGAAATTTTTCCTAGCATTTATTTTTGTTACTTCTGGCATTTATTACAACTAGCAGAGACCGAACTTAGAACTAACGAGACAGGTTAGGGACAGAATCATTCCGAATCCTTTTTCTTTTACGAATGGACCAAATAGATCCGAGATAGACCATAGATCGCACCAGACTTGATCAATCGCAAGCCTATGCCATATAAAAAAAATAAAAAATAATCGAACTCCTAACGTTGGTACTTCAAAATTCAAAAGCTTTCCCACTGCGTCACACTTGCCTCGTTTTGTTTTAGAACCTGTAAAATAATTATTATTCGTTTCTGTTTCAGGTCAATTATTTTACGCCAACAAACTATTGTTAATATTTAAGGTAAGAATATTTCATTAATATTTACTATTAAATATTTTATGAATCAAGCCTCTAATTTAAAGAGAGTTTCCAGATACTACTACAAAAACACATACATTTCAATTTCACCAAATATTATATTATGGTTTCTATTTTATTTATGAAATACAGAGACTGTAGAGCTTGACCCCGTTGTTGCTTTATTATACCAACATAAGTCGTCTTGAGCGAAGTTGAATTTAATTAACAATTATATTTTATTTATAACTGTTCTACATTTCTCCGTGTACCTGAATTTATTACTTTAAAGAACAGTTCGTTTACTTGCAACTTTTAAATTTTACGGTTTTCACATAGCCTTGGTTGGGTTCTTTCAACTTTTTATGATTAGATTAATAAAGTATAGCTTTATTATTTCATAATATCTTCTTTAATTTTTATATCATTTTTTATAAAGCAGGAGTCATTTTTGTTTATATAGCAGGGTAGATAGAGGGAGCTTAGCGTGGGACTCCTCCCACCACTTTCCGCCGAATTCTGGAGACATTTCGTGTTGAGAGGCGGAACTCAACGCCGCGCATTGCCTTTACAACAGAGCGAAAAAATGAAAATATTTAATTTCTTTCGATGGGAGTGGAACCCACAACCTGTGGCGTTTACAGTCACACGCTTATGCACCTGCGCCAGGGCTGGCCTCATTATTTAGCTTACGCTATACATATAGGTATATGTTACACTGACATTTTGTTATCTTTAAAATATGGGTGGGATATTCCAAGTTCAGATAACTTGTAGTGTTGCAATTAATGAAAGTAGTTATTATTTATTACTATAGATTATCCTCATTTTCAGAGGCTTTTTTTTATATATAATTGTAAGTTCTCATATATGACATTTTCATTTCCTCGCTCTGGTAACGAAGCAAAGCGCGGTGTTAAGTTCGCCATTTTACTCACAATGCATCCAGAATTCAGCGGAAAGTGCGGAACGGAGGCGTCTTAATGGGAACCGAGTGTCTTACACTTACACTCTCTCTGCCTATCCTGCTGCTGCAGGATACAGCTAGAAGTAAATATAAAGCAAATTTCTTTACAACAATAAACTCCACAAAATCACATAATTATAATTCTTAAGTAGCTAATTTCGGTCCTTATATTATTAATCACAGGGCTAAATGGTCCTTTATTCGAGACTAATTTTCGCTGGAGCGAACAGTTTTTGTTTGGAACAGAAAGGCCTTGATAGACCCCGGGCGTCCCTCTCGATGCTATCAGCGTTGAAGATAGAGATTGGAGTTAGGTACGAGTCTAATGGACGGCGAAATACGAATTTCTACGGTGTCCTTTTTTTTATTTTTTTATCGTAGCTTATGGATTCGAGCAATTTTCTGCTTTGTTGCAAATTTATTCTGTCGTTATATTAATGTTACATATAAAAAAATTAAGTTGAATTTGTGTTTTAAATAAATATTTTTAAATATGAGTTTCTTTAATGAAGATTATGTCTTTGTAATTTAGTTCTTATAATTTTCCAATATTCGCTTCGACTGAATTCGAGCCATCATTATGCTTATTTACATGTATTTTACTGTAAGATACATATTTTATCATATATATATATATATATAAACATATATGTATATGTATATATATATATATATATATATATTATAATTACAAAATATGTATGTATTTGTTTATTTATATTATTATCGAATATACTGATTTAAACTATTTGCGCTAACTCTTGGTAACTAGTAGATTTTTATAAACTGTTTTATTTAGCTTGACTTAGTCGTGTGTCAAACTTAGTAATAGAAATGTTTACTCCTTCTCGTTGGTCGATTGACTTAAAATTTCGTATTTATAGTCTTTAAAAATACCTTTGTCATGGTTAGTCATGTCAAATAATCTTAGAGAACACAGCTCAGTATAAAAAATGTAAATTCAAGATGGCGGCCGCTGCAAAATGGCGGACTTAATACTTGACTAATACAATACAGCACACTTAATACAAAGTTGTATTTAAAGAATTACTTTATCTGTTCACTGCCCTGTTTGACCGCATTTTTTAACAATTTTATAAATATGTAACAAAATTTTAAATACACAGTAATGCGCGTAACTAACTATTCTAATAATATCTGTAAATACAATGGTGCAGTAATTATTTCCTTAATTTATTGCATTATTAATAGTCACGTTTATTAAAATAACACTAATTGGGTTTCCTTATCGTTATACAAAGGTTATCGAAAAAATATTTATATTAATTATTCCGCCAATTCGGTCAATCCAGGGCTTAATGAAAGCACAAGTTTTTTTTAAATATATTACATCCTAATCAGTTTCACGCTGTATCCCGCACACACCAGTGAAGATTGTGTTAAGACACTCCGCTTTCCGTCGAATTTACATATTCATTTTCTTATATTTCATATACAAGTTGCTTTATTAAGATCGACAATGATCTAACATCCGTTCGGTGTACCGTACCTTATTTCACTGTTTCCGGTCGTGGCCTAACTGGAATGCATTGGCGCCTCGTCATATCATTCGTCTATTATCGAAATCTACAACTGTCGACCGACATCCTGTGACAGTATGCGATGATAGAAGAATATGACGTCATACGTCAAGTAATCCATTCGTAAGCGTTAAAGTAATTGCCTATTGTAATAAGGTATAAACCTAGCTAAGTTTAGGTCATTTCCTGTCTAGAATGAGGGATCATCTAATATATAATGTTCACAATGCTTCTGATATGAACAATGAAAGCTTCAGTCCTCTTAAAACAAACATTGTATGTAAATAGATTACATATCTTGATTTTCTTTTTATAATTACTTTAATTGAGGTCAGTTGTGGTGGAGGGGCAGTGACAAGTGGGTTCAATGTGACTTAACACTACGTCCTTAGGTTCCCTCTGTTTAGCCTGATATGTGCGGGAACCAGCGTGAAGATATAAAAAATATAGATTTCTGACATCGCGGCGTTCAATTTCGCCATCCAGCACGGGATTATTAAATTTCCGCAAAATTTCCGAAAGGAGAACGGAATGTCTTGATACTAGTATATATATATATATATATATATATATATATATATATAAAATCGAAAGGTCACTCGCTCATCACGAAATCTCTGAAACTACATGTGCTAGGAATCTCAAATGTTGCATAGGAGCTATTATAGGATGTAGGTGCTCGCTAAGACGGGAATTTGCAATATTCGACTTCTAAGGGGTTGTTTTTGGGGTTGAAAGTTTATATGAAACTTCGTTACTACAAATGCTAGGAGTCTCAAATTTTGCATGGACGTCACTTATAGGACGTAGGTACTCATGGCAACAAATTAATAATGGCGAAGGCGAAGCCGCGGGCGGGCCGCTAGTAATTAAATAAAATGTAAAATAATATACTTATAACCTATTTAGCTTTATCCTCAATAGAGATACTAGAATACAATATGGATAATAACACCATTCAAATAAATCTGTCGCCGTGGCGCCACTCTAATTACAAAACAAGGAACAAACAGTACATGACATAGTTGATACATATCTACGTACTCGTCTGGTGACTCTTACTAGATAAGGGAAACAGCGCATACCACCAAGTTATTAATACGATATGGCTACACAGTTAATTATCGGCTTACAAACACCTTTTACCAATTTAATTGAATTGTTCCAAGAAAACATTGATGCTATGTGGTCGGATGTTGCTGAAACAATGGTTTAGTTATGTTGGTGGAATTGGGAAACACGTCTGTTCGACGATACTTGTGAGTTCAAATACTATTTTGGGAACATAATTCACCCTGGTACCCATTCCTTGACAAAGTATGGCTTTAAGTTAATTTCTATTTAAGGCCGACGTGGCGCAGCGGCACGAGTGTCACTGTAATACGACTGTTGTGGATTCCCACTCGAGGAAGTGAAATATTTATTTACGTTTATATTGCCACTCAACACGCAATGCCTGCTGAATTTGGCAGAAAGTGGGGGACGGAGTGTCTTAACACTAGGTTCCCTCTGCCTACCCTGCTGTGTGCAGGACACAGAGTGAAGCTGAAAAAAATAATCTCTATTTGGAGGTTCATATCTAAAGAGGAACTTTCGCAACATCTTTTAACATGTTAAAGAAAAATACATATTTCACCAATGGCTATGCATGCTTCGTAGAATTCAGATAAATATTGCGGACGTTGCTAACGACACTTATTATTATACTGCCATTATTATTGTCAAGATTTTCTTTACATTGACTTTGGATTGTTTTTATGCAATTAAAATAATTAATCTATCTTTCCTGCTTTAGACATCTATAAAAAGAGATATTCTGTGCTAGTTGTTCACCTTTCCATTTTAAGTTATTTATGTACCATTAAGGTGAGAGAGAGAGACAGCTATAGATTATTTTCTTAGATATATTTTCTTTTTTGTTAGTTAAGATGGAAGTCCTTAGGGCTATCACACTCGTTAAGGACCATTTCTTCCTTTTAAGATGTTGGCATCCTGGTTTGCCACGAGCCATATAGGGAATCAAGTAGATTTATATAATCTTGTTCCACTCAATGACCTTCGGCAAACGTTTGAGTTTATAATAAACTACACATACATAAATAAGCTGTTATTTTATCATTTTTTCCTTTAGCTTCAGGTAATACCCCGCAGGGTATTCAGAGAGAGCCTAGCGTTAAGACACTCCGTCATTTCCTCGACTGGGATCCCACAACTTGTTTCCTGTGCCACAGCTGGCCTCTATCTCCTTCTATCTGGTTTCTGTCTTATTTTATCAAAGATAAAAATACATTTTATAGTATTGTCCCCTAAATAGCTCAGTAGTAGTTACTCAATCGTTTTAGCGCATATTTAAAGAGCACAATGCGAGTCTCGATTTACAAACAAGAGTAAAATAAGTTTATTTTCACCGCCAACGCACAGAGGTTCTGTTGCTCTGAGTCAGCGGCTATTTTGAGTTCGTTGATGCGCGTGCGCAGCGAACGCAGTCATGCTCATAACTTGTGGCCAATATGAATATAGTACGGTGTACAAGTCTTGGCCGCTCTGAAGTTTGGTTTACCAAAAGTAAAAAAACATCCTAAAATTAAATATGCGCAGCCATTTATAACTATAGCTAATTTCAGGCTGGTCACAACTTGTTGACCGTACTGTACATGCAACGGTTCGTTTGACAAGTATAATATTAATTAACTTTTACTTGTCACATCTTATTAGATATCATTTATTATATTATATGATAATTATAATGAAGCATAGCTGCAATTCGTTTATCGCTAGTTTTGTATTAACATAATTATATTTTAGAATATAAGCTTTATTTATTAGTTATTAGCAAGGAACAGTTTTTTTTTCATAAATTATTTTTTATATATTTCTTTAAATATAAATATTTCACATATAACATTTTTAATATTTAGTTATATTAACAAATGTTTGACAATATCGGCCATCCTTACTCACATGTCATCTACAATATCATTTGAAGTTGTCACGCTCAGCCACTACGAATCGTTTTATGCTAAAGCCCCTCTATACGTTACTTAGTAATCGAAAATATAACTATATCAATCAAAGCGACGGGTGTGAGCTCGTTTCCCACTTGGAGGATAGAATTATTATTTATTAAATTTCATTTCTTCTGTCTGGCAACAATGCGAAGCGCGAAATTGGGTTCCGCCACTCGCAATGCATCGAAAATTCGGCAAAAAGTGGAGAACGGAGTGTCTTAACACTATGTTCCCTCGCGCCTTATTATATGCGGGATACAGCGTGAATCTGAAACGAAAATTATATAAATATTTTCAGTTGGAACTAAATTTTCTTTGTAACTCATCTTATATGTATTGTTTTTGTTTTTATATGTCTTGTTAAATACTAAAACAATACTAAGCAGGCCGTTTTTATTTTATGTTAGTAATTCAGGCAATTAAAGAGCATCGACGTAGTTACTGCCGAGCTGAGTATCATATTAACGTTTAATCAATTTGATCGCTAGCGATTCAAGTGCGGTTATTGACGTTGTGCTACATAGAAAGAAAGAATAGTTAATTTTTTTGTATATATCCGGGAGGCGGAGGGAACCTGAATTATTTAGGTAAATATTCAATTTATTTATTATTATGCTACATTTTTATGATTTTTTTTTCCGTTCAAGGATCCATTTAGAAACCTAAAAAGCTCATTTAGTTTCTCTATAGTGCGCCCATCAAACGTATTTAAAACGTAGCGCATGTCAAAATGAGGTCACAATGATTAAACCCAAGCCTAGATTCCGTTGTAAGGCTCATCAGTGCTTAAAGATTGCCGCTAATTTTTTAAATGTAAACTTACTACATATGGATTTTAATTTTTTTGTTATAAAAATATGTACGTAAATGCTTTTTCTGTAATTACTGAAATATCATATACGGAAAATTATACTTATATGTTTACAATTTCATTTAAAAGATAAAAAAGAGGCAAAAGAAGTAAAATTCGTGTTATAATACCACATAAGAAAAAGTTTATAGCTAAAGATAAAATAACTTTCATATAATATAAGCTAACCTAAATAGAAGACGTTTATTTTTGGTATTCAACTTACAAGGATGTGGACAGTAATGGAAATTAGAGTGATATAAAGTAAAATTCGATTTTCTGCTAATTTTTTTATAGAAATATATAATAAATGCAAAAACAATCAAAACGGTGTAATAAAGCCAGTCGTGGCGTACGGGCACAAGCGTGAGACAGTGAGAGCGACGGGCTGTGGGTTCGATTCCCACTCGAGGAAATGAAATATCTAATAATCAAGACAACACGCGACGTTAAGTTCTGCTACTTATACACCCAATGCCTCTTAAATTCGGAGGAAATTGAAGAGCGAAGTGTCTTAACACTAAACTACCCTTTTGCAAACGAGATGCAACGAGAAGCTGAAGAAAAAAAAACAGTATTGCGTGGGCTTTGGTTATGCAAGATTTTTGGTCTTTTCTCACCGAGTTTCACTTGAACTTTAAATATTTGTAATACTTATTATAACTACTTTTGTTAATACAATATAGACTAAATAAAATCCTAAATATATTTAACTCTTATAAAATGCTAATTTCGTTTATTTTCATTTGGAACATTCATTTAGAAAATAAAATTAACTTTTGTGTGTAATGTAAGGCTGAAGCTAGGCAGTAGGCACGTCCCACTCGTGCCATTCACAACCGGTTATTGTATGCAAACGACGTCAGGATATTTTTCAAGCCGACAAAGATTGCAGGATTATCGATATTAGGATTTACCGTTTAATCTTTAGATTTAAAGAGAGGCACACTATATTTTTATCAGCTTCGCGCTATCGCCCGCTTGTAGCAGGTTAGGAAGAGAAGCCTATTGTTAGGATACTCCGCTACCCTCTTCGCCTAATTCTACTAGTATTGAGTGGCGGAACTCAACGCCGCGCTTTGCCTCGACACCAGAGCGAAGAAATCGTTCGCATGGAAATGTCATTTCTTCGAAAGGGAATTGAACTTACAACCTATCGCGTTTACAGTCACACCATCGCCCTGACCTTTGTTCTTTGTTATTCTTTATTCTATATTACTAGCGTGCCATTTTTTGAATTTCTATACAAAATATGCTATTACATGTAGGTAGAACGAAACAGCTTTTTATCCTTATGAGAGCGTTGACTGAAGAACCTCTTTACGAGTCCCTGGAGAAACTTTGTACGTAGTAACTTACTTTAGTAAAAGAATCAAGTGGATTGCTCTTAAAAATTTATTAAAATAATTTCTCAATTTCTCGTCGCTAATAAATTAAATATATTTAAAATAATGTTTGTCATTTTACAATATATTTATAAATAAGTAACTATAAAACTAAACAGTTATTCCAATTAACTTTAACGCTAACTTAATTGTTAACTTTAGTTAAATATTTTTTTAATTGTTATGTAGTTAATTGTACTTAAGCGTCAATTGTGTATTCAGTCTCGGACAATACCGCTGTTCTGAGGTGAACGGCATATGGAAGTCGGTTTCGGAACCAGCTGGCACGCAGGGAAGCTATAAAACAATATCTGAAACGCCTGCAGTGTGTTAGCTAGATTTAAATACTTTTTGTTATTTTATTATAGTTTATTATAATATATTTTAAATACAATGTATGATTGTAATTCAATTTTTATTTTGCTTTTTTACTTTTATTTACTTTGTTTAATTGTTATTTCCTTTTTGTATTGTTTAACTGATTATTAAATATGAACACATAACAATTTAAATGAGAAAGAAATTATGGGGCATACGTTATATATGGCGCTCATTGTACTTACTAAAGTCTTAGATAAGTGTATAGAGGGGTTACAATTGTATGTCTGTAACGCGAAGGTTGTAGGTTCCATTCCCACTTGAGTCTCTGGTGCCAAGGCAAAAAGTGCAACTTCAAAAATTTGGCGGAAAGTTGAGGAGTGCTTTAACACTAGGTTCCCTCTGCCTACCCTGCTATATACGCAAAAAATATATTGATCGAATTCACTTTCGCTAATAGAAGAGGTCACGTGGTGACAGTGATGGATTGGGGGCCATATAGACAAACTGTCAAGATAAGGCTAATTTATAGCGTTGCACCATTAATGAGATCGCACTTCATTACTTTATTTGAAGGACGAATTTAATATTAATAACCTAAGTCTAAAAATATTGCATATTCGATTCTTAGAATACGGATGTGTCGCTGTTTTATTAACCTTATTAGATATATTTAATAAGAGTAAACAAGTTAAAATTATACGCGGTACCTTCTAGGCTTCTCGTACAAATCTGTATGTTAGAAGATATAAATATGATGTACATAATATATTAAAGGAAACTAAGTCTGGCTTCTCAGGGCAATAGGATTGTTAAAGGCTAAAGAAGGCCTTTGAATTTGATTTCAGTGCACTCAATTCTTTACGCCGTGTGTTACAAAGTGTGACTGTAGCATCCACTGGCCATGGGTTCGATCCCCACTGGATCCCCACAGGAATGAAATATTTCTTTAAATTTATATTTTCATTTCTTCGCTCCGGTGTCGAGGCAAAGCGCGGCGTTGAGTTCCTTCACACAACAGACAATGCCTCCAGATTTCGGCGGAAAATGGGGGATTGAGTGTTTTAACACTAGGTTCCCCCTACCTACCCTGCTGTGTCTGGAATACAGCATGAAACTGTTTTAATTCAAGAACTACAGTTCTACAGAACCTAAGTTTCGCTGTATCAGTTTTTGTGAAGCAAAAATAATTATCAATTTATCATAGGGATTTATAAGTCAATGGCTGGCAGCGATGAGGATCAAGAATAATATCAAATAATAATTGTCAACAGCACAGCTGTCTGTAATCCGTACAACGTAGACGATGATTTAGTAACGTTAGATTTAGTAAGTAAAAAAAAAACAAATGTTAAAAATATCGTAAGTTAAGTTAAATTACTTGAATTTACTTGAAAATTTCATAGTTTAACATAGTTTAACTTAAGCGTTACATTGTTAAAGAAAAAATAGCCTGACGAGTTGACGGCTATCACCCATTTATTGTGTTGAAATGGGTCGCCGGTCGACGCCCTGCTATTCAATAGTAAAAAGGTTAGCTAGTTAACGTAACACTCGAACTAGGTAAGACTCTTAATCTAAATGATTTCATAATTATTCAATAGATATTGAATTTTAGTTTGAGACCAGCCGTGGCGAAGGAATATGAAGAATTGTGGGCTTGAATGGCACTCGAGGAAATGCAATAATTATTTAAATTTATATTTTAGTGTCCGAGGGATATCGCGGCGTTGAGTTCCGCCACTTAACACGCAATAATTCCAGAATTGGTAGAAAATTGGGTACGAAGTGTCTTAACACTAGGTTTCTTCTGCCTACCCTACTATGTGCGGGATACATGAAGCTGATTTAATTTTTTTTTTTTTTAGTATATGTCTCCGTTAAATTGATAACCGTTGACACATTAACGACATTTCGAAACGAATTGTTAGGGTGAGCGACAACAGACATAGGCCAGGAGCACGACCAACGCGTTCTATTTTTGACAGAAGACGTCGACCTGTTACTACGTGCACCACAGGATGAATCACATTTTCAAGAAACTAATATTCTCATCGTATGAGAGCAAGTTTCCTCATACTTCAATCCTTTTATCTATTTCCTCCAGCTTCATGCTGTATCAATAATTAAATAATGTTTATTATTTATATAAAAAATATATAATATATAAATTATGTTATATACTTATATTGAATGTAAGTTAATATTTGTAAATGTCTTTGTGTTTTCAAACAATAGATTTTTTTTCACACTCGAAGGTCCCTTGGGGTCACTTGGGGTATTGTGTTTGTTTGCATGCAATATGCTTGTTATAAACAAGCAAGTAAGTTACCAGTCACAACAGTTTAAATTTTTTTTTTTTTTTTACATTTTACTTAGAATATTAAGGTTCTTAGTTGCTCATTATTTATAATTTGCAAAATATTCCAAATATTTCCGAAAGCCACGGTATATTCTAACTTTAGAAGGTGGAGGTCGTCAGCTTTTCCTTTCCCCACAAGTATTGATTTAGCTTCCGGCGTAAAAGTTTCTTCTGTAATAATAAGGCTCTCAATATTTAAACATGAATAAGAGAATTGTTACTTTTATGCTTACATTGACTATAATTTGCAAATCTATTTAAAGATGCTGAGAAGAAACAAGTTTGCCTTTAGAAATTTTAATGAATCATTATATGTGAAGTAATGTTAGGAAAAATTTTTATCACGTAATTTTTAATTCTTCAATTATTTTTTTTCTGCATTATCCATAAGAATAAGAAGATCGAGACCAGTCGTCTCGTGGCAGAAACGTGCGACTGTAAACGCGATAGGTTTGTGGGTTTTATTCCCACTCGAGGAAATGAAAATTTAAGTCAAATATTTCATCGGGATATATATTTCATTTCATTGGGAATCGAACCGACACACCTTACAATCACACACTAGTAGGCGCCTGCGCTACAACTGGCCTCAATATATCTCATTTATATTAAAGTAGCGAATTATATTCACTTTAATATTTCCTTTTCAATAGGATCGTGTCATAGAGACATCTATTGTGACATGATTAAAATGAAACGCAGCAAAAACTGAGAGGAATCAATTGATTCATATGAAGATATTATTTCTCTATGTTATTTTGTGGTTTATTATTTTTTTTATCTTCATAATTGTACTTTCTTTTAATAATTATTATCAATTCTCCTTGATAATAATGTAAAGCTAATTAGCTTTACGCTGTCCCTATCCCGCATATAACAGAGTAGGCAGAACCTAATGTACAAAACACTCCGTTCTCCATTTTCCTATGAATATTCAAGAAATTTCGAGGAAATAAAAATGTATATTCCTAGTTTCTAGCCTGCTACATGCGGGAGGGTAACAGCGTGCAGTGAAAAAAATATATTAATCAATATTTTTTATTACATATATTTATACTTCAACTAAAAACTATTAGATTACACATTAAAAGAACAAAGGTATGTAATTTCAGTTGTGACCACAACGTGTACGACCTGTTGCATCCCGAAGCTGCAAAGTTAGTCCTTTGAACATCAATACCAGTTTGCATTTCTCTTCCTTTATCATCTTTTCTCTGCACTTTTTCACTTCCGCAATTGTAGAAGTTCATAGAATTGTTGCTAAACTTGTATGTTTTATATATTTGCATTTATGGTTGCAAGTTGCAAGGCCTGTCTGTGGCATTAGCCGAATTCGGCAGAAATTGAGGAACAGGGTGCTCTTTACACTCGACTCCCTGCCTACCCTGTAACGTACGGGATATAATAGCATGAACCTGAAAAAAATTGGTCCATTAAACCACTGCTAATAAAAAACAGCACATTCAAGACACGGACAGTTTTCGGCTTTGCTTTTTGATTACTATGAGCCAGTAATAAATTCCTCACAAAAATTTTGTCAGGCCATAAGTACTCCGTCTTGTTTGCCTTGCTTGCTGAGCTGACCTAAATTTCCAACTTGATAATGAAAAGCTTCGTCGTCTCGTTCCGTAATACCACTCGGGCTGCCGTCGGGGGCCGTTTGTTACTTGCTGTAATCACTGGGCTCTGAATATATTACTTACATGCTAGCGCCTTCCCTTGTGAGGAAAGAGGTGACGAGCGTCTTAGCTAACAGCAATGATACTAAGCTCTTATGTTTCTTTCGTATTGTATGTTCATGAAGTAAAAAATTAAATCAGCTTCACGCTGTATCCCGCACACAACAGGGTAAGCAGAGGGAACCTAGTGTTAAGATACTCACTCCCACTTTCTCCCACTCCCACTTTCTGCCGAATTCTGACGGCACTGCGTGTTGATTGTCAGAACTCAACGCCGCGCTTTGGCTGGACACCAGAGCCAAGAAATGTAAATATAAACGTAAATAAATATTTCACTTCCCCGAGTGGGGATTGAACCCACAACCGTCGCGTTACACCCTTGTACCGCTGTGCCGCACGACGCCTGAATATATTTGTTGTTTAAAAATAACAATATTTCATAGAATATTGATTTGTACGTGACTGCATAATATTTTCATAACATTTGGTTATTTATTATACGTTTTTATGCGATAAAAAATAACTTCATCGGTTCGACGCACAGGATTGCGTGTCTCTCTGTGATCGTCACAGCACTTCCTATTCAAAAATTTTCTTCGACAATTCCGGCGAATCAAGAATCAAGTTTCTTTTCTATATATAAATGATAAAAAATATTTTGCACTAACTATTTTCTTATATTTAGTTAATTTAATTTTTTGGTGAATCCGTTAATGTCGTTTATTGATTGGGATATTAAATGATTGGAAGCAAATGTAGTTTAAACTTAACTTTCCATAATCGATTTAGTTATTGGTTAAACAAATATATTTTTCTAAAAATTCAATGAAATTTTTTTGAAACAGTTCAAATACCCAAATTAATCAAATGATCACAACATACCGCCCTCTGTACCTTAATTACCTGTGACAATTATTAAATATTATAACTTATTTCAATCTAAATTACACAAATATATTAAATATGAATAGAAAGACATTATCGAAGGGTTTAATAAAAAATAAACGAAAATTTAGATTGCAATCAAGATTTTTTTTTTTTATTAAAAAGGCCGAGTTAGTCTTTGTTGCGTGACAGTGATTGATAGCAATAAAACAACCTATAGAGCTAAGCGTAAGCTCTATTTAAACTGTTAATTTTAATATAATAGTAGGTTGTATTATTTTATAAATATATAATACTTAAACTTAGCTGACATACACAGAAGGGTAGGCAATGGGAACCTAGTGTTAAGACACTCCGTTCCCCACTTTCCGTCGAATTCTGGAGGCATTGCTTTGACTTGACAATAAATGATATACAATATCAAACCCAAGACACTAAAAATATTTATTTTACCAACCACTTTGAATAAATATATATGTATACTTTTTAATTACAACAATATAAAGGAGGGCTAATAATAATAGGAACCCAGCTGATCTCTGGGGAACGAAATGCGTACGACGGGAGCGGAGGAGAGGGAGCCATTGTCATCTGAGTGCAGTCGCCTTCCTCGCGTCGTTCAGGTCGGGTGTGTGGATCTAGCCTCCTGCCGTCACAAAAGTTAGTGTGGATATACGTTGGAATAACATTGTGTAGTGCTGTTGGATATAAAATTATCGGTTTTGTGAAAACAACTACGGTATGTAAATGTATATATGTATATTTGGTGAATTTATGTTGGAAATTGTGAAAACCTCGGTACTAAATTATTTGTGATGTATATATCGTAATTAAATCTTGAAAGTATTTAGTGGTTTTTTAGTGATGGATAGATTTAGACATCTATCGATTTATACCCTAATAAAATTCACGCACTGAGAAGACTCGTTCTATCATACGTTATTAGAAGGGAAGCTTACTCATGGGGGCCGAAATTGAATACGATTACGGGCCGTAATTTAAAATTTTTGTGCTAGTTTAGCTTAACATGATTTTATTTATATTTTGTATATATCATTTTTGTTAGTTTTTCTATAGAAAATATTACTGAATATATACAAAAAAAACCGGTTAATTTATAATTTTACATATTTACGTATCCTTTTATCTCGTAGATATATTTTATTTTATTTTCTTCATTTTGTTGGCTTTACATTATCTTTGATTTGTAAGTACCTACCTTTTTATTAAGGTTAACATACAAAAGCTATACTTCCATATTTGCTTTGCAATATTTGCGCACATGTGAAGAAACTACATACGTCTGTACAAATGTCTGTTTCAAATCGAAAACCTCTTTTTGTTTTTAATTTTGTTAAGGAAAATAGAACATTACAATTAGATACCTTAAAAAATATATTCGTAAATAAAACACAGTCAATATTTGGAGGTAGAAACGTAACAGAAAACCGTCATATACATTAGAGACTATAGCTTTTAAAAATCAATAATATTTTGTATTAAAGATTAAAAATGATTATATTTGCTTAAAATTATTTGTTAAAAATAGTATGGACTTGTTTCATTCTGTAATTACAACTCGATACTAGTACTCGCTTTTTATTTTTACTTATAAATATTTATACAGCATACTAAGCAGAAAATTCTGGAATAAATTAATTACCTAGTTCAGACAATATAACAAGTTGAACCTCCTCCTACCTCTCTTATATCCACTAGACGCCAAACTAACCACTTAGCCCAATGGGAACAACTCCAAAAAACAAGGCTTAAGTCTTGTACTCACACCAGTGAAACACACGTCCACAGCATTATAGCTCTTACTAGTTCACCTTAAAAGTTAAGTCACGGGAAGTTGTTTTTTGACACCTTTCTAGTTTCTCTGTAAGTGACTTCAAGAGTTGCATAGTCGCGAAGTCTGATGGTTAGTGGAGGGAAACGTTTCTGTTTGTTTGACTCTTTTTATATAAGCATGATATAATTGTTTTTTTTTTTTTATAATAACAATCCAACTCACGCAATGATTTCACTCGAGTGAAATGTTATTCATATTTCAAATGGTTTAATTAATGTTTTCTTACCTTTTGTCTGCTTTGATTTATGGCGATGTGTCCTCTACGTCTAGTAATAATTATTATAAAGAAAGTAATTCTTTAATATACCACAGTATATCTTTTTTCTCATATTTGTTAATTGTCAAAAATTATGCTAAATGTAATAAATAATATATATTTATAAATAGATACCACTCGTGGCCACAATCGTCTGATTATAAATTAATATGTTCATTTCATCGCTGTGGTGTCGAGGTACGCGGCGTTGAGTTCCGCTATCCAATACACAATGCCTTTAGAATTCGGCGGAAGACACGCCTCTAGAATTCTTCTTAGATTCCTGGGCTCTTTGAAAAGAGCAACTGTTGAGTTTCTTGCCGGCTCATCTCAGCAGAACTGCCTTCCGAACCCGTGGTAGCTTTTTGTTGACATGTACATTCGACGATTCAAAAGTGCTTGTAATAGTTTATTTGAATAAAGAAAATTTTGAAATTTGAATTCGAATGGGGAACGGAGTGGTCTTATCACTAGATGTCTTCTGCCCCTGCTGTATGCTATATACAGCGTGAAACTAAAACAAACATAATAATATTATAAAAGTTAATGTTATTTCATAAATTATGGCGTGATTATCAGTAATATATAATGTATCAACGTACGGACAGCTCGATTTCACTTATACATATGACTTTTTGTATAGGCTCTGTTCAGCGAGTATAATTTAACACAATGTATTGATTGATACATTATAGAAGAAAACAAAATGTTATCCAATTTAATAAATCTCATAGAACACAAATCGAATTTTCTTTGTTTATATGTAGGGAAATTCTCAAATTTCCTTTGATGCCGTTTCCCAAAAACAAAATTAACGTTAACATTTTAACGTCTGCTTTTCTTACACGTAAATTTCCAGGTAAATGTACGATATCTGGATATACGTTAGTTCACCAGAAAGTTCGTGTTTACTTGAAGGATAAACAGGGTTAGAAATTACATATTATTTCGAATACAACATATTCCACATCTCTAGAAGACGAAAAAAATATTTATAACTGAATATTTTGAGTAAGTTGTAATACATAAAGAACTATAATATATTTGTATATCGTTACGTCAAGAATGAGAGTACTATAGCAATTTCAATATATAGATAGAAGTTTTAATTTCACTTACCCTTTACACCCTTCTCCGTATGTATAATACATTTGAGAGAGCGAGACTAAATTGAACACTTCCAAAGAGACCAACCGTGAAATCAATAAATGTTATTACACACTTCTGTGTACTGATTTTACCACCGCTTCTATGAAATGTTCTTACTTCAATTTTGTTAACGATTCAGTTTTACAAGCACTGGCTGCACTTAGATTTAATGATAACTGAGTAAAATGTTACGAGAGCGACTCATTTTTAATATTTTATATAAAATGAAAATTATTTTTCTTAGCTTACCTTATAACTACGATAGGCAGAGGGAACCCAGGAACCTAGTGTTAAGACACTCCGTTCCCATTAAGACCTCTTTTATCCACTGAATTCTGAAAGCTTTTCTAAAAGCGTGTTTAGTGGTATAACTGAACGCCGCGCTTTGCCTGGACGCCACTTAAAAATGAAAATATTAAATATTTCGTTTCTCAAATAAAAATTGTATTGAATTGATGTTTATTAAATATTTTTTGAATAATTATAATACAACGTAGTTTTAAAATTATTCTTGATCGCCCGAGGCTTCGCACGCTTGAACGAAAATAAACATTTGTCCAAATTTCACGTTCCTACCCTCAGCGCTTACGGCTGTGCGTGCGACTATACTTCAGTAAGTGGGAACTTCTCCTTTATTATATATATATATATATATATATATATATATATATTAGTATAATATTAACGGATATATTTGTGCATGGACCCAATAAAGCTGAAATTATATTCTATGCATATTTTATGAAATTTTAATTTTTTTTTATATGCCTACTAGATAAAAGGACATTTGTCTTTAAAACATTACTAGCAAATCAGCAATTAGCTAATGAAACGACCGTATTTACATATATAGATATTATCATCATTATTAAGGGAAATGTCAAAAACACTAATTATTGTTACATGTGTAATATAAACATATAACATAGCTTCGTTTAGCGTTTATAAAGGAACAAGGAAAATTTAATTATCAATAAAATAATTAATTTAATAATTTATTAATTATTAATTAGTTACATAATTATATAGTTATATTATTAAAATTATATCATATATAGTTAGTTTAAAATGTTTTATGTATTGGTTCAATATAAAAAGAGGTTTTATTTAATATTAAGTTTTTAAAAAAATCTACTCCCAAGAAAACATTTTGCAGCCAGCCTTATTCCAAGCATCATTGTTGGCCATCAGCCATAGGACATATATAACTTGATAGCCTATCATATTGGCTCATCGCAAACATGAATGATAATTAATCGATGAACAGACAACGCAGATGTTCAGTTTATTATTATATGAGTTGTGAGATTGTATTTAAAGGTGAAATATTTATACCGGCTTCTACTGTGGCAGACATTTTATTTACGTTGTATCCCGCACACAGCAGGTTAGGTAGGGAACCTGGTGTTAAGACATTCCGTCCTTCATTTTCCACCGAATTCTGAAAGCATTGCGTGATGAGTGACAGAACTCAACGCTTTCCCTTGACACTAGAGCGAAGAAATGAAAATGTTAAATATTTTATTTCTTAAGTGGACCACGAATCGAACCCACAACTTGTGCCCCTGCGCCACCAATAGTCTCAATCATATTTAACAATAAATATAGGGATTTAAAGCTTTTACTTCTGTTAAAATTGAGCTTTTTATAGTTAAATAATGTTTTTCTCCAAAGTAAACTTTTAATACCTATCGTCGTTTACGGAACTGAATACGTAACATCAATAAGATTATGCTGCGCCTCGCTAATACGATTAGCCTTTTTTTTTTCTTTTTTTTTTCGCTGGGAAATGCATTTACGCAGACCGCTTATACGGAAGGCCAGTGCCTTACGGGTGAGTGGTACTGTGGGACCGGTGAAACCGAACCTACCCACTAAAACCCAGCGGAAACCCTCTCCATTAAAATGAAACGCCGCAGGATCGCTCACGCATACTACTGCGACGCCTCAGTGGAAGGCCCGCCTGTTGCAGGCCGCCGTCGCCTTCAGGATGCCCTGGGGTTTCTCCTAGAGCACCCGCCGCCTCGATGACTTGCAGGAGGGTCACCTTGACCCTCCCGCAGTAGCTCCTCTAGGGTAGGGGGAGTTGAAGATGCGCAAAACGCCTTCTCCCACCCCCTGGCCTGCGTCGGCGGAGCAGGTCTGCCTGCGATTAGCCTGGCCCAACCCAAAGGTTTAATTACCTTAGCTTTCTGATCTTACACTACGTGCTTTCAACATTGGTTTGTTAATGTCATGACACTTACTTTAGAAAATGATATGCATTTTTTTTATTAAGTACTTTTTGTATTCATTTTAATACGTACACTGTCTAAAAATAACTATACCCTATTCAGGGAGCCGTGAGATAAAAGGTAAACAAGCTAGAAAGATTTACTTTTCGTGCAACGCTTGATAAAGTTTATATATTTTATAAAAATAAGCACTGTAAATAATACTATTGAATGACATCTATGAAACTTATGAAAGCCTTCCAAACAATGTTGAAAAAGCAATTAAAGATNCGATTAGACTTTTTTTTTTCTTTTTTTTTCGCTGGGAAATGCATTTACGCAGACCGCTCATCCGGAAGGCCAGTGCCTTACGGATGAGCGGTACTGTGGGACTCCCCGGTGAAACCGAACCTACCCACTGAAACCCAGCGGAAACCCTCTCCACCAAAATGAAACGCCGCAGGATCGCTTACGCTTACTACTGCGACTCCTCGGTGGAAGGCCCGCCTGTTGCAGGGCCGCCGTCGCCCTTAGGGTGCCCTGGGGTTTCTCCTAGAGCACCCGCCGCCTCGATGACTTGCAGTAGCTCCTCTAGGGTAGGGGGAGTTGAAGATGCGCAAAACGCCTTATCCCACCCCCTGGCCTGCGTCGGCGGAGCGGGTCTGCCTGCGATTAACCTGGCCCAACCCAAAGGTTGATTTACCTTAGCTTTCTGATCTTACGCTACGTGCTTTCAACATTGATTTGTTAATGTCATGACACTTACTTTAGAAAATTATATGCAATTTTTTTTATTAAGTACTTTTTGTATTCATTTCAATACGTACACTGTCCAAAAATAACTATACCCTATTCAGGGAGCCGTGAGATAAAAGGTAAACAAGCTAGAAAGATTTACTTTTCGTGCAACGATTGATGAAGTTTATATATTTTATAAAAATAAATATGGTAGTAATACGCTGTAGCACTGTAAATAATACTATTGAATGACATCTATGAAACTTATGAAAGCCTTCCAAACAATGTTGAAAAAGCAATTAAAGATATCTCCAATACAGACACGGTGGCTGTTGTCGACGTGTTCTAACGTATATACATTAAAAAAACGCTAATTGTACTAATATGAAATTATCGACAAAAGTCTGAAAAGCTTGTTTGTTTACGTTTTGTCTCAATTCCAAATGAATAGACTATAGATATTTTATAATACATGTGTAATATAAACATATAACTTTAATATATATATAATATAAACATATAACTTTTACAATTCAATTCGAGTCTTTATAGACTCGATGTATTTAGCTTACATGTATTTAGCTTACATTCTGCTGTTAAGGTAACATGAATTAATAACGTATTTTAAAAAATACAGCCGTATTAGCTGAAACGATAAACATAAATTTCTTTGATCATATTACTGATATACATCACATGAAAGCAAATTCCTCAGGAAATACCTTCATGTCGGAATTTAATTGGCTGACTGCAAACGTCATACTGTACAAATAAATAAAATACTCTTATTACGAATCTTGAAAGAAAACGTTTTATTAATGATATCCGCATTTGCCTTCCTTCCTCTTTCTGTATCTGGTTAAAACAAAATCTATCAATAGTTATGGCAGGCATGCATCTATTAATTGTAATTCAACGAGGATGTTGCTTTTAAATTATGTCCAATGAATCATCTATCATTACTCATCTGCCTCTGGCTATTATCATTTTTAGTATTATTTAGCCTCACGCATGTATCCCGCACATAGCAGGATAGGTAAAGGGAACCTAGAAACCTAATATTGAGACACTGGTCTAAAAATATACTTTCCGCCAAATTATGGAACTCGATGCTTCTTTATCTCCCGTTTCCAAAACGAGGAAATTAATATATTTAATATGTAATTTCGTTAAGCGGATATCGAACCACCAAACTATCGTGTTTACAGTCGCCACGACGGCATCTGTATCATCTATTCAAAGCTGTAAAAAGGTTTTATCCTGTACTAAATAAGGTTTTTTTTTGTTTTTCAGCTTCGTGCTGTTATCCCGCACAGCCGGATAGGCAAACACAACCTAGTGTTAAGACACTCCGTTCCCCATTTTCTGCCGAATTCTGGGGGCATTACGTGTTGAGTGGCGGAACTTAACGCCGCGCTCGGTTTTGCAGTCACACTGTGTCGGTGGCACACGCCGCGACTGGTCTCAAATAAATAAAATATATATAAGGCATATGTACTCCATTATTCCACATCATGGCCAGGCCAGGCCAAGAAAGCGTCCAGTGACTAAGCGAGGACGTTGCTCTGCATCTGATTCTCAGTTCATTCAGACTATCAATGTAATTGATTTGTCACGCAACAACCGACCGCCGCTAACGACCGCGCTATCTGTTTACAATCTTCGTGTTTACTTTACGTATTATTTTGTGTTCCCCATACATACATACATTGTTATACTTTTAATAATTTAATATTAAACTTTTATTTTTTTCTTTTTTTTGCTGCACGCTGTATAGCAGGGTAGGCAGTGTGAACTTAAGATATTACCGTTTCCCCTTATCGCCGAATTCTGGACGCATTTCGTGTTGACTGACGTAGCTCAACGGCGCGTTTCGCCTCGTTGCTAGTTTCAAAAAAAAACCAAATAGATTCGTAAACCTAAAAAAATTATTACCCAACTAAAATTATAAACACTCACGTTCATTATAACGTTACCTTAAAGTTTTATTTAACTACATGTAAGTTAACAACATCTCATAACTACGACAATTGACCGCCGGCCCAGATGACATCATATGTCGACCTCAGCACTCCATAACTCGTGGCTAATCGATGGTGTCGAAACCATGAGTTAATAGACTTTCAGGCCACTCCCATGGTTCGGCACGCACTATTAAGTTTTTACTAAGGACTGTTGTTATGGAAGTATATATAAAATTTAATTGTATATATTACGTTGTTATATTATCCAATTATGTACTTTTTTTATATCCCTTATGTAGTAGGGTAGAGGGAAACTAGTGTTAAGACACTCCGCTCCCCACTTTCTTCCATAAAAAAAATGAAAATTCATTTCCTTGAGTTGGAATCGAACTTACAACCTGTCGCGTTTACATCACACTCTTGAGCTCCTGCGCTGTGACTAGCCCATTGTGTCTTAGAGTCAATAATAAAAATTTATATAGTGGTTATAAAACAAAGTATGAAAATATAAGTGGTTGTTTGCGTTATTGCTACTATATAAATAAAAAAATATATTATTTATTCAAACATTTCAGTTTAACATAAAATGTAAAATTATTAGAAATGTAAAATTATTTCTACTATTAAATAATATATACAAACAGTATATTCTATAACTAAACTACATAATTTTAATCAAAACTGTTCTAGTCCCAATGATCATCTATCACTTCTAACGCCGACAAGCGTAAAAACATTTATTTGAAAACCATTTTAACAATAACACGCTCCATAATCTCCCCTATTTCAATTTATATTGAAATTGCCACTTTAGTTTAATTTTATCGATGTCGTAGCTATAGATTTACGAACCAATTAAATCGATATGGAAAAATTAAAAGCACTAACTAACAATTAACCAATTTACTTAATTCGTAGGAATATAGAAATATGAAAGTTAAATTTTGCATATTAATTTTATGGTCCTTTTTCAGCAAGGTAAGCAGCGGGAACCTAGTGTTAAGACAGTCCGTTTCCTATTTTCTCAACGCCGCGCTCGGCCTCGACGTCAAAACGAAGAAATGAAAATATTATTATTAAATCTTTTATTTCCTCGACTGGGAATCAAACCTACAACTAGTCGCATTTGCAGTTACGCTTGTACCCTTGCACCATGAACCCCTTTTTTTATCTCAAATAGCAGCCATAAACAACACAAGACATGAATTGAATTTATGATTCTCGAATCCAGAATTAATCTTTCAACTAGGTATGTACAGCAAAAACGAATAAGAGAAATACAAAGTTACAGTAAAACGATTCTTTGGTAGCTATTTAGAAGTTAACTCTTCATTCAAAAGCAGTTCATGCTGAAAACATTTCAGCGTGAATTACGCGGCGGGAACCAAAAGGGTGTTACGAAACTTTTGAAATGAATATGCGAAATGCTTTTTAGTGCTAGTTTCTGGCTGTGATAAGGAGAAACTTAAATAACGAAATATTTGGCGTTGGTATGGAAATTTGTATGTTCCTGTCTAATATTTAGAGATATTTGAGCAGGAGCAATGTTTATGTTCTGTTTATTTAATTGAAGTACACTTTATGTTAAATATCTCGATTCAAAAGACTTCTTTATATATTTATACTGATATAAACATTATTGTTTACATTTGTATAACAATAGTATTACATTAGTTAATAAGATATTAGTTATATATATTTAAGCAAAAATACTCAACATTGTAAGGTAGTGGACATGAACCTTTTGAAATATCTTGCTTGAGAATATAATTATGCGGCGTTGAGTTCCGCCACTCAACACGCAATGTTTCCAAGTTTCGCTTGCTAAAATGATAAGAAATCCATATATAATTATAAATTTCTATAATTGTAAAATTGTTTACTTTTGAGCTTTTGACCCCTATCATCTGGAGTGCAATGAAATGTTTATTCAATCCACGTTATTAGCAACTGGAGCAAATGTTGAACTAAAATTTAAATTTGTAATACAGACAAGTAAAGAGCGCACCGCTTTGCGAATGTTAACCGCGTCATGTAAATTAACCGACGCATTTGCCACGAATGTACGCTGTTCTAAATAAACTGAATTAGAATGGATTATGTAAAGTCTTTTATTTATTTATTTTTTTGAAAGTATTGAATGAAAGAAGAAATATTTCTTTTAAATTTAGTGATGTGCGAGTTCGTTGAATTGTTGTAAGGTTTTCTCTTTCAATATTAAAATAAATTCCTGAAATTTCGCCATAATGTCTCAATATAGCATAGCTTCTTGACATAAGTTCTCTTCTTCTTCTTGCCTTCCCTGAGGAATAAAATTACACAATGTAAATCATAAAGAAAAACCATTACACTGTGTATTCAATAGTAATTATTAATTAATTTATACGTATATGACAACATGAAATATGCATATATTCTATTCGTTTCTAAGTTATAATCAATTAGAGAGCTAATTAGAAAGCACCTTAGTTGGATATTATTTAAAATAATCTTTTAAAAAATAGCAAGCTATGGCTTTTTTTTAAATTTTGAATTTGTCTTTTACATTATGCTTACTTTGTAATTAAATGTTTAGACATTTAATATAAACTTTAGAGTAATAATATAATTGGAATAATAAACTTTAGAGTTTATGCAACTTAAACTTAGTATTTTGAACTTTAACATCTAACTCTATAATTACCATTTATAATCATAGATAATAATAAATATTCCACAGATTAATTATTATACTTATACATATATAGCTTTAATAAATAATTCTTATTTTAATATATTAATTGAAATTTATATCGAGAATTTTTTATTCTTTACAGGTCATACAAAGTTCCTTCTACGCCGTCCACCGCGGCTTCTAAATAAATAAGTAAGTTTTCGTTAGAAATAATGTTTCCAATTTCGTAGTGTATTAAATTAAATAAGTTTCATTTACCTATAAAAGAAAGGTTAATCTTAGAAATTTATTTAGGCCAAGAAAATAGTTTTCGAAAAAGAATCTTTTTAACAGCATTAGCCATCATGACGTATTTGTACAGCATCGTGAGGAACGGAGTGTCTCAACACTAGATTCCCTCTATCTACACTGCTATGAGGGAAGTATACAGAAGTGTAGATAGAGAGACCATGTTAACAGGATAGATCCGTGAATCTGAAAAAAAAATGATCAAATTTTTTATAATTGATAATGAAATTAGCTTTATTTTATTTATAATGTCAAAATAGTGAAAAAGTACTGCAATAAATCATAACTTTGTTTAGATTATTACTTACTGTTTATATAGAAAGCATTGATAAGAATTTTATACGACATTACTCGAAGATATGGAGACTTATGGAAGCAATATACGATATCTCTGCAATATCTTGGTAATGTGCCATACGAATGCCTTACACAGCATGCCAATACTGCCAAGATATTATGTATTTTCATATATTTTGATGATAGAGTTTTATTTAATTTTATTTTCGATTTATTTTGTACTAATAAAGTTCAAACTTTACATACAACGCTAAATATATCTACTGTTAGCGTACAAGTGTAAATGTGGGTAGATTTAGGTGAAAAAGACAATAAAAGCAGTGGAATTGTGGCAAACGGGAACAGTTGCTTGCAGGCGAAAGCCCTGATTGGAAAGTATCTAGTATGTAGTGTTGTTATTGAGCGATACATGTCACTTATTGTAATTACGTGGAACCTCTGTCCGAGTACGTTGGAAACATATAGACGGTACGTGTTTTTATCGTGTTTATTTTAAAAACGTTAACCGCTTCCGTTTTCTAAGACTACTATATTTTTAACAAAAAAAAAATGACGTCAAACAGTAAAAACTATGGTTACTTAACAAAATGTAATAAAAAATTTAATTTAGTTAGACAAAAATCATTGAATAAGTAGTTTATAATTTTAAAGTCAGCGCCAAGCAAAACAAACAGACTTAGTAATTTGATATGGTAATGAGATAGCATTCGCTTGATTATATTTTATTGTAGTATTTTAAGTTTTATTATAATTGTTTTCACAACAATATTGTTATACCTAGTTATATATAATACTAGCGGCCCGCCCGCGACTTCACCTGCGTGAACTACGTTATTATTTATTTCTGTCTCCATGAGTACCTACGTCTTATAAGTGGCGTCCATGCAAAATTTGAGACTCCTAGCATTTGTAGTAACGAAGTTTCATACAAACTTTCAACCCCAAAAACAACCCCTTAGAAGTCGAATATTGCAAAGTCTTTGCGAGCCTAACGGCCTAAAGCTTCTGAGATTTCGTGATGAGTGTGACCTTTCGATTTTATGTACATATATAGATTTTATGTATTTCGACTTGTTTGCTTATTCGTACAATATATTTACATATATATAAAATCGAAAAGTCACTCACTCATCACGAAATCTCAGAAACTACAAGTGCCAGGAATCTCAAATTTTGCATAGGAGTTATTTATAGGACGTAGGTACACGGTAAGACGGGAATTTTCAATATTCGACTCCTAAAGGGTTGAAAGTTTATATGGCAAAAATTTTAAATCGCCACCGATTTTTATAAGATTTGTAATTTAGACTCCTAAAAATATTTCATTGAACACGTGGTTTATTAGGATTCACCCCTAAGGGTGCAAATAAGCGGGTGAAGCTGCGTGCGTCCGCTAGTAAACTAAATCTAAAACGAAGTTTTTTTCAGTTTCTTTAAAAAAGACGATTTTGTAAATAGTAATCGTTTTATCTATATAAAAAGATCGAAAACATATATTTCAGAAACTAAAGTATAGAGAAGTGTTCCTTTTCGTAAACAAAAACGCAGTATGGTTAAAAGTGAGAGAAAGTGAATTAAAGCTATTGTCTCATTTAATTGGATCCAACAATGGTGTAAATAAGATATTATCCGAAAATATTTTTAATTTAAAAAGATATATTATCTAAATACTTAACATATTCATTAATTTAAAGTAACAGAGTAGAGGGTAGTTTTTGCGCAGGGGTACAAAGTAAATGTGATTGGTTCCCCACTCGAGGAAATTAAATATTCTTTTTCTTTTTTTTTATTGTTGATAGGCAAGCATTTGTCCGCTATCTCACCTGGTGGTGAGTGACGATGCGAACGAAGGTGGAGCATGCTTGCCTAGTTAGTGCCTATTTACTGGTTCTTTAAAGAGGGCCAGGCTATACTTGTCGGGGAACAGTTCAGCAGGCAGGGAGTTCCACTCCTTAGCCGTTCGCATTAGGAAAGTGGAGGCGAAGCGCTGCGTACGAAAAGGTGGTATATCGACGACGTATGGGTGAAATCCCTGCCTACGTCTAGTGTCCCGCAGATGGAATTCGGCGGTAAGTCAGGAACGGAGTGTCTTAACACTAAGATCCCTCTGCCTAATCTGCTATGTGCGGGATACAGCGAGAAGCAGATTTTTTTTTTAAATTTAAAATAATTCATGAATGAAATTATAATATCCCATATGAATAAGAATGCGAAACAGCATCCAATAGGGTTTAGTGCCCTGTCTAGACGGAGCCCAGTCGCCTGCACGTAAATCACGAAACTAAGCTTTCGCTGTGTCAGGTTGGCTCCAGGTTCTAAACTACTGTCACTGATAGTACCAGCCGGTTGAATATATTTCATGATTATAATGAGGGAGTGATCGCCCACTACTTCATCTTCATTTATGAATATCTTTAAAAATTTTATGTCGATGTAAAATGTAATGATTGTTATTTATACACAAACATGTAAAAGAAATATGATAAGTTTGTCGCACATAATGTAGTAAATATAATTTTAGCCCATAAATAGATGACCGTAGTGACAAACGGAGTGTCTTAACATTAGATTCTCCTGCCTACGTTGTTACATACGGGATTGCTGCTAAAAAATAGAAATTAACAATTTTGGTAAATTAAAATTTTATATAAAATTAAAATCTATAAAATGAATATATATTATTTTGTTTATAAATTAAGATATTCCTTTACTTCACAAATGATAAACAAAGTATTTGGTTAGCCAACCGTTAAAACAATTTGATTTGTTCTTATCCTCTGAATTGTATTCAAATGATATTCGACCAATCTCCTTTCAAAATTGATAGCAAATCAATTTCAATTAGGTATGTCATTTGCTCTACAATAAGGACGTACCGTTGGAGAGATTCTCTGAACTGGTTTAGTTCTTTCTTTTTTGCTTTTATTTTTGTTAATGTTAATGGAATATTATACCTAAGTATTAGGAGTAGAGCCAGCATGGCGCAGAAGTTCATCGTGTGACTACCGCGACGGTGTGTTAGGTTTCCCCCGAGTGAATTTATATTATTTTATAACATTTTCATTTCATCGCTCTGGTACAAAAGGCAAAAGCGCGGCGCTTAGTTCCGCCACTCAACACACAAAAATTCGGCAGATAGTGTAGAACCGACTGTCTTAACACTGCAATCATTTTATGAATAAAAACAAAAAACGATATCTTAAATGGAATTATCTTTAAAAATTCTTTAAATAGGGTGAGCTATAAATATCAAGGGCAGTTTGCTAAATCAAATTCTCGTTATGAAAATAAACCCAAACTCGAGGGAAACCTGCATGTGTGAGGGAGAGTGTTATTACAGCGTATAAATCTAACTGCAGCGAAAAAGCTGACACTGCATTGGCAATAACGCCAGCTTATTTACTGCAGCTGACTATTTTTATAATATGTATGATGAAATGAAATCTTCACGCTGTGTCCCGCACACAGCAGGATAGGCAGAGGGAATCTAGTGTTAAGACACTCCGTTCCAAACTTTCCGCCGAATTTTTAGAGGCATTGCGTGTTTAGTGAGTGAACTCAATTCTCGTATTATGAGACCTCGATTGCAACAATGGCTTTATATAAAAATATATATTATATAAGAATATGATTCTGCTATAAAAAAACTGCAACAATACAAAATTTATTATTTTATACCTTGACCGACAAAAACCGATTGCAAACGTCGATAGCCTTGACCGGAAAAAAATAGGCTTTACAGGTTTTTTTTTAAATTTTATATATAATCATTCTGAAAAGAAAGCAGAAATATGGTTCACATTCCACAATGATAGACGGAGAGAATATTTAAATTTAAAAAAAAAAACATTTTTGTAATCATTTGCCGTCACTCAAAATAATTACGGCGTGACATAAATTCACTGTATCGCCCATCTTCTGAAGAGATCAGTATTAAAATTTTTAATCTTAAACATGAAATGCTCTAGAGAGATATTTGTTTTAATTTTTTTTTGTAGCATGGCATGCATGATTTTTATTATATAAAAAGTAAAATCGAAAAAGTGTTTGCATTTCTATAGATTTTTCCTTTTATTTATTTGCTTTTAGGGTTCCGTACCCAAAGGATAAACGGGAGTCTGTTACTAAGATTCTTATGTCTGTTTGTCCGTATGTAATCTGATAGTAAGACATTTGAATTTTACAGATGATGTAAACAAAAAATAGGATTAAAATATTTTTAAGGGCGCTCGCTTACAACAAACGTTTTTTTTTGTTGTTTTTATGGACATACGGAACCGCAAGTCCGACTTGGGCTTAGCGGGTTTTTTTATGTAATACATTTATTTTTATTATTAATACATACAAATATGTTGGCCTGTAGACATGTATAATATAAAATTTAAAAATGAATATTTACATGTTTTTAAATTAGCAAATGGGTTTTAAATTTAAATTAATAACAGAGTCTATTATTTGATCTAGTATTTTAGTACACTAAAACTAGGTCTCAGAAACATTTCTTCGTCAATAATAGCATAACGACTTGGCACCCCGACCTGGTCTCCAAGTCACCCAGAGCCCTACTAATACTGATATATTTAGCTGCTTACTCATCTCACACCTCTAGTATGATAATTTTTTAATTGACTCTGTACATACAGTTAATTAAAGCAATTATACTTTAATATTTGAAGCGAAATCGACTTCCTGTCGTCAAATTTGTGGCCACACGCTGGCTTCACGCCATATCCTGCTAATACCAGGTTAGGCAGAGGAAACTGGGAAACATAGTGTTAAAACACTCCGTTCCCATCGGGATATCCGTTCTCCACTTTATACCGAATTCTGAAAGCATTAAATATTGAGTTGCAGAAGTAACTTTTTAAGTCCCTAAAATAAGTATAAGATACATCATTATATATATATTTATAAAAAACAAATAGACAGAAAGATAATCTATTCATTTGTATAAATTGTTACTTGTGTGTCACTTTGTTACATATTAATAATGTTGTTACTTGTCACTCACTACTCGTTAGTGTTACCGTTAGTCACCGTTATTAATAGTATAATTAAAACTGCGTCAATATTGTTACTTTACTGACAAGAATTAATATTGGTGTAGTACTAAAACAACAATTATCTTTTAGTATACTTGTTTCTGTATTCTTGATCTTGGAATGATAATAATGATAATATCTATATATGATAATGATGGAAGAATAACTTGTTTAAATTTATAAATAATACTAGTGGACTTGGGCGGCTTCGCCCGCTTGAACTATACGAACATTTATTAAATATATTTATGAAAATATTGTCAGTTTAAAGGTTGAATCCTAATAAACCAAGAAATACGTATTCAATGAAATATTTTGAAGAGTCTAAATTTCAAATCGTATAAAAATCGGTGGTGATTTAAATTTTTTTTCTATACAAACATTACCCCCTAACCCCTATTTCATCCCCTTAGGAGTTAAAAATTGCAAATTCCCGTCTTAGCGAGCACCTACGTCCTATAAATAACTCCTATGCAAAATTTCAGATTCCTAGCACTTGTAGTTTCTGAGATTTCGTGATGAGTGCGTGACCTTTCGATTATAGATAGATAGATATATATAGATAGATTAAAGTATATACGTATTTAAATTTTATTCATTACTATAATTTTTCGAGGCATTGCGTGTTCAGTGGCGGAACTCAACGCCGATTCAAAGTATAAATTACAAGGAATGTAGTACGTTCCTATCACCTGCACGGTCGCCATCACACACAACAATAAAAACAAAGCTCGTACTTCACATTGAAAGCCTATACGCTTAAAACTAGCGTGGGAGGCCATTTTGCTTGACGAGCTTGGGGTCGGCAATTCAGTCATCACTTCTTGGATCTATTAATGTTAATAATTCTATTCTAGATAAGAATAGCCATAGTATAAGTTATTTATGGAACTTTCATATTTTCTCATACGAAGAAATTTTTTTTTCTGGTCAGCGCTGAAATTCCAGTAAAATAAAATTGTATAGTATGGACAGATAAGCAACACTTATGACACATTTTAGTATATGAAATAAAAAAATATCTATAAAAAAAAATATTTTTGTCCTAATCGACTGTTGACAATGAAAAAAAAAATAGCGTCTGAACTATTATATAATATTAATAAACATTCTAGCAATATAACATGAAATTTTGTTTCCTTGTTGGTATTAAATAAGTGAGTGTACCAAATCCTCAAGCTGTAATCTGTTGATAGAAAGGTTTATATATATATATATATATATATATATATATATATATATATATATATACACAAATATATATCAAAGTATATTTGGCAGATTTCACCAGGGGTGTGGAACCATTGTGCGAACCCTCTTACTTCACTTTCTGAAGGGAGTGGGGTAGGTTAATTCAAACGAATCCGAGTTAAAGTTATAAGTTATAGGCGGTTTGTATTTATATTTTATGAAGTTGGTAAAAAAATTATTTGCCATTTACAGATATTCGCTCTTGAGAATATGAAAAATTTATTTATATTTTAATCTGTCGCTCTGATAACGAGATAAATCGCGGTATTATAGTGAGTAACGGAAGTATATTTACCGAGAATGGTTATAACACTAGGTTCCCAGATTCCCTCTGCAATTCCCCCAGCGATGGAGCTAAGAAATATGAACACATCAAAAATATATTTTAAATTTAAAAAATAGGTCAAAGTTTATATGCTCTCTATTTGTATCGTAGCAGCGTTGTATCTACAGGATACAAGAGATTCGACGGTATAGATCAATTTGTATGTGCCAGCATTCTTTGTCTGTAGTGCTCGAGATAGGAGTAAAGTAGGTATAGCTAAACTGTATTATACGATAGAAAGTCCTCGTCCTCATTCCGTGCTAAATATTTAATCTGGAAACCTGTCAGTTTAATTATTTTATCTGGAAACCTGTTTTACGTTTAAAAATCCATAGAAAAGATAAATGTCAAGTATTTTTTCACTGGACACTTACTACGATTATAGAATTACAAGATACAGTTTTATTTTTTAATATCACTTTTTACAGTAGTAGTACGCAGAAGAAATCTAGTGTTAAGACACTCCGTTCTTCATTTTTCGTTTAATTCCGGCTAGATACAATTTATTTTGTTTTTAACCTACTTTGTAGAAGTATTACAAAGTCAAACGATACTGTTGGTCTATATCTTAAAACTAAAGTAATATTTGTAACAAGATAAGATAGATCAAGTAGGTACGTAATGTATAAATAACTCCTGAAACTGAATTTGGAACGCTAATAGCAATTGTATTAAAGGGTCTCCATCCGTTACAGCAAATGTTCTACGCTAGTTAAATAAATGGACAGTTTGTGGGTTTGATTCCCATTATAGAAAATGAAATATTAATATTTCCATTTATTCGCTCTGGTGTCGAATCAACACGAAATGCCTTCGGAATTCGATGAAAAAAGGGGAACGGTGTGTTGTAACACTAGGTTCCCTCCGCCTATCCTACTGTGTACGGGATACGACGTGACTAATTGTTTTCTTTTTAATTTAATGTAATGGGTAGCGTTAAATTAAAGTAAAAAGTAAAATAATATAGCTAGTTAAATAACAAAAACCTCTGTGTGTATAAAATATTTCAACATAATTTCATTGCCGAGGCCCATATTAAAGAAAATACATTTTTCTTTCGCTGTCGCCGAGATCATCTTAAATATAATTTAATATAATGTTCGAATTTGATGGAGATGTTTACATTTTGTTAAGCTTCACGCTGTATTCCGTAACCTAACTTGACCTTATTATTAAGACACTCTGTTCCTCTTATGAATTCTAAAGGCGTCGCGTGTTGAGCGGCGGACGTTAACGCCGCAACGGCTATGTTTACAACAAATTATTAAAATTATTTAATTAAATAATATAAATCTTAGAAATACTTTAATAATTTAACACTCCATTCAAAACAGCATGCTAAATCTAGAGGAAGATCAGTTCTTACAAAAGACTTCTGTTTGTGCTAGATCATTATGCATCACCACGCGCCTATAACTGTGTAACAGTATCTCGTTTCCGCTCGCAGTCCCCCACTCTTTGAATGTCTTATTTATTATTAAAACATTGGTAGACTTCATAAAATTAATTATATTACTTGTTTTGGACAGAGAGTTCGATGTCTAAATTAACGAGCTTTCATAACTATTTTTATATTTTAGGCATGAGTTTTGTCACCGAATTTATGGGTTCGATTCCCATTTGAAGAAATTAAATATTTAATATTAAGAGATAAACTCTTCGCCCTAGTGGTCTGGTTCATGAGCAAAATGAGTTTCCACTGTATTACGGCATTTCTTTTGTTAACAGATGATCACTATGATTTTATGAGACCGACGCGACCTGTAAAGTCGCTTTGTTTCTCGTCATCGAGATGGAATACGCGCGCTTTGTAGCGTGCGCAGTGCTATTGCTATGTCCACTAGCACTTAGCCGGCTCGACGACGACTTCGCATTCGACAACAACGAGGAGTTCCAGGTCAGTCCCTCTCATTTCTGAGTAGTGTTTGTTTCAAAATATATATATATAATGTATCACCATTGATGATGATATAACCATTGTTATAAAAACAAAAAATAAAATTTTGCATATAATAAGACGATATAATGTACTGAATTTCAATTGTCTTTTATACAGTCTCGAATTTATTTCTGCGAAGAGGGCATTTGAAATGAATTTCTTTTGAATTTCCAGGTTGAATTAACAGCGAACCATTCAGAGATAGCAAAAAATGGCCTAAGAAGGTTATGGGGTGTTCCGGACACATCGGCCTACGTAGGACATCTATTTAGAATGGAAATCCCTAAAGAGGCTTTCTCTGGGGAGGTTTTAGCATATAAGGTACATTCTACATATATTTGAATCGTCTGGCAAATCGAGTTTTGATTCAACCTTACACAATTGTAGCGTTCATATGATACTTCTTGTGAATTCAAAAGTAAATGCAGAATATAAATTGAGAGCATTCTTTCATATTCATTCGGTATTTTAAAAACACATTAAATAAGTAATATTCTTAATGAGGTCTTTAATATCTCACGCCTAGATTTTGTAGTCATCAGTCTTTGAGTTATTTGACACCTATAAATGATCAGCTATCGTAATTTTGTTAAACAAACAAGCCATCTCCATCCAAAAATCCATACATAATGATTTTATTATAATTGACTAGAATGCCATCTCACTAAAACTCATATGTTCTAGGTTAAGAAAGAAGACGGCCGTCACTTACCAAACTGGCTGGCCGTGGACACGAAGCACGGGCTAATAAGCGGTGTACCTCAAAAGCAAGAATTGGGTTCCCATGCCTTCACTGTGGTCGCACACGGGCGTACACATGGCCTGACCGCTACCGACTCGTTTACTATTGAAGTAAGTTGAATGTTTCTTGTTGTAAATCTTCAAAGTATTAAGTTTTCAGTTCTTAAGGCGATAGTTAATTTGTACCATAATCTATTTAAGGCCAGTCGTGGCGTAGTTTCTCGCTCAGGTGCATGCATTGGTTCCAGATTTTAGTGGAAAAATAGGGAACAGAGTGTTTTAATTAGGTTCCCTCTGCCTACCCTACTGTGAAACTGATTTAACTATTAGATATATACTAGTAGTACGAGTAACTGTGTGGTCAACTAATCTTAACTAGATAATTCGCAGCTTGTCAACTTCCAAACGGAATAAGCATTATTTGACCTAATTTGTCTTTTGCTGCTATGATGTCACTATTAAGCCTGGTTTCTATTGCGAAAATGAGCGGTGAAATGAGCGGTCAACCGGTAAAGCTTAGGCGGATCGGAGTCCTTTCAAATAATATAGCTTCTAATAATTTGTAGTACTTTATAGTAGAACTGGGCTAGTTCATATCAAATTTTATTGCTAGTTAGGTTCTTTCCGCCTAAATACAGGTATTAGTATTTGAGCTCGCAAGCTTACTCTTCAACATAGTCCTTAATGGGTCTGCTCCGCTCGCGGTGGAAACCGGGTTTTAAGCTAAGATATCATTGAAATATTAATAATTGTAGTTGAATAATTTTTTTAAAATGTTTATTAAAATCTAAATTTAATTAATATAATGCATTTGTAAATAATAAAAAAGGTACGTTTTTTAGTTGTTTTACATATAAGCATATTGATTGTAAAAGAACAACGATTGCATTGATAACAGGTAAAAAGTGCTGATGAGAAGCCACAATCTAAATACGGCACGTGTGTGAACAACGAAAATAGACTGGTTTTGGTGATACTCATTGATGGCAACTTCCACAAGATTTCGCCGCGGCAAAGAATACGAGCGCTGATGGAGCTCGCCAGCTTTATGGCATTAGATGGGGTAAGTTTGATTTGGTTACATAAAAAAAAATCGGTAAAGTGCGAACCGGACTCGCCCACTGAGGCTTCTGTACCAATTTCAGAATTTATCATATAAGATATCCACACTTAGTGCCAAATATCATAAATGTTGGTCCATTAGAAGTATCCTATAGGTTTTGATTAAATGACAAATTTCATACAAAATGCAGCAAAATCGATGCAGAAATGCTCGTACCTTTTGATTGCTTTGACTTCAGAGCTTTAAGAGCCCATAGAATATTTGATATTATATTATAGGTCGGGATAGACGGATAAATGGTCAACAAAGTGATCTTATAAGGGTACCGTTTTTACCTTTTCAATTACGGAATCCTAATTAAGTATATGCACGACGACCTTTCAATTCAAAACGATGAAAACAATAAAATGCAAGGAAAAATACCTTTTTTAAGATATATAAATGTTTATTTTGCGGCTTTATAAGCTGGTAGATCGACATTATTCTAACATAAACTATATGAGAATATAACAAATGCTTTAACATTTGACAACTTTCATATTTAATATCTGTATGCTAATCAGGAATTACTGGAAAAGAAAATATCCATATATTGAAATTATATATGCATATAAATTTTGTACCTGTCAGCATTTGAACCAGGAAACCCAAAAATCTTAACAATATTCGCCACCAAGCCTTAGAATTTTACCTACAACATTCCTATATATTTAGAATAGAATTCTAAACAGTAAATTCCTGGTGTATCGGATTCCAATAACTCATAACTATTTTCTATATTTGAATATTTTCAACATTTTATTAAGCTATAAAACACGGACGGGAGTGCGCTTCCTGTTCGACCCACTATCGTGTTTCTGTAGCATGAAAATGAATTTTCTTTTATAAATTTTGAAACGAAATCATTAACCGAGACCGCCGTGGTTAAGGGGCTCAAGGGTGTGACTATAATACGACAGATGTGGGTTCGATTCCCACTCGACGGAATTAATTAATTTGTTTGTTTATATCTTCACTTTTGGCTCTGGCACCAAGGCGTAAGCCCGACGTTAACTTTCGCCACTTTAAATGTAAAAAACGGATTGTTTTAACACTAGGTTCCCTCTGCCTACCCTGCTGTGTGCTGAATACAGCGTGAAGCTGGAAAAAAAACGTTAACGACAACGTAATCTTCTACTTTGCTTTAAATATTACGTGTTTTTTTTTAAAAGGCAAGTAGTAAAACAGTAGATCATCTATCTAAAGTAAAATACGACAGCTATTAAAGCATTTTCTCTCCTCATTTTAATGAAAGAGAATGTATTTGCGTTGATTAAACGTGAGTGTATAATTTTAAAAGGATATGGGCGCTCGTGACTAGATTTTTAAAGTAATCTCTCTCTGCCTACAAAGGTTACTTTGCATTAGTGACTTTAATGTTCAACTTAGCTTTGATGTTTCATAATATAATTACAGTTTTGAAAAAAGATATACTTTTCATGTGGATTTATCTTAAATTTAACATTTTTAATGACAAAGTAAACAAAATATATATTTTTTTGTAATTTTTATAATTTTCTTCTTTTCGAAATAGGTCGTAGCGCACATGCCAGGGTACAAGCGTGTGACTGTAAATGCTTCAGGTTGTACGTTCGATTACCACTCGAATTAATTATTTAATATCTTCATTTTTTCGCTCTTCAGTCGAGGCAAAACGCGGCGTTAAGTTTCGCCACTTAACACGCAATGTCTCTATAATTCGGGAAAAATTGATGAGCGGAGTGTCTTAACACTTTGTAGTTATAACTAAAAAACTTAAAACTAAAAAAAAGAAAAACAATCTCGGCGGGTTAAGCTGTCAGTGAGAATAAAATGACTAGACACTGTAGTCATTAAGTTTTCTTCAAACAAAAATCTTACTTGGTCAACCATTTGTTTGTTTAACGTTCTCAACTGACAAGTCCTACTTGAGAACGTGACTAGAAACGTTATTTATAATATAGGCGTTGCCCCGGTTTCGCTGACAAATACGGCATTATTATGGCCTATCGAGCTCTTCAGTTTTCTAAATATACAGAAAATAGAAAATAAAGTGATATCTCACTCTCTTGCTGTTATCAAGAATATTCAAAGAATTGAAACTGCCGTGCTACAAATGTTCTAATAATAAAAGTTAAATAGTTTAAAGTATAATATTGTGAATTTATTTGAAATATAAGTTCTACCCGGAACTAATTAAATACGCTTTCCCAACCACAGCAGCCACGATTTTAAGCGGAATGTGAAGAACGCAGTTATTTAACTTAACTTAGCTTCCCGTTGTATCCCTAGCGGAGCAGACAGAGAGAACGGAGCGCCAAACGCTACGGTATATTTTATTTACTTAGATTCAATATTCTTTTTGAATACCTACTAAGCAAATAAGTGGAATAATCTTAAAAACATTTTAACGTTTTTAAAGAGTTACCCCTAACCAGAGAGGGAAAACTTGGAATTTTTGTTTACTTAGAAATATCCGCAGAGAAATCCCGCTTCGGTCAATTTTTTATACGTTTTCCAATAAAAATATTTGAGCTTAATATTTTATTTCTTTACTTTAACAACACTTTATAAAGCTAATCACGCAAACTGAAACTTCTAACGTGCCATTAACTTACCGACTTACCTACTTTTCTCAAACTACCTAACTAGATGTACCTGCTAGTTTGCGTGAGGCCTGAGGAGGTCGCATGCCTCCACTCGTTACCTCAGCGAGGTTTCCATACGGTCGTCGATATCGAGTTTACTATAAGTGCTCATTATAATTTCTTTTTACATACCTTTAATTAGGTCATAGTTACTTTGCAAACCAAACAAATGATTCTTATTGAACGACGTTCTAATTAATGAAAATAAAATTGTATTAGTATTTGAATAACATGTTGGTGGTTGAGGTCGACGTAGCGCAATGGCACAAACGTGTCACTTTAGACGTGACGGTTCTGGGGTCGATTCTCACTCGGGGGAACGAATTATTATTTATTAAGATTTAGACTGAGTGCGACCGAATTAAATTTAAGACGAATTCTCAATTTTCATTATCTAATTATTATATTAATATCAATAAAATATTACATATCAATTTTTTTAGATAAAATAAACGTTGGAAAATTTAAATTATATTATGTATATTTTTTTTTTCAGGACGAATTTTGGATGGAACCCTACAAGGCTGAATCTGCTCAATCTCACACAGTTCTCATGACCGGTGTGGGCACAACGAAACGGAGAAAATCTGAGGCGACTACTGCTATTTATTTAAACGTGAGTACATACCAGTACTACTTAATTGATCCGAGCAATCAGTAAAAGTAAGGAAGTATCAAACTTTACAAGCGATGGAAGTAGACTTCATTCTCGCTTAAAATATTTATATTTCTTCATATTATTTCCATAATCTGGTCTAATAAGATAAGACTTGGCGGTAAGGTAAAACTTGTGGTTGGCATCCGCCACCGAACATGAAATATCTATAAAATAAATGGATATTAAACTAATTAATTTTTGCGCTTACCTCACTACTTTCTTATTATTATAAGACTAAATTTATTCCTATTATTAGAAATGGACGTTTATATTCAAATATTCTTTTTAAAATAGGTGGGTTGCGGCGAAAAACTCTGGTCGCGGCACAAAGTCCTTGTAGCAGGCTTAAGGGAACAGTCTCGTGATGGCACGCTTCACCAAGTACTACGTCTGCCAGTACTTGGCTGGCGGCTGGTTGGCATAAAGCCGTTGCCACGACTTAAAAGACAGGTAAATAGTCTAAGATAGGGAAAACTATTACCCTGGAATTTCCTTTTCAAATTAATTGTCAGAAGAAAACAAACATATTATGCAAGCGAGTTACTAAATACTTAAAGCTTTGACTTACACACTCTTCTACAGAGTGTCAACAACTCTTAGTCAATAACTACATAGCAAATATAGATTATCTAAGAACCTTTGAGGTCAGTGACGTAGTGGCGTAGGGACACCAGCGTACTTTTGTAATTGCGACAGGTTGTATATTCGATTCCCAGTCTTACTCGAAGCTACTTTTAATTTCTTTTGGAAAAGAGACAAAGCGCGACATTGAGTTCCGCGGCTTAACATCTCCCTCTGCCTACCCTGCTATACTACACGTACACTACAACGTAACGCTAAAAAAAACCTTTAAAAAAGTATATTTGTTACAAGTATTAAAAGTATATTTTTTAGTTTAGTCTTTTATAATCACAATAAATTTTAATAGGAAAATTACAAGTATTTAATTTACTTATTTAATTTACTTACTATTTATTTAATTTTAATTTTATTCTATTTTTTTAATATTAAATTAATATATTATTATATTTTCACAATATTTCAGTCACCTCTCGACGAAGGGTCCGGCGTGTACGACATGTACGACGAGGAGAACGACGATCAATACAGCGGCTACGACGAGGACGATGAAGAAGACGACTACACTAATATAGACGTTGCGCCAGATATCGTAAGTAATTAGTTTATTGAACTTATATATATTTATTAATACATATAATAAGGACCACCCTGAAGCTAGCTGTAGATATCGGTTTAAAGTTTTTTGAGAGTGACCAATGCGCGAAATTTCAGAAAGTCTAACTTCAGGACGGCTACAACTCGTCTATTGCACTTTACGTATATAATATGTTGCCCTATTTGGTGTTGCATATAGGAATGAAATTGCTCTAACAAAAATATAAAATTTTATATTTGATACTAAATTTAAGAAATTAAACAAAAGCAAATTATTATTATTTATTAAATTTTATGTACAAAAAACATTTGTCAACAAAAAATACTATTTATGCGAAGTAATTCATGAACATCTCAATAGAAAATTTGTTTTAATATACTGTAATATGCTAACCTAAGCAGAAATTGCTTTCAATGTAAATAAAGATGGCGTTAAATGTCACTTTGCGCTCGGTTTTACTGTGTCTTAATCAATATAATGTCTGTGTCGATTGAGTAATAACAAAAAAATGGTAGTAAATAACAAAATATTAAGCCGTTCATTTCTTCATCATATACCTATCATATAATATTGCATGAACATTATTATAATCTGGCAAAGTAAAAAAGACCAAATTATATTTTTAATCTGTTAATTTAATTGTTAGAATGTTATTTAAATATTGTGCTAAAATATTTAATATAAATCTTTGCCAGGTTATAAAATATCTCCTATAGTCATTATTAATACATGTCATGCATAGTCTTTAGTTAAATGTTTCGAAAAGTCTCATACTGCATCCATTTATTCATTGGAATTTTATGCTTATTTAACATTGTTCCTTTGTCATCGATGAAACATTCAACCATTTTTCCAATGAATAAAATATCTGAAATAATTTCAGTTCTACTAACGTAACTAAATAATTTAGAATTTTCTATTAATAGTTTCTGATCTACTATGAGGTCCGGAAATTATAATAAATTAAATTAATGAATGAAGTACAACTAAATATATAAAAATATAAAATTCAAAACAGTTTTGTACCTGTATATTAAATTCTAGTAGTTATAAATGTTAATAATATTGTATGTGGAATGGAAATCTTGCACTCAAAACACTGCAAATGTAGAACAAACTCCCCGGGACCACTGCATGGTATGCTAAACATAATACTAACTATCAGTCTTAACTTTAACATAAAATAATAAAATTTTATGCCTATTCTAATAAAACTATAAAATTCATATTCCTAAGATGTCCACAACAAATCAAAAAAAAATTTTATAAGTCAAATATAGATTTAACTTCGAATGTTAACACATATACATCTTTTATTTTACATACGTTACAAATTCATTATCATCATGTCTTGGGCGTTATTCTCAGTTGTTTTCATGAACAATTCTCACTTTTATCATTACATTAAACCATTATTAGGATACATTTCAGTGTAGATTTTGTTTTGTGGTTATTTAAAATATAAAGAAAATAATTGTACCTAACTGTTGTTTTAAATGTTTTCATATTAATATAATAAATAACCACACACCATTACTACAACCTATTATTACATAGAGAATCACTAAACAAAGTCCTTCCTTAAAACACTTAATTTAGTTAAACATAGTCTTAAAATTGTTATATTAGTAATGTTACATAAAACACAATTATGTATATTATACAAGTAACATTGCTATTATACAAGTGGGTGGCAGTACTAACGTAGTGTGTACCGCGCGGCGGCAGGTGGGAGTCCCCAACCCCCCGCACCCTCACCGCCACCACCACGGCCAGCACCCCGCGCCACACACCACCACCGACACGTTTCAGACCGAGACCCCCGACGCGACGACGACGACCCCGCCCCTTCAAACATCCGCCCCAACATCCCCAACCCCAACCCCAGAACCCCCGACACAGACCCCCGAACCCCCAAACCCTTCGCAAGCCGCCCCGCTCCGAGAGGAGTCGTCGGAAACCCCCGACTCGACCACTAATATGTATACAACGGAGGTTTGTCCCAATCTCCATCGCATGATTTGTGATTTGTCTTGTATTGTCGTGTGATTGTGTGGTGGTATTTTTGGTTTGTTTATTCTTGTCTGACTTCTGGACATTTTGCACGTCAGCCGCTGGATGACCTTGTCCCGTTTACAGGGATGACATTACCATACTGTTGTAGCCTGAAGTTTATCGCTCGAGTATTTAAGTTAATTAATTTCTAATATATTAACGCTATAAATACTAACTTTTAAATATATTTTATTTAGAATTTTCAGTTCTTTTGGTCTACTGCAATTATATTGGAATATTTTATTTTTATACTCATTTTTGATTTGACATGGGTATAGTTGCATTTTGATAGTATACTTATTACCTTGCATACGCCATAGTAGTATAAAGTTTTGCATTTAGTCTTAGTTTAGTTTTTGTTTTTAGTAGAATTCTTTTAAATTAAATAAAAAAATATATATTTTCTATATTAATTTTGTTTAATGTTGTTTCATTCTGTACAGAATCAGAATTCAGTGAAAATCACTCCATACTCAGAATCGGCCTCGGAGTCTACTAACATTAACGTCACCAAGGAAGCTGCGGAACGCAATTTCCACCATGTACCTGTAGTAATAGTACCTGAAGAAATAACCACATCTACAGAACCAGAATTGGTATGTCTATATTAATTATTAATGAAGTATTTTTTAATATCACATTCTGAATCTAACTCACATTTTGTAGAGGTTTATTAAACACTAATTTTATCTCGTGTGGGAGTGGATTTTCTTAACAAGGGTTAGAATAGACAAGGAATCTCAAATCACATTGTAATTTAATTTGTACATACATAAACTAATCTTAAGGATGTAATGGCAGCTATTATTTTATATATAGATACACTATTTTAATTTTTTTAATTTGAAAATAAAAATTAAATTCAAGTTCATTATAAGAAAATAAAAAGGCTGCCACTATATCTGAATTCCATCACGTTGTGAGCGTCCGCATGGCACTTTCAGCAAACTGTTATTATACGCGAGTCCAACGAGCTACCCGTGTCATCGGAACTACCAACAACACAATCCGTAACTGAAGAAGTCTTAACCACTCCGATGACAACATCAAGTACAACAACAACGACTTCAACAACAACATCAACGACAACGTCGACGACAACGGAAATGACATCCACGTCAACGACAACGGAAACGACGTCCACGTCAACGACAACGCCCTTACCCGTTACTATTGTAACCGTACCAGTGACTACGCCAACGACAGTACCAACGGAAATTACTACTGAGGAAGTAACTAGACAGGTCTGTCGACATACGTTTTTGTGCATGCTTCGAGATTTTTCATGGACGCCGTTGATTTTTTTTTGTTTAGTCATTATGTATTATATGTATTTATATTATATAGTTTTAAATTAATATTTTGTAAATACCGTTATGTATTTATATACTAAAGTAACTTGCTCGAGTTACATGTCATTTGTTGAAATTAGTTTGGATTGGAATTCATTATGTGGTATATATTAATGTGGGAGGGATTATTCAAAATTCATTATTTTCTTTCTCATACTAATTACATTTTAAGATAAATATTATGTTATAATTAAAATTTTATTTAATTTATATTTTTGAATATATACATTTGGCTTTATTAGCACTTGGGACAAATGCAAGCAATAGCTAGCTGCAAACGCTAAAAGCTAAACTAACTAATAATTACATAAAATATATTAAAAATAAAATTTGTATAATGTAATGTATTTTGCAAAAAAAATAAACAAATTCTATCTTCTAGGAAACAATGACATCAACGGACCGAACTAGCACCATAATAGGTAGAACAACGGAAACCGTTCCGTTCCCAATGCCGGTAAATCAACCCCCAACCCTCAAGCATCATATGAAGAAACTAGCTATCACAGCTGGCAAAGCTTTCAGGTATGGTATCATGCATATAGCATGTCAGAAGAGAGAAATAGAGATCCTAGTGCTAGCCTACACTTTGTCCTCTAATTTTCCGCCCGAATTGTCTCCTAAAGACAATAGACACACAGACAGACACACCCCAGACAGCATATTCAATGTGTCAAATAAAACGCTATTTTAACGATAAGGTCGCCCTTTGTACATTGTATACATATACAATGTATTTTCTTTTACCCTTTTATTCTGTTTTAATTTTTTGTTTACTTTTTATATTATTTTTGTGCTAAAATAAAAAGTTTTATTATCATAAAAAATATATTATTTACAGATATATCATCCCTGCCGACTTATTCACTGATCCAGAGGAAGGTAGCAATCTAACTTTCACGATGTACGAAGCTGACAATGTACCCCTCAGCAAAAACTCGTGGATACAATTTATTCCTAATGAAAGAGAAGTATATGGATTGTAAGTTAATGATTTTTTTCTAACTTACAGCATAAATTTTAATAAATACTGGTTGTGGGTTCGATCCCCACTCGAGGAAAGGAAATATTTATTTAAATTTATATTTTCACTTCTTCGCTCTGGTATCGAGGCAAAGCGCGGCGTTCAGTTCCTGCATCTCAATACCTCTCAACATGCCTCCAGAATTCGGCGGAAAATGAGAAACGAAGTGTCTTAAAACGAGGTTACATCTGGCTATCCTGCCATTTTTAAACCAATAATAATAAAATCTGTTATTTTTAGGCCACTCGAAGCGCACGTGTCTCGCTGGAACTTCATAGTAGAAGCGCAAGACAGCGAAGGACTAGTAGCTCGAGGACCTTTAGATATAACTGTACAGCAACACAAGAGCGGTAGAACCATCAATCACCAGTTTATAATGCAATTTAAACTATTAAAACAATACAATTATACCTCCGTCGATTGGCAAATTAGAGTATTGGAAGGCATCGTCAATCTATTCAGGGATACCGACATGGACCATTTGACAGTTCTAAATGCAACCCAAAATGGCGACCTGTACGAGTTTGTTTGGACTAATGATACTCTGCCTAAAGATCCTGCCTGTCCAATGGATGATATTAATAGGCTTATGAAGGTAATTTTTAAATGGGTTTATTTATTTTGTTTCTAACACGTTTTTATATCTATAAGTATCAGTAAATATCCAAAATTAAGACAAATTGAAATTGTCTGTTGTATCTAAACATCACAATATATTAATATAGAAAGTAATTTACCCATCAACAGAACAAAATTAATAGAAATTAAGTATTGATATAATAATATAAAGATGTAATTTTAATAAATTTCCAACAAATATATTACATGTAGTCCAATTAAAGTAAAATTTCCAGATCTTGGAATCAGTCAGATGTCGTACATGTCGTGGCTGGCTGCGGACCACCAAATAACATTTAATCAAATTAAAATAATTTTCCAGATAATGGAATCGGAAAGCTCCCCCGGCTCCCCGTCCGCGGGCCTGGCGCGCGCCATGTCGCCCGACCTCAAAGTCGCGGAGGTGCGCTGGCGCGGCGCCGGCCGGTGCGCGCCGCCCGCGCCTCCCGCTGCCACACGCGCGCCCGATACCTACCCGCCCGTCACGCGCAACCAGGTCGACCACCTCACGGCCACCGTCGGACACCTGCTCATATACAAAGTGCCCGAGGTCAATTGCTTTATTTCTACTATTATCATTGCCCAAAATGGTGCTAGTCACACGCACTGAAAATACTTAAAAACGCTCCCAGACTTATTAACAACGGGCACCAATAGTCCTTTAATGTATCTTTATAAATATCATAATTAATCATTATAAAAAATTATACTGTCTAGTATACTCATATTTTATTATCAAAGAGGGATACATTTTTTAGTCTCCCGTTGGTGAGACAAGAATCCGGGCCATCATCATCATCATCTTACCGCCTTCTGCATTCGGTCGGTGATCCTCATATCAAACCGAATCTTAAAAATATATGTAAAATAAAAACGAATAACTTTCTCTGTATAACAGGATACATTCTTCGACCCAGAAGACGGTAGCACCCGCAACCTGCAGCTGTCCCTTAAGTATAGTGATCGTTCAGAAATACCATCAAACCACTGGTTGCAGTTTGATGCCAGAAATCAAGAATTCTATGGACTGCCCACTTCAAGTGATGAAGGAAGCGTGCATTACCAGCTGGTAGACTATATATTTTATTATGTTAAATGAAATAAATGAATAATAATGGGAAAATGAACATAATTAATTCGTCCACATCCGTTGTGTTAATCCAATACTGCCATTGCACCAAGACAGCCTCAATCTTTATACTAAATATAGATAAAAGACTGAAGTGTTGACTTGTAGATTTTTATATCTTTATTCAGTTACCTTTACGCTGTATCCATGACGGGGTTGTGAAATTAGATCTTTACTTACATATGAAAAAGTAAAAAACTATAAGTTTTTAATTTTTTTGTTTTTAACAGTTGACTTTCACAACTAAAACTAGAAGTATCAATGTCACTTCTATTATTAAATCATGTTATAGCTATTTCATGTAATTTATTATGGTTCAGATGCAAAAAAAAAACAGAAACGAAATTATTATTTATCGTAAATTATTAACGTTAAATTATATAGATAAGGCAAGCCTAATTAAAAAAAACTTATGTTTATATCTAAATTTTAATAAATTGATTTAACTCCAGATCGCCGAGGACTCTACAAGGAAGAGCGCCTACGACAGTCTGATAGTGGAAGTGGCTAAGGCACCCACCATCCGTCCTACAGTCGAATTCCAAATGACAATGGACCCTTCACCAAATTTAGTCGACAATGCGAATAATAAACGAAAAGTTGTCGAGAAACTGGCAGCTCTGTTTGGACAGAGAGAAACTGATAATATAAGAATACATAGTATTACGGATAATCCCACTACTATTATATGGTAAGTTATTATAAAATTTAAATAGAATGAACTATAAGTAGTGAAGTTAAATTGTGTAGTGATTTTATTATTATATTGAATTTAATTATTATATTAATAAAAAAATATTCAATAATTGCAGCTAAATTATTAAAATATAATATTAATTATACAATTTTTGTTTTAGGTACAACACAAGTTTACCAATGGATAGATGTCCACAACGAGAAATCGAAGAGCTACGCAAAATGATAATAGTAGATGAAAAAGGAGCCATCGGCGGCAATCTTAAAGAGCACGTCGATCAAATATTCGATAAAGACTTGAAAGTTATGTCCATTCGTCTCATACCCCTAGGACTTTGTGCTGATCAAAATACTAAAATTCAGAAACCCATGGTACCAGTGCACAGTGGTACCAATTTACAAAATAAGGCCACTAGTGCCGGTCCCGAATATTCGGACTATTTGGTGACTTTTGTCATTCCTGCGGTCGTCATTGTATGCATGATCGTCGTTGCTGGTATTATTGCTTGCGTCTTGTATAGGAGACGTCGAACAGGTGAGATTTGTTTACGACATTTATTGAATTAATATTTGTGTTTTATTTTATATATTGGTTTCTGTAATACGTATGTTATTTGATTAGAATGATTACAGTTATTTTAGATTAATATTTATTTCGTATTATATATAAAGTACATGCAATAGTATCAATGTTTTTTTAATAAGAAAATATTTTAAACTATAGCGGATGCAAATTCTTGACACGAACAAGGTGATTTATTGACTTAATACAGTAGAGCACTTCAATTATGCCATACGTTTCCATTTATACTTCTATTCTCTCGCTCTATTAGATTTCTCACTGAACTCAAATCCTAGCACCTAATTGTTTTGTAATACGCACCACTGCACAGTATGTCTACTGTAATTGAAATATTATTGTTAAATTAATAATAAACTTATTCAAATATAAATTAAATCATCATATAAACAGGCAAAATGAGCGTTGGCGACGAAGAAGAGCGTCAAGCGTTCCGTTCAAAAGGCATCCCGGTGATCTTCCAAGATGAGCTCGAAGAACGGGCGGACGCAGAGCCTGCTGATAAGAGTCCTGTTATCATGAGGGAGGAAAAGCCTCCCCTGTTACCCCCTGCGCCCGACTACCGCGGGGACGACGCCCCCTACCGCCCCCCGCCGCCATTCGCCGCCTCCCGTACCCCGCCCCGCCCCAAAGCTACCCCTACTTATAGGAAACCACCACCATATGTACCTCCTTAATTACTTTACCAGTAAAGTCTAATTATAACAAACTATTTAGTTGCCACATCGTAGAAGTGACGATTTTATGTAAATTATTTTACATTCAGTCCTGTTTTTAATATCGAGTTGATAATATGATCTGATCAAACGTTAATTAAGGATTTTATGTCGACGGGATTAGAAAATCGTCAATTCTACGATACGGCCACTACAATTATACAGATTACGTAAACGTTAGATGGTGAAGATGTAATTTTATATTTTAAAATAATTTTGCTTGAACGTTAAGATTTTTGCTTTTACTTTTTATATGGAAATGTGCACTGTTTGTGTAAAATTACGTCTTTGATATCCTAACTATATTATATTATGGGAAATTAAGATTATGAATTTTCCAAAATAATGTCAAAGGCGAATACTTTGAAAAAATCCAATTAATAATATATATTTAATGCATCTCAAGATATTTTAATTTGGATTTCTTAAAGTATTCGTGTTCGTGTAAAATAAATTCGTACATACGTATCGCGCCAAAGGGGTCTAAAATTTCATTTCTTAAATTTTTATAAAACTAGTCGAATCATTAATTTGCAAATTTTCTAACTTTTTTATTACTTTCATTAATCAGCGTATAGTATTTTTTTACAAGCATTTAGGGAAAAACTAAATTATGAATGCATTTATTACGAAAATTATTATAAATTTAAGATAACGAGAACGAACCTCATAACGACTAAAAAGGAATTGTGCACAATTATAATGTGACTACGAATTTCTTGTATTTTAAGGGATGTCACGAGGTAGCTTTGGAGGTGTAGTTGTATTACAGTATGTTTATGGTTGAATTGTAAATTAAGTCACTTTAAGTGTTGCCAGTGTCTTCTCGGAAAATTTTATTGCTAACTCAAGTTAACATATATAACGTACCTTACAAAAAGAGACTTAAAATGAATAATTAATTATAGTTTTTTTGCGTTAAAATATATATTTTCCGAACTGGCAACACTAGTCACATTACACTAGAATGTTGTTACGGTAGAACATGTTACATTAGCTCTACTATAATACAGTTTCCTTATGCAAAATGAAAATATTTATTTTCATTTGCAACCGACTGCCACTGAATTATTTTAAGCGATGTGATGAAATGATATAAAACCATAATATATATAACGTATAAGTCTAGACCAAAAACAGTTCTATACGTGTGTTGGCTAAACGTGCCATTGTTCGACAGTTGTTGTGTAAATTACTTTAATAAACATATCGGTAACAGTAGCCTTTAGCTTAGATCTTCCATACACGAAGGTAGGCTGTGTGTATGTGAATTGTGAGAGTAGAACACAATGTTAGACTTTACCGACTTAAGACTTAAAGCACATTATATATAAATCTATAAAAATATGCGATATTGCGCTATTAAAAAAAATGTTTATCGATTGTATACTCCGTTTATAAGGAGTTCGTACATAATAAATGTTGTGAAGCGAATTTTTCTTTACGCTTTAGCGATCGATTAGTTTATGGATAAAAATTAAATATACGAATAACTGGCGTGTACATTATAAATAACATGTGTTATACAACTGACCTTAGTTTTAGGCTACGAATAGATATTTTTTAAGAAATAAAATATCATTTTGTACTTGTCTAATTATTACCATAGACTTAAGATTAATCAAATTATGTAAACGATAGGAATTTAAACGAAACGAGCTATAAAGTAACGTTTTTTTCTTACGGATGTATTTTTTTCTATTGTATACTCATTTAGATTTTTGCATTTATAAATCTTTTTAGTCATATACAATTTTATAGAACAGCTACAATGTTTTAATTTTTTATTATTATATATTTTTTATTTCTTAGTAGTTGTACTTAATGATGTCCACATGAACCGTACCATTTTATCATTATTTCGTATTTATCTATGACAGCTATTTTATTTAATCATATTTCATCAAAACGCACATAATTTATGTAATTATTGAGTTTTTTTTTCTATTTTAATAAAATGGTCTAGCATTTATCTTGGTTTCATTTAACTCTATATTATATCTAATCTAATCTAGCTTCACGCTGTATCCTTAGCGGGGTAGACAGAGAGAACGGAGCGCCAAACGCTACGGTAAGAGAGGTATCTCTTACCGCTCACCTTACCGTCATAAATCTTTTTTGCCATTCTTTCATCACTCGTTCGACATGCTCAAACTAGCTGAGCACGTTCTTCTTCATTCCCACCGTCACATCCTCGCTAGTACCGGCTATTCTGTGTATCTGTTTATTGTAGATCTACGTTCAGCTAAGCTAACCCAGCATTCATCTTACTTTCACTCTTCTCCTGTAATACCCACGTTTCGCTGCCGTATAATAGCGTCGGTACCAATACTGCATTGTGTACGGCCAAACATGCAGTTGTGCTGACGTTTCGCCGCATTCTTAATTGCATTTGCATTACATTATGATTAAATAAATTTCTTTTGAAGTTGAAAGAATGAATAAATTAAATATACAGAAATAAATAATAAATATATATAAAAGTAATTTTAATCTACTCAATATGACACGCCATTATAGTTATTAACGAAATTGATGCTATAAAAATTCCTAGTCAAACAAAACTCTCTTCTTGTGTTTTCTATTCACACCGTTTTACATGTAAGGAAGCGTATTGTATACATTTTTATATACAACATGGGATCTTTATTTTCTCTGTGAAAAATTAATACAGTAGTTGTCAAAGTTAATTGTCAAATATGTGAAATGACAAAAAAAAAATAACACATCTAATTTTCTAATTTTATTACAAAGAGGCACTTAAGTAATATTTCATTGCACTTAAAATAAGAAAAAACATGGAAACTACGCCCGATAATGATAATGAATATAAAAAATGCAGAAAGAAGCAAAATAAGTTTAGTTTAAGAAAAGTTCGGTTATCCTTAAAGTTCAGGCCCGATATACTAAAGATGGTTCTAAACATGAGGCTAGTTATAAAAAAGAAAAAGGATTTAATAAAAAGTTTAAAACATAATTTAAAAATGGTAATGGTTTCTTTACTTTGTGACAATAATTAGAGATTATCTCATAGTATATTAAAAAAATAAGAAATCATTCTTATTTGTAATATGATTTTTTTAAAAAAGCATTTGTTTAATAGGGATTCAGTAAAAGAAAGACCACATGTACTCAGACAGATGAAAACATCTTGGACAATGAAAGTACTGTAGAAACTTATATACAAAATAAGAAAGATTCCTACACTCAAACTTTGGAAACAAAGTGTACTGATACTTCAAAAGAAGTATTAATAGAAAATAATGAAGATTCATCATCAAAATCATGGAATGTGCAATCCAATGGTGACAATGAGAAAAGTATTGCTGAACAAGTTAAAGAAGTAGCACAGAGCACCCTTCAAGAAAGTGGCATGGTGTATGTTGAGTCAGCAGGGATGTACTATGATTATAAGACTGGTTATTACTATAATTCTGTAAGTAACTTACAATAATCAATAACAAAATATATTTAGAATTATAAAACATCTGATAAAGGCTGTGATGGTGGTGGTGATGCACAGAATTCAAATAAGAATATTACACTTATTCTTATTCAGCATAGTATAATTGTTTTTGATTGTTAGAATTTTGTTCTTTCACCTTTCGGCTTGTGCTTGGCATTTATATGACCCAAAATTATTAACAATAAACCTATGAGCGCTATTACATGTGTCTAGTCATATTCATACTGAAACAATATGTTTTGAGCACAATACTGATGACATAAAGTCATAATATGTCTAATCATATATTTTATTACTGAAAATTTGTAATCTTAATAATTATAATAAATTTGATAATTTTATTAACAACTTACAATGAATATCAGATTATGGGGGGTGCTAGATTACACCAGGTGCTACAATAGTAATGTATCAATTTTTCATGTTGTAGGAACTTGGTTTATATTATCACACTGACACTGGTTGCTATTACTACTATTCAAATGAAAAACAAACTTTTGTTTTTCATTCATATCCTGAAAAGAGTGCAGAAAATGAATCTTTAAAGGCCCATGAAAGGAGAAAGGCAAAGAAAAATAAAAAGGTAAATTTATTTTTAATGATTTAATAATTAATAGTATTAGTTACTTAGTAGTTATTTTAAAGAATTGCTACAAACTTCAAAAATAATTGAAGCATACAAGATTATTTACTTATTTTTTTTCTTTTTTAGGCCTCCCGTTCTGATGATGTTGAAAACCTGACGAAACAATTCACTCAGGTTTCACTCCGAGGCTCAACCGCCTTAGGTAAATAGATTGCTACTAGTTGCTACCAAATACAAACATCTGAAATGTTATATTACAGGAAAAAGAAGGTGAAAGCAAGCCTAAAAGAAGAAAAACTGAAACAAAGAAGTTGACAAAAACTGTAGACTCTAAAAAAACAGATGATAATACAGAGACTGTCAGTGAAACAATAGAAAATAAAAAAGATGAAATCATTATGAAGACACCATCAGTAGAAGAAGAGCTGGAAGATGGAGAATGTAGTGAAACTGGTAGTGAAGCAGATAATGAAAGCACTTCTACGGAAAGTGATGATGGTAAAGGATCTTTTGTTGTTCAATGATTGTTATAAGTTAAAATTTTAATACAATGAATAGTTAATTGAAAACATAGCTATACACATTGTACTACAAATCTCATTTACATTTGCAAAATGATAATAAAATTTATATTATATTATACAATACTTTGCCAAGGTGTATGCCAAAAAAGGGCATAGAGGAGTAAAGTTTCATCCATTTTTAAGATATTGCTTGTTCAATGGTGACAGTTGACACTATGCTTTATATAAAAAGCTGAAGATAAAAAATAAAAAATGTTAATATGTTTTCCCCCAAAGTAGATAGAAAAAACTTAATATTAATATATGATAATAGGCGGAAAGTGAGGATACGAGGTGTGTTCAAAAAGTAAGGTGACTTTGTATTTTTAAGAAAAAATCTTTATTTATTTATCAATATTTATGTTGTCCCCTTCAAAGTAATCCCCCTCAGATACAATACACTTATGCCAACGGTTTTTCCAATCGTCAAAGCACTTCTCATAAGCACTTTTCGGTATAGCCTTGAGCTCTTCCAGCGATGCAGTCTTTATCTCTTCAATCGTTGCAAATCTCCGTCCTTTCATAGGTCTCTTTAGTTTTGGGAACAAGAAAAAGTCACATGGGGCCAAATCCGGTGAATATGGTGGCTGAGGCATGATTGTGGTGTTGTTTTTGGCCAAAAAATCTCTCACCAGCAAAGATGAGTGAGCAGGGGCATTATCGTGATGCAAAAGCCATGAATTGTTTTTCCACAATTCCGGACGTTTTCTTCGTATTGCTTCTCGCAAACGGCGCATAACTTCAAGATAATACTGTTTATTGACCGTACGTCCATATGGTAAGAACTCCTGATGCACCACGCCGTGGTAATCGAAGAAAACAGTGAGCAAAACTTTGACATTTGATCGAACTTGGCGTGCTTTTTTCGGTCTTGGCTCATCTGGGCTCTTCCATTGGGACGATTGGACTTTGGTTTCGATATCATAACCATATACCCATGATTCGTCACCAGTTATGACCCTTTTGAGTAAATCTGGGTCGTCGTTGACGTCATTCAACAGTTCTTGAGCGATGCTCATGCGACGGTTCTTTTGGTCAAAATTTAGCAATTTCGGAACAAACTTCGCTGACACACGTCTCATGCCCAAAACGTTAGAAAAAATTTCATGGCACGAGCCAAGCGATATACCAACATCCTCAGCAACTTCTCTGATAGTGATTCGACGATTTTCCAGAACAATTTTCTTCACTGCTTGAACGTTTTCATCAGTTGTTGACGTGCTTGGGCGTCCAGAGCGAGGCTCGTCATTGGCATCTTCCCGGCCATCTTGGAAGAGTTTGTACCACTTGTAAACATTTTTTTTACTCAGAACAGTTTCACCGTATGCCACTGTCAACATTTTAAGTGTTTCGGAGCACTTTATTTTATTTTTTACACAAAATTTGATGCAAATCCTTTGATCCATATTTTTCGATAGCAAGAAATCGCCGAGCACGCAAAACACTTATAACCTTTACGCCTCTCCCAACCAAACAAAAAATGCTATACACTTGAAACTTGGTACAGATGTTCGGGAAGAGTGTACCAACATAACAAAATAAAAAAATCGATAATCGAAAGTACGTTGCCCGCCAAATTTGAAAAGTCACCTTACTTTTTGAACACACCTCGTATACCTTCGTAATGGGAGGATCACTCAAAACACTGGAGAAAAGATATAATTTAAGTAAAACTTTATTTGTGTAAACACTACAGTCTTGTATTCAATTTTCACTCAGGGTAAATTAATTATTTTACAAAAAACAAATTATAATTATTCTTTCCCTTTACTATAAATATTTTAACTAAAATAGTATAATAACTGAAATTAATTAGAAATCCTCATTTCCAGAATGTGTAGCTAAACATCACCCACCATGCATGAGGATAATAGTTCGAGAAACCACCTTGCCCAAATTGAAAGTGGGCACTTTATATCTTATAACTAAAGATGGCGGGACTTTAGGACGTGAAGGGGACCATCATGCTATTATAATAAAAGACAATAATGTGTCCAGAGTAAGTGTCTATAATATTATTCTGTTTCATATATGCAAAAATTTTTAAATGGTGCTTTATAAATTAGGAATTTTTTGTTATTAAATATTTAAAAAACGAAAATATTTCTCATATAACTAATCATTGGATAGTGGAGATTCATATGTAATGTTAAAATAAACTTTTTTGGTTAAAATGTTATATATATAATGTTTGTAAGGCTGCCTGGTAATAGTGTCACAATAAATATATTCTAATTCAACCAGTCCATTGCTGTACATCTCAACTATAGGACAATCTACCAAGTCTAATTACATTTTGAATGTATCAAGGAACCTGTTAAAATATGAACATAAAATTTCATCAAAATCTGTCCAACTATTAAGGAGTAAGGATTATTTTGCAGAATCATTTGGAAATTAAATATGACATGGATCAAAGAGTTTATGTGGCAGTTGATTTGGGATCTAAAAATGGAACTATATTGAATGGTACTAGAATGTCAGAAAATCAAGAAAGAAGTAGTCCAATGCAGGTAATGTTGTAATACAATTTGTAAACTAGTATTTAAAAACATATCTTATATACTGAATTGTATGAATTGCTGTAAACTTGGAGGATCTCACTATAAGATGATAAAATAAGTTTTTTTGACTAACTAATAACACATATATGTAGGATTAGGTTAATTTAAAAATAAACAGCTATCAAAAGCCAAAGTACCTTTTGGTACTATTTTTTACTTTTTTTACTTTTGGTGGTTATTGTTATAATAGTAAAAAATTGATTTGCAGCGGAAATTACACCACAGTTCTAATAGTGCACTATATTATATAGGAGTTTTAGATGTAGAATAATGTAAATTAATTTAAGAGATATAGGACACTAATTTAAACACACCAAAATAGGATGTCAATTTTTTTGTGACCGAATTAGAAGTATTATAGTGTAATAGCCGTTTATGATGATTATATTTAATCAGCTTCACGCTGTATCCCGCACACAGCAGTGAAGACAGAGGGAATCTAGTGTAAAGACACTCCGTTACCCACTATCCGGGTAATTAATGCCGTTTATGATGGTTTCTCGTATTACAGATAGTCCACGGCAGTACAATACAACTGGGTGAAACAAAGTTACTGTGTCACATCCACGCCGGGAATGACACTTGTGGGCATTGTGAGCCTGGACTTATTATGGAAAGTGAGAGAAATTTATTAATCTAATAATTTAAGAATTATTTATTCTTACAAGATGTTATAAAAATGTGACTAAATGTTACTAATAATCACTTTACATTTATTCATATATTTGCAATTATGAAGACTATTATATATATGACATTTCTATACTCTTTATAAATAAATAATATCTAATTAAAATCTACAATTAATATTTGGCATAATCACGAACGCGCTTTGTTTTAAAAATAAGAATTTCTATATTAGAACTTGGTATGTAATGTAAATACTCTTTCAAATATCAATATTGCTTGTAAGCACGGATATTTGTTCCACTTTCACGCAAAAACTACTAAATGGATTAGGAGAAGATTAAACTTTACATTAATAAAACGTTAAAATAAAATATAGACTAAAGCTTATGTAAATATTTTGTATAATTTAGCTACATATAATAAGTTAAAATAGGCAAATTCGCGTTTTAATTCACTAGTATATAATATAGCATAATATATTACATAAATATAATTTATCCACATTTAATAGCTCAAGAAAAAGAAAAAGTAGCATACACTAGAACCTGCAGTGTTCAAAAGCAACATCAATTGGAATTGGCACGTTTAAAAAACAAATACGCACCGAAACCGCTAGCTATAGAAGAAACGGCGTATAATGATCGAGCTCAAACGAGGAGAGAGAAGATCGGCTCTTCACACCACGCGGAGAAAACACAGAGTAGCGATATTAATACGTAAGTTTTTGTTTATTTTTTAACTTTGCAGCTTTTAACTATAAATAACGTGTCTTCATTATGGAACGATGTTTCAAAAGTAATGAAAGCTTGGCGGCTTGAATATTTTCGGAATTGAAAATAGCTGAATCCCTCGAGTTGGAAGTCCCCTCGGTAATAAAATTGGAGATATTTTTTGTTAATTTATACTTATTATTTACCTTTTTCCTGCAGTACAAAATATTTTATTTTGTTACGTATCTATTATTTAACTTATTCCTTCTCTGTAAAATATTTTGTTTTATTATAACAGATTTATAACTGAAGAGAACAAAGGTTTCAAATTGCTAGAGAAAATGGGCTGGTCCAAAGGAGAAGGGCTCGGGAAAGAGGGACAAGGTGAAAGAGAGCCGGTAAGATAGCATTATTTTTATGAAATAACTTAAGATATATTTCATACATAGCAAGTAAGGACATTTCATCAATAATATGGTGTTTTATAAATGCTTAAACTTTACTAGTTGTTTAAAGGAAAATGTTTATTTTTTTCATTAAAGCTGAAAAGCGCTGGCGTTTTATTGTATGTTTTGTTCTTATTTGGTCCATAAAGATTTACCAAGCCGTGCATTGTTGTGTTATATTTTTTTAGCACGGTTTAATTATTACTAAAATGTTCTATTTAGTCTACCATATAATATAAGCGGGAACTTAGTGTTAAAAAAAACAGTATCATTTATTTCTAAATCTTAACCTAAATCCTTACTATTAACATTATAATTAAAAGATAATCTACATGCCGATTGAAACCCGATGTAGTCAGGTTAGCTACTAAGATAGCTAAAGCCGGAAGTACTTACCGGATATCGCGTCTATTAAATGCATTAATATCTAATTAAGTCCATGTACAGGATGTATTCCGTAAGCAAATCTGGATATAGATAAAGATAAGCAAGATATAGATGTCTGATGATCTTTGACAGCCATTGAGAAGCTAACGCAATGAATTATTATACCCCCATTAGGGTCCGACGTGACTAATTAGTTAACCTGAAGAATATATTTAATGTTCCCAGCAAAAACGGTCCGCAAAAAATCTGTTCAAAATCGCGCATCGGATTGCAACGCTTAGGGTTCAGCCTGTGATATTAAAAAAGATATTTGCTTAAATTATACGTAAAAATTATGATTTGATTTTATTAATTTAATATTTCCAATTTCTTCTATACTAATATTAAAATTGTAACTCTTCGTTGTATGTATTACTGGGGGAATTAATATATGTCATAGAACCCAACGATTTCTAATTTTTTTGTCTGTCTGTTTGTTAGGTTTTTCTGTTTGTCTGTGCGTGTGTTCACGCTAATTTCAGAAACAGCTTAACTGAATTAAGTACAGTTTTCACTGTTGTATTTTGAAAAACTTCCCTTAACATTTAATGGTTGTTTTATTTCAATCGGTTCATAAACCAAAAAGTTTTTTTATATAAAAAAGTAGTGTTTTATTGATTTAGCTTAAAACTTTACCTAATCATGCATAGATATTGTCTTTAAAATTATAATATTATTAGATCACTACTTTAATGCAGTTGAGAAAATAAATAATTGTGTAGTACAAGCGGGCGAAGCCGCGAGCGAGTCGCTAGCATTTAATATTATTATAGCTAAATCTATACAAAAATCAATTTACCTTAAATGTTAATAAAATATTTATTCATACGGTACAACATTTTAGGACAGGCGTATCATTACAGAACATTGCCTCTTTTTATACCATGCATGTTTCATCTGAAAAACGAACAATTTAAATATAATCATTAAAGTTGATTTAAGAGAAGAATTTGAATTTTATGTATTTTTAACGATTGTATCGAAAACACATTTCCAAGTAATTGTTTTATAAGTACCACAATTATTTTATATTTATCCGCGAAACCCTAAAACCTTTTATTTTCGTAATGACTGGCCGTCTGTAGGTCAGCCGGGCGTGGGCCTACCTGCTCATTTAAAACAATTTGCTTATTTTTTTTCCCCGATGCTTAGATTAGATGCGAGCGAATGACGGTCTGCCATTAACTTGTGTCCAGACGGTGACGTTAAGGGTATGCGCTTGCTTGCACTTTTATAAGTGTTTACACTTTTTAATCTGTTATTTAATGTCTAAATATAAAGAACTATAAAAGAATTTAAAAAAAATGTTATCAATGTAGTAGGTTCATCTTTATACTTTAAAACTTTTACACTTTTTCGATATGATTTAAAATATTCGATTTTTATTAAAGTTAACTAATTAGTATTTAATAAATAATGAGGTCTTCATGGCGCAGTCCAGCGTCTGACTGTAAACGTAATAATTGTGGGCTTAATCCTCATTCGTAAGAAAGATGTATTATTTAAATTATATTAAATTTTGAAAGAGCGTTTGCACGAAAACACGTTAAAAGAATATCATTCTTTTTTTGTAGTAGGTATTTTGTTTCCATAGAATCGTAAATTATCAACTGACCAATGAAAATGTATTGGAATCATGTTAGAATAGAGACTGTTTAATTATATTTGATGTATTGTTTCCTAGCCCTCGGGAATACAAATGTCTCTGGATAATTATTCATAGCTTTGACTATATATGTGTGTGCATGTAAAATTTTCTTATACTATTTAAGTCTTACATAGCGTTTTGTATCGTATATAGATGTTTGTGGACTTGGAGCTCTCATAAACAACGAAACTTGTTTCATTCCAGAATGAAATATGTGATTTCAAAATATATTTGATATTCTTATTTTATCAATATATTTATTAACTTATTACTAATAAATATGATTTTTTAATTTACAATCATATCGTATATGGAAGAAATATACTTAAAGGCTTCATGCTGTATCACTAGCGGGGTAGTCTGAGAGAACGGAGCGCCAAACGCTACCGTCTCTACATACCTCTCTCGCCTCGTCCAGTACCATCAATTTCTTCATACATGCCCTCCGAGGGTCTTCATGCTGCATGATCAGTATCTTTTAAACTATGTTTTTGAAGGTCAACCGAGGTCAGGAACTTTTTCCATTCGTTCATCATTCATTCGTTCGACGTGCCCAAACCAGCTAAGCACGTTCTTCTTCTGTCTCAGCGTGTCATCCTCGCTAGTATCTGCCATTCTGTTTATCTCTTCATTGCCGACTCGATAAGCTAAGCTGATTCCGTATATCCTACGAAAAGATCGCGTTTCCACAGCATTCATCTTTCTTTCATTACAACACATTTTAGATCTAAAATATTTAAAAATGAACAGTACGCCGAAGCAGTAAGTACTCGTAGGTACATTTTGTGTGAAAAGGAACAACCTTGGAGTTTTGGGTCACTATCATTTTGCATACCAATTCATCAAGAATTAGATTTATCACATTCAATAAATCAGCAAGTCGAGCCAAGTCAAACGTTTGGTAGATTACCCAACAGTACAAATGACTGCATTACAATTGATATAGTACGGGTAACAATGCTTGGCAACTAAGAAATCAGCTCTCATATCACGGGACCTTAATGTCTTCGATAGCATCTCGAGTGAAGGGAGTGACTTATGTTTACGTCGCCCGATGCCTAATCTGTACCTACGGAAATTACGTTCTTAAACTTTTAATGTCTGTTGCAATCGTAAAAGACAGTGCTAAAATTTATGAACATCTCGGTGGTTTCGCAAAATTTAACTTTTAAATGTTTTTATAATACGTTTATTGCTCAAAACGTTATAAGATCGAAAAGATGAAATACATAAAAATATTGTTTTCTTTTGTTTGTGAGATTTAAATGAATATTTTTGAACGTACGTAATATTTTATGTCTACATACCTACCTAACTTCAAATTGTCTTTAGTATGTAATTCATACATTTCATCAACTTTAATACACACACGCACATTACATAATGAAACAAAAAATATATGTTTCATATAAATAATATTTATTAAATATTAAACTAACTTATAGAAACTTGTTGAAATGAAACCACCATAATTATCGCATGAACCACTGACTATAATATAGGAGGCAATTTAGTCATTTGTCGCAAGTCCGCCGTAAGGGCTGCCATTATTGCAATCGGAGGTATCGTCTCTCCATCTCCATCTATCACGATCGATACGTGTATGTAATTATGATGAATTATAGACATGGAGGTAGCTGGTGGTGGATACCTTTATTATTTAAAATTATTAAAGTTACTAAATTATAACATATAGAAGTCTTTTTGTAATTTTAAAATTATTTAGTCGCTCTTGGCGCAAGGGCACAAGTGTGTGAATGTAACGCGACAGTTGTAGATTCGATTCCCAAGCGAAGGAATGAATTCTTATTTAAATATATTTTTATTTCTCCGCTCGGGCGCTAAGGTCCGGCTTTGAGTTTGCCTCGAAAAATTTTGCGGAGAGTGGGTGACGGATATTCTTAACCTTAGGTAGGTTTAGGTTCCCTCTGCCTGCCATGCTGAAAACGGCGTACAGTGTGAAGTTGTTTTAAAAAATTAACGTCACATTTATTTATACGTACATATATTAAAAGATAAATCACCATTAATCGTCGAGATATTTCATGCTCAATTTATATTTTGATGAGATTCTCCCAGTCGCAAAAAGTAGTGTCTGGGGGCAGATGTTAGGCATAATTCATTACCATTCGACGACCTGAGAGCAATATACCATATATTGTTCACAAAGTCAGACATGCAAGCGAGACGTATGTTTATTTAATGGTCCTAACTCACTGTTTTCATTTTTGACATTTTTAAAGTGTTATTCCACAGTCTTGGACGATTTCCAAGAGGTGCGGGTTCAAATCCCGCTACGTTCAAAACTTTATACGTTATATAAATAATTATTTCTCTGTTTTTTATCTTTATCAGCCCTACGTATCCCGAGTGCAACATTGTAATAAGGCACGATTCACACATCATATTTCATCGACCAATGAATCGCGGCCGTATTGTATGTCATTAAGGAAGCCACGGCCACCCATGGATTCGAATCCCCTATTATTTTAGCTGTAAGGTCTCAAGTTCTACTCCCGTACGGGGAAGTGGGTACCGTTGCCTCCTGCGCCCTCGCGCTGATTGTAGGTAATTTATGCTAGAGATTAGATGACGGAGATTTGATCGGAGACACACGCGTTTTTACCCTTGCGGTTGGCGTCAGATCGTATTCTTCGTTGATGATGGTGAGATAAAAACTCGTTGTAAGTTAAGTAAGGGAGATAATGCCTTTCCATTCTATTAGATATTTAATTTATACGCCGCTAGGAGATTTATTACTTGTCGATCTACAAGTGGAATTCGACTTGGGTTACGTCTATATATATATATATTTTTTATTGGAAACAAATGAATGTTTTGTATACTATATTACGTAAATATTTCAATAGATTTTGGTACAAAAAGAACTTAGTTGTTATTGCGGCATTTCTCTAAGTGTAAAACACTCTGTTCTGCAAACATAAATTCTATTTCAAAATGAAAAATTAAACTTTTAACCGATAGCTGAATATTATTTCTATTAATTTTCAGCTCTCTCTTTATTTCAAATTTAATTTCACTTCTTCCTAATTAGTAATCACTTCGTCCTATAGACACGCCATATTTAAATACCCAGCAGTAATTTCAAGCGATGATTATCCACTATCTAAAAACAAGCAATCTTTAGTCCCTAAGCCTCAGCCGTCTATTTTATTCACTTTTGACTTAACAATGACTCGCATTATCACCCCCCCCCCCCCCNGACTTAACAATGACTCGCATTATCCCCCCCCCCCCCCCCTCCCTCCTTTAGCGGAGCCTGTGTGACGATTTCAGAATAAAAGTATGATCAAAATGGCTATTTCTTTTTCTGGTAAAACATAGAGGCAGCCATAATGAAAAAAATATGAATTTTGATTTTGTTATACTATGTGTTAACGAGAATATTACAAATTTTAAATAATTTGATATGTATATCAACAGATTTTGCAATAGGTCAAAATTAATATTTACAAAGTGTATATTTCAGTCTATTTAATATATATGTATACATCGTCGAAAATTTAAGATGTGGAAAATTTGAAAAATTATAAAATAATAAAACAAACTACTACAGTGGTTATTAAGAAAACGAATAAAAAGTATTCCTAAATGTGAAACAAACAAAACACTTTAAAATGTCAAAAATAATATAATTAATTTGATCGTCGTTAAAATACATAACGTAAAAGTAAAACGCTTGACCTTCTTTAAAATACTTGTTAATTACCATATCTTAATCAAGTAAAAATACCTACCAAAAGTTCATTTCGCCATTATTTTTAGTCCACATATTAATACTAGGTTATTTTATTTTTATTAATACTAATATATTTTATCTTGCTTATATATATATGGCTTGAACGCAGTTACTTGTGTAATATTATACATGCATACGTCTATCTCTCTTATCTCAGAACTGTCGCCTCGGTCAGCATTCCAAACAACAGTGAGTGTTGTGTCAACACGCGCACCGCCTCTTTACTTTGTTTGGACACTGAAATGAACTCGTATGACAATATTGTATGACTAAGTCTTCACTCGAAATTAAGAGATGTATGGAGTGAAGCGTGAATTAGTGCCATTTTATTTCTTTATTTTTCTTTAGCTTCACGCTGTATCCCGCATATAGGGGTATAACAGGGTAGAGGGTGACAGCCTAGTGTTAAGATACTCCGCTCCCCATTATTCATGTAATTCTGGATTCATTATAGCTATTTCATTTCAACCAGTTATAAGTTGTGCACAATTGTGCACTTAATTGTGGGCCACGACTGGTCTTCTTATAAGGAAACAATACATTGAAAAGAAAGACTTTTTTTTTTCAATAAATTGATCGATAAACTTTTCCACGGCGGTTAACTCTAAAACAATAGAAACATATCCGCAGCCGACGACAGCTCGCAGGGCGCACTATGATTTACTAGATTTCAATGCAATTACAATAAGTTCTATTCAGGTGTAACGGGTCGTTGGTACCGACGTCAGTTGCATTTCAAAAGAAATACTACAGAAGTGCCCATTCACAGCGATAAGTGATTTTAAATCAATGGGTTCGCCTCCCTTCATTTTTTATGTGGGTAGATAGAAAAGGAAAAGTTTAAAGGAAGTGTGCGCGCTTAACTCCAGCCCTGCATAATTAGCTGTTGACAATGCTTGTAAGTGAATAACAAACACCGTCGGCGCACTCGGCCCCGCTCGTAACATGCTTCAACGGTGAATGGGGTCGATTCACCGTCGCTTGTGAGTCGCGCACATCGGACGCCATTTGTCATGCTATTTTGTTTTTTTTTTACTTCCGTATACGCTGTTTCTGTGTGTATAGTGGGGTGGGCAGACGGTTAGTATTGAGACACTCCGTGGTGGCACTCAGACCCGCGTTTTGCCTAGGGAAGAAATAGAGAAACTAAATATTTCCTCGAGTGGGAATCGAATCCAAAACAGTCGCGTTTACAATCACACCTTTGTCCGCACGCGCCATTACGTCCTCTTCCATACAATGTTGCTTAAAACGATGTAGCTTTTATTGAAAAAAAGTGATAAGTTAGTCCGCTCGCAAGCGAGTGATTTCTTTAAAATTGCCGTCCGCCCAATGTCTGACGACTAAGACGATAAACTTTATTTTCGGGACCTTAGCAATGCGAGGTCCTAAAATATTCCGTTTTTTTTTCATTTTTAACGAAACTCGTTGTTTGACCGGTCGGAAAGGCATAAAATGAAAGATTAAGAAAATATGAGTAAATGTTTATATCAATCTACTGCTAAACCTTCAGTGTGCACCGCGCGAGCTAATGCAAAAATAATGTCTCATTATGCGTGGACGATTTAAATAAAGCTTGTATGTATATTTTTTTAGCTTCACGCTGTATCCCTAACACAACAGATATTCTAGTGTTAAAACACTCCGTTCTCCATTTTCCGCCGAATTCTGGAGACGCGTTGAGTGTTGCAACTTCACGCCAAGCTTTGTCTGGACACTGGGGCGAAAAATATTAAAATATTTCATTTCCTTAATTGGTAATCGAACCCAAAACCTGTCGCGTTGTACTCCTACGCCACTCCTTGCCTATTAAATGCATATGTATGTTTCATTGAATTTTGATCTTACATTTCCAATATGTTCTTACATTGTAAATTTCTTGAACAAATACATGTTGAAATGAAATTACATATATTACGATAAATACAATAGTTATAAACGAAGGATAATTGTACAATTACATGCCGTTCACAGAGGGTCGTGAACTAGTTTACGGTCTTGCTACTCCATATGCACTATACATTCATTTTAGAGAGAAATACGTACTGCTGCTTTATTTCTACTGTTTTTACAATGTTAAGGATATTATGCACGTGGGCGTAGGAATAAGGAAGACCGGGTGGTCTGTGCTCATCCCGGAATAGCTTGTGCCCACCCCACAATATTTTGCCTTGAAAAATTAAAAGAAAATCTGTCTAAAGCTAAAGTCCATTGCCTACCAGAAAATATCTGTAGATAATACGCCCATGATTATACAAGAGTTATGTTCAATTGGTCCAACAAACGGGTATTTCGTAAATCATGCCCGCGGCCTCAGAGCCGTCACGTCAAACTTCACCCAAAGCGAGTGTACGTTAGTGAACGAACGTACGTGTTGCAATGACGAATGGGCGGTATAAATGCATATCAAATTAAGGAACGAATGTTTTCCTTGTAGCCTCTAAAAAGAGGCAGTTTACATTTTCCTGCGAAAAATATTAGCTATTTTCATAGCAATATCCATAGATCGCTGTTAAATTCTTTGTTTTTTTTTAAATAAGCAGGATTATATTTATATAAAAAAATATAGAACATTAAATTTACCAAAATAGATATAATTTATTTGAGAAATTATATAAAAATAACTTGTAAGGTACAAAAATAGACATGACTTACAAGAAAAAATCTGAATGAAATATTTTCGTTAAAAGCAACATTATCTTTAAAAATAACACCCACGCAATACTCCAAGGAGCTTTCTTGTAAAATTATATTTGACAAATATGTTCTGTATTTCATTGTTATGCTGACAAAATGAAAAATAATTTTTACTAAATAATAAATATTATATACATTTTTAGCTTAACGCTAAATTCTGCACATAGCAGATTACGCATGTTCACAGTTTCTCATTCATCTGTCATTCCGTTTCCCACTTTCTGCCGAGTTCTTAGCATTGCGATTTGAGTGGCGGAACTGAACGCCGCGCTTTACCTCTTTACCAGAACGAGGATATGAAAATATGAAATATTTCATTTCCCCAAGTGGGAATCGAAACTACAACCTTCACATTAACAGTCGTACGCTTGTTCCCCTGCACTGATATGAATTATTAAAATGAGAATACCACATCTCGAGAAGTACAATAAACTTGAAGAAATGTAAATCGCCAGCCAGGATATTCACCAGGCACAGTAATAACTGACTTACTTGTATGTCATTGGGTCTCACTTATAATTGCAAACTACCCTCGTTTCCATGTGCAGAGGTGTCTGGTTATTCCTTCAATTTATTTGTTCGAATGTGAGGTTACCACATTTTTAAACGTAAAAACGAAACCCTTATAGGATCACTTTTTTGTTCGTCTGTCAAGCGCATAGCATATCCTTTGGGTTTCTTTGATAATGTGCATCACAATATATTTCAATTTTACCAAGATCCGAAACATTGTACACCGATTCGAACTCTATGGAAAATGCATGGAATGAATTGCTTCATTTCTTCATCTCTAAAAATTCGATTTAAACCTGAATTTTATTAGAAACTAAGTAAAAATCGTAAAGGGTCCGAATATTAAAGTTACTAAATGTAAATGCGTAATGCTCTTGAAATTGAAAATCACTAAAAGAGCTAGTTTTTTTGTTAAGTTCACAGTAAACGATCGAATGTATGAATGAAAAAATATATTCCAGTGTAACTGACGATCACTTTTTACATACCGCCTACTCAATTAGCATCAGCCGTGTTTAAGAACCAGTCCCCATAATACTATATACTGCCGTATTCAATAACCACCACATAGCGTTTATTTTATGCTTTTCCACAGACATTTTCATATAAACTCTATAATCATCAAATAAAAAAATGATTGTGACATTTCAGAAAATTCTGTCACTGTTATTTTTTCTTACGTAAAACAAAGTGAAATTGAAGAAAGAGCGTATATTAATTCAGCCTGTCTTCGTCCACGGCAGGCCATTGGTCTCCCCAATGGTTAATACGTATATTAATAGAACGACAAAATATCTTATCATTTTTCATAATAATTCAAATCACGGCTTCACGCTGTATCCCGCACACAGCGGGGTAGGTTGGAAATCTAGTGCTAAGACAATCCGTTCCCCATTTTCTGCCGAATTCTGGAGGCGTGTTGACTAAAAGAACTCAACGCCGCGTTTGACACCAGAGCGAAGAAATGGAACTATATGATCCCTTTTTTATACTTCCAAGTAAGGACATTTATGTTGGAGTTTTTAATAAATTCAAGTTCAGCTTCACTCGCAAACACTAGTATCCTGTCTGGACAGTTATGAGTAGCGTATATAACATTTAAATTGAAAGTTTACGATTGTCTTTATCGATATTATATTTGCGCAGGGTGTTTAAATATGGCCATATTGTGGCGGAATGGACATGGACCTACAGGCGATCGTCGGCGAATTTATCTAACTTTTATTGTTTTTTTTTTTTTAATTTTGTTGGAAAAAAAGTTGGAAGTGATAAAACGCCTTCTTTATTAATTCTAAAAGTCATTGTAACGTTCGAAATGAATTTGTTTGACGATTGAAAAGCAGACTGCATGAGAGACGTTCATCTGCACGTTGTAATTTTTGCATTTATATTGTGATGTGAACTCCACTAAGTTTATTTGATTCGTCAAGTAACGTATATATCTCCTAAAATTTTTAAGAGCAACAGCACCTTCTGAAAATATATTTCAATAAAATAAACCAGCTTCACGCTGTTAAGACAGAGAGCCTAGTGTTAAGACTCACTCCGTTCCCCAGTTCCCGCCGAATTCTGGAAGCATTGTGTGGCTGAACTCAACGCCGCGCTTCACCTCGACACCAGAGCGAAGAAATGGAAATATAAACGTAAATTAATATTAATAAAGAAAATATATTATAGTTTTCCCAACGAAACTTGATTCCAACATCAAAATAGAACACCTACACGTAATTTACATGCAAATAAATACATTGACACGCAAGCCAAGTTAAATATCATCACTGATAACTTTGCAATAAAATTTTAAAGCTCGCTTCGTATTTTAATAAGTTAAAGTAAATGAAATAAAAGAGGAAAGCAATTTTCACAATCGCCATCAACGCAATCAAGGCATGCACTTGCATGTCGGTCATTCGATAAGAACATTTGTGTGCGACTCGCGACTGTTGACTCGTAAAGCGGCTTAAATGGGTACTGCAATTCGTATGCAGATATGGGGCCACCACGCGAGCCAAGTTCTAGCTTTTGTTATATAGATTATAAATTTGTTTTTTTTTTATTGTTGTATTTCATATTTTATAGTATCACTAGTGGACCCGAACACTGCTACGCCCGTTTGAACTATACGAATATTTATTAAATATATTTATGAAATTATTTTCAGTTTTCAATAGAGATGTGCGTTAAGCAAGCTCATTTTGGGTGACGTTTTCTAACAACAAACTTTGCAAATCGTTGCTTAGTAACGACGGTCTTTATTAACATGGCGGAATAAATTGCATGTCCAATTAATAAGTATTTTAATATATTAGTATATATCGAATATATTACAAATATGAGAAAAAAAAGTATCCTATGTTCATCCCGAGATCCTCAAGTATCTCTATATGAGTATTTTATCACAATTAAATTAGCGGTTTGGCCGCTATTGCGTAAAAGACAGACAGACAGACAGAGTTACTTTCGAATTTATAATATAGGTATGGACGGTGCTGGGACACAAGTGNGCCCGCTTGAACTATACGAATATTTATTAAATATATTTATGAAATTGTTTTCAGTTTTCAATAGAGAGAGATGCGTTAAGCAAGCTCATTTTGGGTGACGTTTTCTAACAACAAACTTTGCAAATCGTTGCTTAGCAACGACGGTTTTTATTAACATGGCGGAATAAATTACATGTTAAATTAATAAGTATTTTAATATATTAGTATATATCGAATATATTACAAATATGAGAAAAGAAAGTATCCTATGTTCATCCCGAGACCCTCAAGTATCTTTATATGAAAATTTTATCACAATTAAATTAGCGGTTTGGCCCTGATTGCGTAAAAGACAGACAGACAGACAGATGGTCTAACCACCGAGGACGCAAAAAATCGTGCAAAATGGAGTAGGTTAAGTAGGAAGGCAGACCCTGGTAATAGCCGGGATTAATGCCAGGAAGAAGAAGAAGAAGAAGACAGACAGACAGACAGACAGAGTTACTTTCGAATTTATAATATAGGTATGGATGGTGCTGGGGCACAAGGCTGGGACACAAGTGTAAGGCGACGAAATTTAATCTGAATCGTTGTGTTTCGCTACTCTACACGTAATGCCTCGAAAAATTCGGCGTAAAATGAGGAACACTAGGTTCCCTTTGCTTATCTTATAGGGGGGAAACAGCGTAAAGCTTACTTTACTCTTTATTTCTTTACTCTTATAATATATTTGAACATCGCACCCTATAATACCTTCTACTTACTTGGGAGGCACTAATTTCTAGATGTTAGAATCCCTCGCGATAATTAGAGAAATTTTAAAAAACTATTATAACGTTTATTATCCTACAAATCCTACTAATATTATAAATGTGAAAATTTGTAAGGATACATATTTGTTCTACTTTTACGCAAAACTATTGATCGGATTTAGATGAAACTTTTCAGTATTATGGCTTCTCCGCCAGAATAAAACATAGGCTGATATTTATTTAAAGATTTTTTTATATAATTATCGAATAATATAAGTTTTACTTGAAGCCGCGATTGGGTCACTAGTAAACATAATATAATTCTATAACTTCGCCTATAGTCACTTAAAACATGTCTTCAATAGGATCTTTATGAATTTTGATTGCATAAAAAATATTGTTAGTGTCTAATTCCACTTTAATAATTATATTCCAAACAAACTACAGAAAACTTACGTATTTAGTATCTAATATTCCATCTTAACTTACTGCTTCGCGTCCGCTGCATCCAAATAAGCCGTATTATTTAATCAACGCATCGTAATACTATAAGGGGCATAAGGATATCAGTTTATTGTTATAGTGCAAGTTACTTTATGAATCCTCAAACAGGTGGTGGCTTAACTTGCATTGTTTATTGAAAGTACATTTTTTAGTAGGTTTATTTTTAACACGAACATCGTTTACCTACTGCTCAATATTTAAATTTATTTAAAATTTGTCATAAATACTTTGTTTTACGTCTTTTTTTAATAATATGTTTTAACTATATACTTTTTTTAGCTTTTCAAAGCCACTTTTTCTTAGCTTTTTAAAATTATGAGTATTCATTTTTAAATTTGTTTTTATCTGTTACCTTAAATAGGCTCTTATAACTAGACATCGTTGTCTCTAGGTATTTAATTTAAAAAGAGTCCAGATATAAGGCATCTACATATTCAACTTAATATCTATGTATTTAATACTTATAACATTACATTTACATCATAGTTAATAGGTTTTTTATATTTTTGCTTTGATGAATTTTAAGTGCCAGTCAGTGGAAATTTAGGGTGTGGAAAGTATAACCGATGCTGTCTGAATGTGCTTATGTGCATAATATCTTTAGTGTAAAGCTAAAATTTTACCTATTTCCTGTAGGCATTTTTTTCCTAAATTTGACCAATATCTAACGATGCGATGAAAAACATATCGAGGTCAGGGGTTACTATTAATTACCCTTGTCTGTTTGTTCTTTTGTACAAGTTTAAAAGCTCTCACTTCACAATTGCGATTTTCCTTTTATAATATTTCTTTATTCTAAGAAGCACTTACGTTATTTCCGAGACGATGATTATTCATTAAAGTGACTTGGAGTATTTCGGTCACGAGATTGTATTGTAATTTGTGTAATAATTATTATATTTACGTTCCGGCGGTACTTGTGGTAGTCTGTTAATTGTCAGATATGTTTCTGTGGCATTTCGACTAAAATACCTCCTACTCTTCGATGTCTAGACGAATCTTCTGGTACAATTGACTTAAAAGCTCGCTGAATTTTAGTGTTTACTTTTTTTAGGGTTCGGTACTTTTTAAAGAAAAAAATAACCCTTATAACACCACTTTGTTGGCCCTCTGTCTGTCAAGCCATCATCTCAGCAACGCTTAGATGTATCGAATTGAAATTAAAACCATATACGTCTATGGCCCCAAGATTTCCTTAAGATATCGTATTTCTACATTTACTTAAAGTTACAAGTGAGGTAGCTAATGAAAGGGCTCTGGCTAAGCTAAGCTTGAACTTCAGAAATAGTTTGAACTCCAATGTTTGTACGGAACCCTCGGCGAGCCTCCCCGACTCGCGCTTGTCCGGTTTTTTTTTTAAAGATACACATTTTTGAAATATTTCTAAGTAAACTATATATGGACTGATATTTGCTACTTTTTTTATAATAAAATCCAACAATGCAGATTTTTTTTTATAAAATCTCTTGTCGTCTAAAAGCTATTCTAGTTTGAGATATCAAACCTAACACTTTTTAATATATATTTTTCTCATATGCCAATTCTGGCTCATATGCCAACATATGGCTCATATTCCTTATCGTTCCTCCCATCATTAGTAGGTTGTTTATTAAAGTCTATGTACGAGTACCTACATTGACACGTCACTTAACCGTCGCACATTTGATTTATGCTCGGGACTTGCCATCTCGTCGGAACTATCTAGCGCATTTATCAAACTGCATTATGTGCATTCGTCATTATCCATGCTCTGAGTGGAGAATATGCATGAATTATTTCAAAAGAAACCTTTTTTACGCCGGCGCGGCGTGGTGCTGCTGGGACGTATCTGACTTGTAATCGTCTGCTTAAATCCAACTCGAAGGAATATTTACATTTATATTACATATGTTTCTCTGGACTACTTTGATGAAGTCCAGCAATGGATTTTTGGTATTCATCGTGAAATATTTTCAAATATGTGGAAGACGATGTTATTTACAATTATTATCCTTTACACTTAGAGAGATCAACCTTTAAGAAACCGTTTTATTTTATTATTTTGGCGAAACCTTAATTAACGCGACATTTCTTGGCAAATATATATATGGACGTAAAAACTTTAATTGCAAAAGTTGTTTTTAATAAGTCTCATCCTTAAAGATTATTAACTATTAGTATAGTTTGATTTTCGATATACTTTTTTGCTAAAACTAATTTTTGGTTCAGATAATTTCTCAGAAATTAATTGCTAGAGAATTCTGTAAGTAAGAACCAAAATATTAAACATAATCAAAATCGAGATAGGATTTTTACTTAGCATATATTCTCCCAAATAAAGATATCAAAACGAGTACATCGACAATCAGAATTATCTTATTTATAAAGTGCACCGCGTTCTATCTGAGGCGTGTATCGTCGGACTCGCCGGGTTGACGGTGCGCGGGCGGGTCGCGGGTCTAAACTACGTGGCCACAGAGTAGCTAGATCTTTAATGAACGCTTTGGTAACAAGGCAAAGCGCCGCGTTGATTTCTGCAACTCAACACGCAATGGCTTCAGAATTCAGTGGAAAATGGGGAACGGAAGTGTCTTTACACCAGGTACCAAAATGCCCTCTGTCTTCGTGCGGGATAGAGCGTGAAGCTATCAGAGCGTATAGCTTCAGCTTCAGCAGTACCTTATATTTTTGATTTACTTGAATGATCGTGATAATTGTCGTCTCATCTGATTAGACACGCAACATTTATATTAATTTACTAGCTTTTCTTTGGTAAATATAAACTAAGTAATAATAAATCTATTATATACTCTAGGGCACAGCCAAGCGACATGTGCATCACTGCGCTCGCGCAGCCAACGTTTGTTTGTCTCAAATGCTATTATGACCATATTCAGACCTATGAACACGCCGGCTTTTTTAAATTTTATCACTGTAGGTTGACTGCTCAGACCTGAAACATAACTCATCTCTATATAAAGCTTTGAACTTTCCCAGATATGGTCTTCACGAGACCAAGGATCAGTCGGCGCGTAATATAAACAATCAGTGTTTAGGTGTAATTTGGAGCGACCATCAAAATTAAGAGGTTCTCGTCAGATTTCGTTTTATTTTTATTATATTTTATTTATCATGCAAGTTCATTTGTGAGATGCCGTTTTGTTCATTTTTTGTCATATTATTCAATTTTATTCTACACCTTGACGTTTCGAAATATTTTTGTTGTTTTTTTTTGTTTCTTATTATTTTTATAATACATTCCACTGCCAATCTACCTCTTTGATATAAATTTCCAGCATATTTTAGGTAGGTACTAAATATATTTAATGTGCAAGTAGAATTGTATATTTTATACAGAAAATAAATTTGTGTGAAATTTAAAAAATAAGCTTTTAACACTAACAACTTAATGCCGTGTGTACTGAATATATTTTTAATACTCAGATCAAGACCAGCACCATAAAAATTCCTTAGACATTGAATTATGACATAGTTTATTAGTAGGTGTCTATTTTTATTTGAAATATTGTAATGGCGTCCAATAATTTACTAAACGAATCTTACAATCAACAGTAAACGCACACGTGCGTTCAATATTAGATAGCAACATTGAAGGTGCCATATATGGAGTTGTTTTGATCTATGCTGCTGAAGCCATAGATCATGATGCGTCTGGCGAACGCGTAAGGCATAGGAAATCTCCACTTCCGCTCGTCTAGGTTCACCGTTCTCGCGCTAGACAATGAACCGCTTAAAAAATCTGTCTGTCTATCGTTTAATGTAATTGACGCGCGCGCAGACCAGACCTTTTACGGTCTGCTGGTCGGTTTTTTTTTTAAAGTGTATTCACTTACACGCATTTATCGACGCTGGGTCCCGTCTGCGCTGTCATAGCAACTCACACTGAATGATTAATTGATTATTGATGTTGAATTGTTAATGTTTTATTCATTCGCTTGTTATAGCGATTTTTAAGCTTATCTTTAATTATAGCGTTTCTATTTATAATTGTCTTTTTTTTTCATAGATTCCCCTAGTAAGCAACGAGGGTAAAGCTGGTCTGGGGTCATCAAATGAACCAGTGGTACCAAAGGCGTCGAACAAATTAGGTCCTGCGACTCTTCGTCTCGCTGCTAGGACCAAGATGCTGCAGCCACCCGCCAAAGCTTTCCAGCAGCCCGTAGAAGATGATTCAGAATAATTGCCAATTGCAATATACGTCATTATGCTAATATTTTACAGTTAAATAATTTTAAGATATCCTTGTCTTGGTATTTTTCATATGTTATAATATTAATATTATTATAAATGTACTTACAGACCAAATAAATACATAAAATAAATTAGACTAAAACTTACTACTATTTACTTATCGCTATAATGACATCAGTCCGAAGACTTTGTGACGAAAATTCGTTAAAATATTTCATACGACAAGTCTGCTACGATCGTGTAGTGTCTAGACTGTAAATAAAATATCTTTGCATTTTTATAAAGACAATGTCTTATAAATATTTATCAATGAAATGTTAATAAAAATATTTAACTTATAATTGTTGTTTTTTTGTTAATATCTCAAGCTGTTACATATAGTTTAAATAAAAGGTCTACTTTACAAACGGTTGTTGAGGGTTCGAATACTCGAGAAATTCTAAAAATTTATTTTTCAGTTTCAAACTAATTGTTTTTACTCAGAATCCTAGTTAATAAACATTAATGGTAATAACACATTCTATAAGAACATGCCTCATTTATTACAACAACACAAAGTCATTGTAACACGTTTAAAAAAATAATATATGTATGGATTTAAAAATGCAATAGTAATATTTTCGCAAATTCATTGGTCACTTTTTTTTTCAATATCATCGAGTTGTTTTGAATTATGGATTAACAATTACATTTGTGTGACTGTCGTATGACTTTCATTGTAGAAGACATTTCTTTTTAAAATTGAGGCCAGTCGATTTCCAGGAAAGGAAAAAATGAAAATATTTAATATTTTCATTTTTTCACTCTGGTATGTTTGCAAAGCGTCGCGTTAACTTCCACCACTCAACACGCAATGAATTCTGCGGAAAATGGAGAGCGGAGTGTCTTAACACTAGGCTCCCTCTGCCTACCCTGCTACTAGCGGGATGCAGCGTGAAGCTAAAAAAAAATAGATATTATTATTTACATTTTAAACTTCAATATTATTACATTTTATCATATTTAATATGACACGGCTGTCGTTGAAATTAATTGGTAAAGGGCTTTTTACCTTCATAGTTTCGTTAATATGTTCCTTGTGCAAGGAGACGCTTTCTTTTGTTTGCGGCTCATTAGTGAAGGCAGTCCTCCAGCATATTCTTGGACTACTTACAGCATTTTTGTCAAAAAAATGTTGTCTTTGTGCCTATGAGCCTACATTTTTAATGGCTTTTCTTTTTTACCCTAAAATTTAAGAAAAATTGGGGCCAGTTGTTGTGCAGCGGTACGTCAGGTTGTGCGATTTCTTCGTTCTGTTGTCAAGGTAAAAAACGCGGCGTTGGGTTCTTTGCTCAGAACCAGAATTCGAGAGAAGAGCGGAGTGTCTTTACACTAGGCTGAAAAGAAAATTAAGATAAATATTAATTGTGACATTTCATTTTTTATAGCATAAAAAGTAAATGTAAATGTTTCATGGATTCATGGTTGATAAAAACGATAATAAACATCGTCATGCGCAGGAGTTAGTCCAGTCTAGCCATCACTTGTCTCCTAATAAAAGGCTATTGAGGCTAACGGTGGCAATTTAACTTAACGCCAGCTGGTAATGGGTTCTATTAAAAATTATCGGTCTGAGGCACGACGTGGACGTAATGTCTGTTGTTTATTTGACTTTGGATTGAGTGGTCGAGTTAATCTGCAGTTCAGGTCTTTATATAACGTGTGTGTTGATTGGTAAGAATTTGATATATTTCGTTGAGTTTCGTTTCTGAAATATTTTTTAAATATTGTTAAATGTTTATTGCTTTTATTAAAAAATTAGGTTAATTTGCTTTAAGCTTCCTGTTGTATCCTTCACATAGGCTAAGTAGACAAAAGGAACCTACTGTTAAGACTTTCTTTTTCCATTAAGACATTTCCATTCCCCACTTTTCATCGATTGCGTTGTTACCAGAGCGAAAAAAATGTTTTTTTTTTTAAATATTTAATTTCCTGGGAATCGAATCCGCAATATGTAAGCCATTTGCATCTGTGTCCCTGCTCCACGACCGGCCCCAAGGTACAATTCAACAAAGAAAATATATAAAAAGATCTATATCTGTAGATAATAGTCATACAATATAATACATATTTCATTAACTAGTCTAGGCATTTTTTATATTAAAAGCAATATCTTCAACAAAATTACGATAATAAGGAAATATATTCAACTAAGAACCAAACACTATAACTAATGGAGAGGTCGCGTGTTCCACCACCTCAGCCTGCAGTGGCAGCGGGCACCAGCTATTATTCAGGGCAGTGCAGCTCAAAGCAGTGATTAGCTGAAACGGGAGCTTGATTGCAGCCCGACATGCATTGTTCTCGTATCATAGATATTGTGGAACAAACTTTGTAGGTATACGAGTACCTGTCTGGAGGCCAGGTAACTTGATAGAATTGAACAATTATATTGGTATCAGTATTAAGGCCGGTCGCGGCCCAGTATGCAACTGCGACAGGTGGTGGGTTCGATTCCCGCTCGAGGAAATTAAATATCTACTTAATATTTCATTTCTACACTTTGGAGTCGAGGCAAAGGGTGGCGTTGAGTTTTGCCATTAAACTCATAGTGTCTCCAGAATTCGGCGGAAAGTGGGGAGTGGAGAGTTTCAAATCTAAGCACTCTCTGCCTTCCTTACTACATGCTAAGATAAATTATTATCAGTTTAAATTAAATAATATAAGTAGTATACAGTATACCTATTACGGCGACCTTGCAACAACTTTGACTCTTCCATTTTTTTTAATATTTATAAAGCCTTTTGACTAGTGCCTTGAGGAAAAACAGTTAATTTAACCAAACCATGGATAATCCAGTATTTATTAAACTTACTTAACGTTGATATCCGTGATTAAATGCAATTTACCAATCAGTCCTTCGAGATGGCTAAGGATATTTTGGGCGTCGGGCATCTTTCGATTGATAATAAACAATTGGGTTTTATGTTCGTACCGACTCATCGCTCGTCTCTTCTAATTGTGGGTTATCAAATGGCTGTACATCCCCGGCGCTGCCGTCGGCCAGTCACGTCGGGTTCGATTACTCAGCGTGATACATGACCGGCAATTTACAAATTCAAATATAATTTACTATTGAAATGATCTTGGGGCCAGTCGTGACGCGGCGGTTGTAGATTCGATTACCATTCGAGGCAATGGAATATTTAATATTTTTATTTCTTCACTCTGGTGTCAATGCAAACTGTTGTATTCCGCCACTCAGCATGCAATATTTTCAAAATTCGGCGGAAAATGGGGATTGGAGTGTCTTAACACTAGGTTTACTCCGCCATACCTACAGTGTGCGGAATACAGCTTAACATTTAAAAAAATGCAAAAATAAAGAATAATTGTAGTTTTCTCCAACGGCACGTCTGAGGAAAATCGTTTTATGAATTACTTGGAGGCATAAAGTATTATTATTGGCCGGGACGTGCTCTGAGCACATTATAAATCAAGTCAGATTGGAAATTAAAAAAAAAATTGTACTTAATAATTTCATTGTCGATCTTAAATAACATATAATCACTGTTTGCATTTCAAAAACAACGATATTTACGTGTAATTTTAGAACGAAATATAATTTGTGGTTATTATTCTCGTACCTACTTACGTTTTAAAACTAGTGTTAAAATGTTAAAATTTGAAATATGGACACCAATTAAAAATCCTATACAATTAAGTTAATTAATTAAACGTTTTATTATCTTTTAAAAAGGCAACAAAAAAATTATTAAACGTATGAATTATTAAATTTTAAATCAACTGAATGCACAGAATAAAATAATAAGATTTTCTTTCACGTAACAAGTATGCACTTGTATCTTGTGCTATAATATAGTCAGGATGTAGACAATTAAAAGGCCGACTTAGAAAGTTAATAATTTATTTAAATACACCGTTGTAGACGGTAGTTACGAAAGCTAATTATGGAAAACTTATTTATCGTTCAAATATAAACTTTTAAATATGAAGTATATTATATATACAGTTGGTATGTACATTTGTAAAGCGACTTGCATAGTTTTGGTAAAACATTTCTAATTTTCAATTTATTTCTGCTTATGACTAGATTCTTTCTTATTTTTTAAATAAGAAAGAATAACTTTCTTATTTCGAATCACTTAATATTTTTTGATTTTCTAATTCACATGCCTTTACCTATATTGATAGACACCGACTTCCTTATATTGAGAGATATTAAAACTTGTATTTTATTTTCTCATTAATCTCTACAATTAAACATTGCTTGATATTAATTGTAACACGGCAAGGTAAATGAAAGCTTATCTTAAAGCTATTTTCCAGCTCCATCATCATCGGTTACCATCTAGCACCAAAGTATTCTATCAAATTAAATCCATCTCGCTTTCACTTGATTTCCATTTCGGGCGGATTGTACAAAACTATATAGCTAAACCGAAAAGTGTTGGCAGCCATCTTTAATTTTTTTTTTCATGGCGTCTTCTATTTTTAAATTTAAACCCTTTCATTTGATACCCATATTAGGTGGATATGTCGCCATTTTGTTACAGCGGCCATTTTAGATTAATATTAGTACCGAATATATCTGAAATTACAGCTCAAGTGGGTGAAATTTAGCTTGCACGATTTGATAACAGACAGACGGACAAACATCGGGACAAGTGAAACTAAAGAAAAGTTTGTGCAATATAGCCAAATACTTTTTACAATCTTTTTCTCACCCAAAACCTGGTCACTATACAACGTTTATAAAGACTTTCATTTAATACATCTAATATCAAGGCAAGCATCCATAACCAAAAAAAAAACATAACGTCCATAAACATCATACATTTCCATCCACCTCATACATTTTTGAGTTTCGCTTTCCCAGCAAAGGTCGAGGTGACCTCACAGCACGAGTACAGGTGATGTGCCATTAGTTATGCGTCGGCGGCGAGTCTGTCTACACCGCTTCCTGTGCACCCCTCGCCCAACCCCGTAGCCGTAATTAACTGGCTTGTGAAATGCTAAATTAAGAGAAAATAAACAATTTTGTTATGAGAATACGTAAAATGGTTAATTTTAAACGATTTTTTCGTTTTTTATGTGTGTTTATTTCTTTTGTAACTTTATATAAAGTTGTAGAAACTAGAAAAAGAAAGAAAATTAATTATGTTAAAAAATATACTCATCAATCATGTATATTTATGATAGTTTGGTTGATATCGAGATAGGCTTTTATATACGAGGCTCGTATATAGGAAAAGTCTGAAAGTTCTGAGACTGAACTTCGGCACTTGAGGCCTCTTATCTTCTTTATACTATTAATTAGTGTCAAAACAGTAAATTAATTTGAAAACAGAGTAGAGTTTTAATCATTTATAGTACCCCTATCTATTTATGAGTAAGTCATTGTATAAAACTTAAAAAAAGTCATGTTTGCCTTAGAGTCTAAGTCAAAACATAAAACTTATAAAGTATACTAAATATATTAAGTAAATGCGGTAACTGTAGATTCAATAAACATTCAGGAGGGGTTTGGTAATTTTTCCGTTCTGGTAAGCGCGGCGTTGAACTCTGCAACTGAACGTGTAACGTCACTGCTGACGAAAAGTGGAGAACGACGTTTATTTGTACATTATATCTGAAACAGAGAAATACTTATTTCGATAATAAGACTTCTAAAACATAAAGATCCCGCCTCAAATAGTTCCAGATATTGGTATTGACGATAACCAGATGCTTAACGTCTATTAAGATAGGATTATTTTGAGAGCTGTCATCTAATACACTCCCGCACTGGGATAAAGCGGTGAAAGTTAATATTTATTTCCTAGTAACATGGCATTATATTTTGGAGAGGCCCGAACAAATGAAATATTTATTACAATTTATATTATATTTTCATGTTGCTCTTGTTTCGAGGCAAAGCGCGGCGTTGAACTCCGCCGCCACGTTGAATTCGGTAAAAAGTGGAGAACGGAGTGTCTTAACACTATAGATTCCATTTGCCTATCCTGACGTGTGTTTTCGCCTATTATATTATATTTTGGAATAGGTAGTTTCAAATTCAATTTATTTTTACATCGAAATTCTGTTGTCATTTTGTGCCGGTAAATAATATTCTCTGTGTGAAATTGAAAATTTCATTTATTTCGAGTTTCCTTTTGAAATGTTTGATATATCGAAATATGAAAATCCCGAAACAAAGGCAGTTTCGCACACAATACGCACGCCACCCAGACCGGAACGCGGGTCGGCCGTCATTATGCAATGCAAATGTGTTTACCGACTATACAAAATGAGTAGTAAGGTATTAATATTCATGACAATTTATAGTAGAATGTTTTTTTTTTACATTCACGCTGTATCCCTCGTGCAGCAGTGTTGTCAGAAGGATCCTAGTGTTAAGACACTCCGCTCGCCACTATTCGCCCAATTCTGGAGGCGTTGCGTAGTGACCGCCTATAATGCCGCGCCTTGCCTCGCCACTAGATTAATTTCCTCGAGTGAGAATCGTACCCACAAACTGTCGCGTTAGAGTCACACGTCCGTGCCACTACGTCACTACCGGTCTCATATAGACCATATTTTACTCACCTTATGCTATTTCTAAGAAGAATAAATAAATATAAGAATATATAAGACTTCGAACGTAAAAATCAGAAACGGAATAGTAATTACGTAAGCGATCTGCAGATTCATTCATTCGGAACAGTAAAATTGCATATGTTTATTATAGCTGGAAAAAAAATTAAAATCCCAGCTTCCCCAAAAAACTTTCGCCGACTAAACAAACTCTAAATTTAACACCATTAACATAAACCAGTGCTCTAAGACGTGACCTCAGCCTCGTCTTGAAATTACCCATCGACAGACAAGTAAACAACTCTGTAGCTGACTGTAATGTTTTTTTAGCTTCGCTCTATCTCGCTCATAGCGGGATAGGCAGAGGGAAACTGGGAACCTAGCGTTCAGATTACGCTACCATTAAAGAACTTCCGTTCGTCACCCTCCCATCAAATTCTTGTCAATGTCAATGTCATGCTTTTGTCTGTTTATTTCCCATGCGGCAGATGGCAATCATAGCCTTGATATATCAGTTCCTGGAGTGAGACCTTCCGGACGCCCAAGGAAGCGCTGGTTGGATGTCGTGATGCAGGACATGAGAGCCAATGGTCTAGCCACCGAGGACGCAAAAGACCGTGCAAAGTGGAGTAGTTAGAGTAGGAGGGCAGACCCTGGCAATAGCCGGGATTAATGCCAGGAGGAAGGAAGGCGGCAGATGGTAATCAAAGCCTCAGTAAAGCAAATAAATTTGTCGCTATTTTTGTATCCTTTTTTTTTATTTTTATAGCAAATATCATTGAAAATAAGGATTTTTGCGAATACTTCATTATTAGGACGTTCCTTTAAACTTCTACATAAAATCTTTATGTATGAATATATTAGAAAAAATATTTACTTCAAAAATAAAACAATTAACTTAATCTATTTAACAATAAAGGTTAAAATTGCATTCGACGCATGGTATATTTGCGGCGGCCGGCTGACTGACTAAACACATATATAAACATACAGAAAACCATATTTCTAATTACCATATTGTATGAGCTTAGTATTATTAGATTTTTTTTAAGATTATTTCATCGGCTTCACGCTGTATCCCGCATATTACAGGGTAGAAACATAGTGCTAAGACACTCCGTTCCCCACATTCCACCGAATTTTTGAACGTGGTTGAGTGACGGAACTCAACACCGGGCTTTTACCTTGGTGCCAGAGCGAAGAAATTAAAAAAATAAGAAATAATAATTCATTCCCCCAGGTTGGGGTCGAACCCTGCGCTACAGCGGTGACGGCCTAAGATTATTTATTTATGCTAAACGTACTCAGGAAAAAAAATTGTAAGAAAAAATATTCTAAATCATAATAAAAATTACAAGCTATTTTCGAGATTAAATTCAAAACTAGTCAATTAAATTTTAATTACTCTAATATATACATATGAAGGCAATAGTTCCCATGAGGATGTTGACTCTATGACATCGACATCGGTTTTTCTTACACGTGTATGGGAAGTAAACCTTTGACAGTTGCGTAAAAAACGATTTTTTTCCAATATTTTTTGAACCTGTTTAAGTTTTTCACTAAGTATATGTGTCTAATAAACACTTTTTAATTTTATCACAGCAAAGTAGGCAGAGGAGGTAAGAAACATTTTTCACCGAATTCCGCAGGTATTGTACTTTGCCTTGTTGCCAGAGCCGAGAGCGAGGAAATGAAAATATTCAATATTTAATTTATTCGAATGGGAATCGAACCCAAAACCTCTCGCATTTACATTCGCACCCGCACTACGACTGGTCTCAAAATAAAATAATTGAAAAAATATATATCAGAGAGGAAATATGAAGAAAACTAAGCTAAGCTCTACATTTATTGGTGACCTCATTAATAAGTAGTTTCTTATACATAATTAAAATGTACAAAATCAATTAGGACAAACCATTTCATTCATTAAATACTTTTAAGACTTTTAACTCTAAGAAATAATAAATTACGTGCGAAATTGAAATTGACCTACAGCTCAAAAGACAATGTATGTAACGCTAACTCACCAGCACAATAAAAAAAAAGTCAGTTTCACGCTGTATCCCGCACACAGCAAAGTAGGCAGAGGGAACATAGTGTTAACACACTCCATTCCTAGAGAAGAAATGAAAATATAAATAGGTATAATTTATAACATGTAAATGTATATTATTATTATTTAATATACGTAGTATTTAATAGTTTTTATTGCAAAAGCTACACGTGTTTGACGTAAAATCGTGAATGCGTGTTTTAAAACCGCCCGCTGCTTTATAGCTTCAGGTACTTAAATTTAAAAATACTTGCTCTTAACGGACTTACGCATTTTTATCGGCTTTTTGTACATTTACATAATATTAACGACCCGCTCGCGGCTTCGCCCGCTTGAACTATATATATCATTATTAATTTACTATTCTGAATTATATTCGTTTTGTAATAATAATATATTTTTAAAAACAATATATATCTATAGCTATATTGAAAATTAGAGCCTCAGCTATTTCGATGAAACAGTTATTTTTTGTATTAAAAAAATATTGTTTTCTTTGATCAATGAAATTAAAAATTAATTATTTATTTATTTTCATGTTGGATTATACGAAAAGAGGATTTTTTTTTTATATTAAATCATTTTCTTTATAAATATTATATTATTTAACATTTGTTATATTTTGTCGTACGTTAGCAGATGCTTTGCAAAGTTGTGTGACATAAAGAACATTACTATTAAAATGTAGTAGTGAATATAATATGAAATTATATAACAGCTCACTTAGATATCATCCTAGAAAAAAGAATAAAGATAAAGAAATAAATAGAAAGGAAATAAAATACAAATAATTATGTAATTCATATATATGATAAGGAAATTAAATATATTAATAAAACATAAACGGTACTGACCAAGTCTCTGTACTGGTGTAATTAAAAATAATTAAAAAAACAGTATAATATAAAAAAATATATAAAATAAATGACATCACTTTTGTTTCTACCTTATATTGTACAATAAATTTAATATTTGTGTGAAATATGGCCCACGTATATGTTAATTCGAGATTTATATCATATAACACCTCTTGTATTTCGTCTCAGGTTTCTGGGTTCTTATGTATTGACTATACTAAATTCAATAGCAATAACATTCTCACACCTTCCTTAATATATATTGTTTTTTTACGCGGGGCTACGCCCTCTTGAAAAAGAAATAGAAAGAAATTGGAAACTAAATATTCAGTCAATGCAGTTGTATTAACTGTTACGACCATAAGCAAATTTGTCGAACTAACTACTTTAAATGGACAATTGGGGAATGGAGTGTCTGAACATTAGGTTCTCTCTGCCTACCTTGCTGGACGTGGTATACAGCGTGAAGCTGATTTCAAAAAACAAAAATATTAATTACACTACGTCTATTATCTTACACTAATATCTTCACTCTACCTTTTGAATAATCGAACCTATATATTATAACCTATGCATCTTATATGGAAACTAAAGATTTTTATCACATAGGTATATATGTAGCTTCTGTTTTATTTCATAATTGACGCTCGTGTAACTTTGTAATACTATAGCACTTGGAAAGCTTAAAAAAACGAAGATAATCCAACCATGAGGCTCGCGTGGTCTTGAAAAAATCGAGTGCCGGTCTGCTTATTGGAGTACCTACTGTACTTCGGTCGTTATTAATTAAATACTGGTGTATGTAATTTATTACGAAACTTTTACTTGTTGTTATTATTTTAATTAAATCTACTTAAAAAATAAAAGCTTTTAATATAACCTTACTACATTAGAGAAAGCTTATAAATAAACCATAATAAATCTCATAAGGAAATGTGTTACAGGTTGTATTAGTTATATACATATATATATATATTAGTTAATATAAAATATATATTTCTTAATATTTTGCAAAGATTAAAATTTACGATTAAAGTCTCGCAGGCGACGTAACATATTTTAATTAGCAATACAATATGTACTCATAATGAACCTAATATTACCAAAATGTAACGTATATTTTTTTCTTAATAATAATTTAATAATTTCGTAATAAAATTAATGGTGAAACTGAATAAAATAATAAAAAATATTTCCATTTCTGCGCTCTAGTGTCGAGGTAAAGCGCGGCATTGGATTCAGCCACTCAACACGGAATGCCTCCAGAATTCGATAGAAAGTGGGGAACGGAGTGTCTTAACACTAGGTTCCCTCTGCCTACCCTACTGTACGCCGGATACAGCGGATTTTTTTACGTGATAGACAAACATACACATTACATACATTGGCGTATTGTGCTCAACTGGCACGCTCGCCATATATTAAGAATTCAATTCAATTCAACATACATATATATAAAAATAAATATATATATAGGCGTACCCACCTGCTCAAATGGTGCAGAGCGAGTGGCAGCCAACAAGAAACATCAGGTGCGGTCAAGGTCGACTCGCCGGCGTACCGTCCCACCATGGCGCGTCCTTCGATTTTGATACCCTGCACTTTTTGCAGGGAGAAAGTTTTAATCGCCTTCAGTGATTTTTTCTTCTTCTTGCATTTAGCCGCAGACGGAAAAAGCGTATGAGAATGTTAATTTTTTTTGTCCCTTTTTATAGTGATGTTTTGGGTTAAGCGCAGTTTTGAGGCGTTTTGCAAATTTTAATTTAATTTAGCGTTAAAATTTCATTATTATTCATTATAATTGATGTAAGTCCTGCGTCTGTGAACGTCACAAGTAGTGGATTTGATTCCCACTTGAGAAAATACAATATTATTATAATTATATAACATTTGTACCCAATTTGTTTTTTACAGTTACGAGTACAAGTACATACATAGTGATATATAAATTCTAACTATAATTTTCTCATATATATATATATATATATATATATATATATATATATACTGTAAGGACAATCGTTGTCAACGTTCACAATTCACATACGTCAGTTCAATTCTTTATGTCCATTTTCTATAGTAATGCGGCGTTTAGTAATTTATCGCAGTATTGTCTGTACAGCAGGCATAGAGCATAAAGCGATCAAACGTCTTTATTTGCCGTCTCGTCTAGGCCTGTGCATATACATACACACTCGTAGTTATTTGAGACGCCGTCCCCGCAGTGGATGTCAGAAGAGTTCTCACGCCGGCAGCTAGATGCGGCCCGCTGCATTTCTATAACCTTGCCGTACTCGCAGCGTCGGGGCGGGGTCGTCGACCGTCGGGCGGGCCGTCTCGTCTGCGTCTGCGCAACTCTGCGCGCTATTGTGACTGGCCGAATTGAAAAACGATAAATCATTTAATTTCGGACTGTTATCGCTTTGGACTTTGGTGTGAATTATTTTGTCGACTGTGATGTGCGAACTTGGATGGAAGTTAAAGGAACTTGTCAAATTTTACACGATAGTATACTTATATACGTATTAATTAAAAATACTATATGTAAACCTGACAGGCTGTGGGTTCGATTCTCACCAGAGGAAACGATATATTTAATATTTTTATTTCTTCGCTCCGATGACGGCGAGAGAAAATGGGGAATGGATTGTCTAACTTCTGCCTACATCTGCCTACTTTACTGTGTGCGGGATACAACGTGAAACTAATAAATACTATATTAATTACAGTACATACATAGGTAACAACAAAAGCTATTTCTCGCTGGACAGAACAATTATGCAACACCCATTGTAATTTGCATATAACTCACAGATCATCTGGCGTATTTGATTTTTTTCTCTCAAAAAACCCATTTTTCCAGCATCCCCAAAGGTAGCAATAAAGGGTGATCAAACTGTCACATCTTGCACATGTCTCCCATATCCGCGGCGTACGCGGCCAGGCACAGGCAGCCAGACACGCACTCAGCATGGTCGGCCGAAACGTGATCTTGCAAATCGCCTCCTAGTACCCACACCGGAGCTCGAAGGCCGCCTGTCTGTGCTAGCTGTTCTGATGGTCCATACAAAGCTGCCAATTATCAATCCAGTAGCACACCGGCACCGGCATTGCACGCTACGAGTATATCGAATATCTACTGTGTACTAGTACTAGACAAAGACACGCCGAAAATATACAATTCTATAAATTTATCATATTATGTGCATAGGTAATATATTATCGCCAATCTATTTATTTAAGCTTCATGATGTAGGTACTCCGCATACAACAGGGTGGGCAGAGGGTTTTTTTGTGTTAACAATAGGTTCCCTCTGCCTACCCGGAGTATCTTAACACTTCGTTCCCCACTGTCCATCGAATTTTTCGAGGCATTCCTGTTGAATGGCGGGACCTAACGCCCGGCGTTTACCTTGGTGCCAGAGCGAAGAAATACAAATATCAAGAAATAATAATTCATTCCATCGAGCGGGGATCGAGCCCACAACCGTTGCTTTACAGTTACGCCACTGTGCCGCTGGGCCGTGACGGCTTCAATTTATATATAGATTACCAATAAAAATAAATATAACCAAAAACAGCCATTCTATAGCCAATATATTTTAGAAACAACGGTATTTAATTCCAAAGATATCATATTATGTGCGGAATTTATAAAATGTAAATATAACAAAGATCATTAACTCTAAAATGGCAGATGAAATTTTTTTCGACGATAAATTCTCAACCGGGTTACCAGACGCGGAGGCGGCTACCGCGCTACGCACTATAACATGCACAGCATTGTTGATATTAGGTGTGCCGTATAAACAGACGCTCGGAGCCAGACGGTCGTCAATCGAGATTGTTCAGAAAAACAAGTAGACTCGAAGCTGGCATAAAAACTAGCGTAGACGCGGATGTTCACTTGACGTAAAAAACTAGCTGCATCCAGTCAGTCACTCCCGCGCGCTCCGACGGACGCAGCACTGGCCCGAGTGGGCCACGCACTGTGCACCTACAGTCCTACACTCACCCTTATTATATATATCTATAAATGATATATAAAATTGTAACGAATATATAAGAAAAAGTGTTATTGAGGGTATTTCATAATGTAATAGAAACAAAAACAATGATTTTAGAAATTTTGTCTGTTTGTCTGTGCGCTTGTTTACGCTAATGTTGTTCGAAAAAATAGCTAAAAAATTAACTGTTTTATTTAATTAGTTGAAACTTTACTTTTTAATATAGGTATAGATATTGTTTTTGAATTATAATATTATTAGAAAACCAAAGTAATACAGATCACTAAATTAATAATTATGTACATAGTTCAAGCAGGCGAAGCTGCGAGCTGGTCGCTAGTTGTCAATACAAATACCAATAATATTAGTGATTTTATTAACATATTCGTAAACACTTACATATATTATTTTTTATAGCTAACGCTATATCCAAATGCTAACATGTTTGGAAATATCACGTTTTTAATAAATAATATGTTTCAAATAAATCACACACTTTAAAAATAAAATAGTCTGATATTATCAAATATTTTTCTACAGTTTTAGGTAACAGAGGAATTTTAATTAATAATTTATAGCTTAATGACATAATGTTGATAGCCGTCGCCGATGGATGTAGTAGACCGTGGTGGCATAGTGATACAAGCTTGTGACCGTAAGCGCGACGGTTTAGGGTTCGATTTTCACTTTGATTTGATTTGAGAATTAATAATTATTTATTAATATTTTCATTTCCTCGATCTGGTCACAAAGCAAAACACTGTGGAGAGTTCCGCCACTGTACACGCAATGCCTCGTCAGACGGAATTTAGGGAACAGTCTGTGTGTCTGTCTTAAAACTAGGTTCCCGCCTATCCCGCTATAGGAGGGATACAGCGTGAAGCTGAAAGAACAGGACCTGACAAAAGATATCACATATCAGGTACGTCGTATAATTTAGTCTTCCTTAATTTTGTGATCATTGGAAATATGCAGGTACGAAGACATTGCGATGACGGAAATTCCTCCAGTTGTTTGAAAGTATTTTCAAGAAAGAAAGTATCGCCTGCCATATTAGAAGTGGCTGGTCATAGTTATTTTAATTATAGAAAATAAAATAATCTTGATTTTCTTAAGTAACTGAGTAAACGCCATTGAGTTCCGCCACTTAAGACGTAATATCTCCAAAATTAAGCGGAAAATGATGAAAGTAGTGTGCGCGTGAGAATTAAAAAACTTATCATTAATCATTAGAAACTACATTCTCTCCTTCCTACACTCTCCACCTTAAATATTTATATATTCCCCGTTCTTAGCCAACTAAGCCAATTTATTTTACAATTTATATGGCAAAAACTTTTATGGCGACTCTATAGCTGACACCTAATAAAAATGCATCCATTTAAATTAATATTAGCACTTTAGACTGGAGTTGGTAGATTTGAGTCAGAAATCTTTGTTACGATAACGTACGGTTTTTTTTCAAGGTCGTCTAGGACGAAACGGTAATTGTCGAATATTGAGGTAAGTCATTTTAAAGTGATATTTTTTAGATATCATTTACTTACTAACTTGAGGACGTGGTAAACGCGACGGTCGTGGGTTCGATTCTAATTTGGAGGAATGTAAATTTTAATATTTTCGATATCTCGCTCTGGTGTGGAGTGTCTTCATGGAGTGTCTTCTTCTTCCTGGCATTAATCCCGGCTATTACCGGGGTCTGCCTTCCTACTCAACCTACTCCACTTTGCACGGTCTTTTGCGTCCTCGGTGGTCAGACCATTGGCTCTCATGTCCTGCGTCACGACCAACCAGCGCTTCCTTGGGCGTCCTTGGGAGTGTCTTAGCACTAAGTTCCCATGTACACACTCTGCAAATAAATAAAAAAATATAATATCAGAACAATAAAAGTACCTGCATGATATATATGACGTGTACATTTATTTAACTTTTGCGAATATTTATATACGAATCTAAACTAACCGTAAATGACACTTATAAATACTTAATTCAGTAATTATCTATGCTAAATTGCTAACAGAAGATTTTTGATATAGATTTTATGAGTAACCTAATCCTAAAAAAAATAAAAATATGGAAGAAATTGTGTAATCTACAGATTGTGTATATTAGGTAAATATTTTCTAAAATAATTTGTCACAAAACTCAGAGATTAAACGTATTAATAAAATTATATATTTCTTATAATAAATGTAAATTTGTGTAAAAAAAAAAACAAGTGTCCCAATTTTTTTGCTAGTCACGTCATTAGTAATTAATTGTCAGTATTTATGTAATTTTTTTTACCTCCGCATAATCATTACAAGCGAATATTTTGATTGATTTTTTTAAACTATTTTTGTCTGAGATTTTTTTCTAACTCGACTTCCATTCACCCTTCAATAACAGTAATGACGAGGCTTTCAACAAAATTTTGTGTACTTTACTTTAAATATAGTAGCTACAGCAATATTTCTTGATGACAATGAGAGATCGCTCATTTAGTGATAGAGCCGCATTTTGTACTGTTTTATATGCAGATGTGTGGAATAGATCTAAAAATATAACATTTAAATCGGCTTCACGCTGTATACCGTAGTGTTAAGACACTCCGTTCCCAGCTTTCCTTTGTTGACTGGTGGAACTCAACGCGGCTCTTTACCTCGACACTAGAGCAAAGAAATGGAAATATATATAACTAATTAAATATTTAAATATATCATATAATTTATCTTAATTTCAAATTAATTAGTCATATGTAAAAGTTCTACATTTCACTCAGAAAGATAATGTTTTTCACAAATATATATATTCGTTTAGACTAGTATTTCACATTCGTTTCTGACGAAGCCATAATATATATTTCCACGATCTCTGAGTTCGTGGAACGCAACAATGCATATAACACTTGTCTCAATCCATTCTATGATATGCATTACATCATTGTCTATAAGAGAAGAATAATATTTATTTATATGCGCCGCGGTCACTATAGCGCGGTTTCGTATTCGAAAGGTAAGGAGAGAGCAGTGATTTTTCACTAGGCTCTCTATATCAAAATTGCTTTGTGGGATGAAACTTAAAACTATAAAAAAAAGACACCGAACTTCTATTACTTACAAATTAAATAAAGTTATATAGAAAGAATCGTTAAACTTTTAATATTTATTTGTTTAAATTTTTCACTTTTCACACTTCCAGATCTCTTGTTAAATATTGCATTTCTTCAAGTGGGATTCGAACCCACAGCCTGTCGCGTAAAACTAAAAGCCACACTTTGCGCCCCTACGCCACGACTGGCATTGACAAAGGCTTATGGCATAAACATTGATCACCCATCAACGAACCGAAGTTCTCCAGATAAACTCCTTAGGGCACAGCACTTAATCTATTGAATAAAATTAAAATTAATATATACCTATTGAAAAGTAATATTTACAAGTAATAAAACGCAATAGCCGCGAGTGCTCTTAATTATGGTCTCTATAATAGATAGAATCATTTAGTTAATGTCGAGTCTATAATAGTCTATAATATAATAAATGAGACTGAAGTTATCGTAGCCGAATACTTTTGCTTCCAGTCGTGATATTTATATGAAAATTATATGGGCAGGTACTATCGACTATGAGTATTCAAGCTGCTCAGAATTTAAATAAAATATATCAAAAAGTTTATATTATATTTTCATTATTATATTTATATTATTATTTATGTAATTATTTAATTAACCATAGTGGCGCAGCGGCACAAGGGTGTGTCTGTAACGTAAATCCGTTTAGTTTAGTTTGAAAGTTTTAAAGTTTAAATAGGAATTATACTTAAAGTTTATTTATTATCTATAAAAACTGATCCAACCAGTGAAATTTATTTTAAAAAATAGATTGCATTCCAAAGACGAATATAGATTATTTTAAATCTTTTTCTCTCAGAAATAGAAATCTTTCTATTTTATTATAATCTTATAGATTGTTATTGCCATTTTGATACTGTGATACAAGAAACATAATTATATTTAAGACAAAAAAAATATAATAATTGTTTTCAAATAATGGAACATACGAAACAGAAAACAAAAACAACAAACAACCCCAGTAGCCGAGAAACTTCAGCAAATCCTCATATAAAATATAAATTGGCCTAAAGATTTTTATCATCAATTAAAATGGCGTATAACTCATGCTACCTCCAATATTTGGCGTCGAGATAGCACATTATAGTACCTATATAATTACAGAGACCATAAATTAATGAAATAAAGCGTTTTTTATTTCTACGGCTGCCCGCTCTATTTGTTCCTTGTCGATGGTTATCACTTCTGCATAATAGTTGGTTCCAGTCGCCAAGAAATATTGCAAATAATTATATTGTTTATTTAAGATTGTCATTTTTTTAAATAGAAAGGATATATATTTTTTTCAATTATAAGTCAATAAATTTATTTATTTTTAATATTATATTACTATGGTGGCACTCTAAGGTGTCGTAGGGTAATTTAGGGTTCATATCGGAGAAATAGAATATTTACATTTATAAAAAATGTAGGCGTTACCTGGATCTGGTTTCCATATGACGAACATACAGTATCGGCTTTCGCTGCCTTCTTTGAATTGACAAGAAATACAAAGTGATATTTACTCTGCCTACTTCGCATAGGGCGATTAAATTAAAAAAGTAATATATACCTATAGACCCTATTTTAGCTTAGTAGGGTAGGCAGAAGGAACCTAGGAAACTAGTATTAAGTCTGTGTTCACCGTTCCTCATTAAGACTTTTCCGTTCCCCACTTTCCGCCGAATCCTGGAGATATTATATGTTGAGTGCCATAACGCATCCGCTTTGCTCCTTTACCAAAGATAGGATATTAAAATATAAAATATTTCATTTCCTCGAGTGGGAATCGAACACAGTGACACGCTTGAGCTGCGCCGAATATTCTCCTATAGTTCGGTTATCAAGTCTTGGTCGTCCTGAATTTATGCGCAAATCTGTGCAGCTGTCTATAACTAACTTCAGGGCGGCCACAACTCGTTGACCTTACTGTAACCGAGCATAGCGTAGCTTTCAAAATTATGAAGGCTTTGACAACTTAGATAGTAAACATTGAACAATTTTGGCCTGTTTGTCACTTGTCTAGACGTGATGACTTGGCCTTACCCTTACATGGCCTTCGTCGCTTCCTGTACTTAACTCTTTAAGATAAATAACTGCTAAGAAATATTAATAAATATATATTATAAAGGTGGCCGTCGTAGAGCAGGGGCGCAAGAGTGGACTGTAACGCGACGATTGTGAGTTCGATCCTCACTCGAGGGAATGAATGACTATTTGTTAATATATTGATTTTTTCGCTCCGAAGACACAAGCTCAGCGTTGAGTTCCGCTACTCAAAAATTTGATTTGATTTTTATTAATTAATATAAAGCACTTAGAAAATAATAATTGTATATATTATTACAATATTTACTTGTAGTTTAATTTGTAAGTAATGTGACATGCCTTAGTGCACACGACGGTAGTTGTCCCATTGGAATGATTGCGTACATTTAAAATATTTATGTTTCTATTGTCTGGTCAGACAAGGAGTGACGTTAGGTTTTGGCTGTTTAAACGGAAACTGCAAATCAGACTTTTTTTATTTATTTTTTCCAACAACAAATTCCGACATATACCTACGTAAACACAAGACAAAAATATGTAAAAATTGATATAGGGTCATAATCAGAAAAAGTGTACTATTTGTGTCTTTTCTTGTCCCGCTACTTTGAATGCGTTTTAAAAATACAATTTTAAAGATAATTTAAATATTTTGCCATTTAAGATACATTTATTTATTAACTTAAAGATTTTTGTAATATTTGAAATGTATTATGGCAATTAATAGTATTTCTTGTTAGTTGCAAAAAACCTTTCAAAATGCTTCCATACAATTTTTCGTGTACCATTCACCACTTTACTTTTTAAGAATTGATTTGTTACGAATATTTATGGTTTTATTTGATTTCAGATATGTTTATATTAATCATAGAAGTACTTTTATGGATACATTATTTAATAAATAATATATATTAGTTAAGTAAATTTGTCCCAAAATATTGTCTTTTTCTTACTCAGGGTTAATAACGTACAATTAAATTATGAAGGCAATTATTTTGAATGGTGTTTAATATTATTTTTTATTGTGGCACCATTATTGTAAAAGTCAATGCTGTCGTAGCTACAACCAGTAGTGTTCTCGCAGCAGTTGAGGGGTTCAAATGTTTTAGAGGGAATGCGTGAAATTACATCTCAGGGTTATAAACGGCTTTTATTTTGGTAAGTATTCTATAATTTTATTTTCTTGTTATCTAACAAGATAAACAAAATCTCAAAAAAGAACTTCAGTGCTTGCACATGCAACACGGCTTATGAGCAAATATTTAAAAAGGTTAGAATTTCTCAAACTTTATTCTCAATTTCGTTATTTAACGAAACGTTACGTAACGCAACTGAGAAAATATGAAGCCTAGTTCACAATTACGTTACCATTTTTTTCTTATATATGTTTATAATAAAGTTGTAACGACAGTTCCGGTTCGGCCTTGCTCCGATGAGGTCGCACAATCGGACGCCCTTATTATGTATATTCGTTGTCGGTTATATACTTNGCTTGTATATGGAAGATATGTATATAAGAAAAAAAATTGCAGACATGTGAAAAAAACTATTAGTGACTTTTCATAACGTAAAGTAACCAAAAATAATGATTTTTAAGTTTTTTGCTTGTTGCGTGTTTGTCTATGTGCTAGTGCACGCTAATCTCAGAAACAGCTTAACCTATTTAGTTAAAAACATTTTTTTTTTCTTCCTGAAATTAGTTGTGATTTCATGATTACTATTTTTTGATAAATATTTTTTTTATTTTCAGTAAGCGTCATGGCTCCTACGTCAAAAAAGATATAGAGAACGTCTTAAAAAGAACAATCCTATTAAATATGGAGATATGCGGAATATACACTTACAAAGAATTAAACTTAATTCCAGTGATAACGACTCAAATTTTGATATATTTTAAAGTGGATTTAATTTTATCATTCACTTTGTGATCTCTAACTAGAAATATAAGTTTATTAGGTTACGAACTAGCATTATTATATTGTTAATATTGTCACTTTATGTTTTCTTCCCACATTTATAATCTGTTCTGTTAATTCAACGATTGAATCTTTAAAATTTTTATCTGTGTCTCATTAAATAAAAAAAAAAACAATGGTTTTATTCATATCCCTTATTTTGTTGTGTATAATGCCTTATGACATCAGTTTCGTAACAAACATTATCAGTATTGTTACTTATCAGTTACGTTACGAATTCGAAAATGTCCACTTTTCTGATTATGACCCATTTGATTTTATTTCAATGATTTTTATTATGTAAATAATTATAATATCTCTTGCATGCTTACTAAGCTGGCAATGGCAAATATTAAATATATATTTTTAATCGGTGTTTTTAGTGTATATTATATATATGTATATATGTATGTATGGGTATATATTATGCATGTATTATATATGTATGTATTATGTATATAATGTGTTAGTTAATATATATACTTTTCTGATATTTTAATTTTTTTTCGATTGCACTGTGTTTTTATTCCGCTGTTTGGCACTCATCCACTTCCATAGGTTGGCTGGAAGAGATTTCTTTCAGAAATAAGTCCGCCTTTGTAAACATCACTTTTTAACTGTTTACTTAATATTTTAGTTACATGTGCAATAAATAATAAATATATAGAAAATAAACTTCCAATTAATTATATTTGTATGTATAAAATCCAATCTTTTAGTTAGTCAGTCGTCTAGACTCGATGACATAATGTCTGCAGTGCATACCACAGCTCCAGCGCCATACCTGAACTCGGTAATCACTGAATTACTGACTTACAGAGATATTAGATAAGGTAGACAGACAGACGTTTCAAACGATTGTTAACCTCGGCAAGAACATTGCTAAATTGTTGGTTTTTTTTATATAGATATGCATGCACCTTTTGCTATGTTCAGAGATTGCGGTTTCTTTTAAGCTTTTTTTTTTTCGTAGGCTTCCGCTTCTCATTTTCATACAAAATTGCTCTCTTCTCTTTAAAGACAATGAAATCTAAAATTTTATGTTGGCATCCAAAACCTTCAAATATATAAAAAAATATATACTGATAGATTTTTTTTTATACCATATTTCAGCCACATTTTGCCTAGACTTTGTCTCTATCGTACAAATGGTACTAATGAGATATTTTTGAAATTAAATCGATATTTTTTTAGTATAGCCGTAAATCGATATATTTAATACATTTGTTGTAGTCAGCACAGACGTACAGACAACTGCACGATTACGTAGTGAAGCTAATTTGCAGGAATTAGTATGTGCCAACGGAAATCACTCCGCTGATTTACGGCCGCGCCCACGGACTGGGGCATTCATCAAATGAGATATCAATCTATTCATTTCAATGGTTTTAAACTACTAACATATTCTATTTACATTTTATATATATACTAGGTTGGTGAAAAAAACTAGTTATATTAATAATAAATAATTTAAAAAAATATTAAATCAGCTTCACAATGTATCCCGCACGAAGCAGTGTAGACAGATGGAATATAGTGTTAAGACACTCCGTTCCCTACTTTCCAACGAAATCTAGAGGCATTGCATTTTAAATGACGGAACTCAACGCCGCGCTTTGCCACTTCACTTCCAAAACGAAGAAATAAAAATACAAATAAATATTAAATTTTCTTTGAGTGAGGATCGAATCTACAACCAGTCGATTTTACAGTGACACTTCATACCCTTGCACGACGACTGGCCTCAAATTCTATCAGGATTTTATATATATTAAATCGGTGAGAAAAAAATATATTATTAATACAATTTTTTTATTACTTACTGCAAATGGTACAAACACTCGTAAAAGTTTATGTTCATATTGTCGTGACAATATTGAAAGAAAATATTAAGATCAGAAATATAATCGAACTAAAAGAGCATCTAAATGTTTGACTATTTAAATTTAATTTCCTTATTTCGATAATTCTATTATAGGCCGGCGACGATTATGGATTCGATTTCCTATCGCGACAATCAATTATTATTTTCATTTTTTTGCTTTTATAGTAACAAGACAAACCGTGACGTCCAGTTCCGCCGCTCATCAAGCAATGTCTCCAATGTATATTAGACAAAAATCCTCTGAATTTTGGAGGCAATGTGTGGCGGAACTCAACGCCGCGCCTTCCCTCGACACACAGAGATTTCCTCGAGTGGGGATCAACCCACAATCAGTTCCACGTAACATTTTTCGTTGACAGTTCTATGTTCCCCTATGCCACAACTGGCCTTCTAGTTATAGCAAACATAGTGTACTAACGGACGCGCGCAGCTTCGCTTGCGTATTTAGGGGTGAATTCTAATAACCCATGAAACATGTGTTCGATTAAATATTTTTAAGAGTCTCAATTTTAAATATTATAAAAATCGGTTGCGATTTAAAGATTTTTCCATACAAACTTTCAACCCCTTATTTGTACCCTTAGGGGGTGAATTCTAGAAAACCATGAAACACATGTTCAATGAAATATTTTTAAAGAGTCTAAATATTAAATTTTATAAAAATCGGTGGCGATTTAAGAATTTTTCCATACAAACTTTCAACCTTTTATTTGCACCCTTAGAGGGAGAATTCTAGAAAACGATGACACACGTGTTCAATTAAATACTTTTAAAAATCTAAATTTCAAATTTTATAAAAATCGGTGCCGATTTAATTTTTTTTCCATACAAACTTTGAACCCCTATTTTACTCCTTTAGGGTTAACATTTTTCAAAATCCCTTCTTAGTGGATGTCCAGATTATGAAAGTAAACATCTGTCCAAATGTCACGTTTCTACGCACAGCGGTTTCGGCTGTGCGTGCGTCTTACCTCAGTCAGAGAGGACAAGTCCTTTTATATATATAGACAACGGTAAATCGACATTGTTCTCAAGCTGTACTACACACAGGAATAGCTTCGGCCGCGAGGTAAACAAGTGCTGTAAAGTGGTTGAATCGACTGAATTCCTAGCATCGCGCGCCCGTACGCGTATTTGAACCATTTAAGTCTTGTCTCGGTATTTGTTAATGGTCAGTATTGGGTAAAAGGGGTATTTGACGGTATTTCTGTTATTGTCATAATATGTGGTGTAATTTTTAAAAAAAAAATCAACTTCCCGCTGTATCCCGCGCAAAGTAGGGTAGGCAGAGGGATTCTAGTGGTAAGACACTCCATTCATCACTTTCTGCCGAAATCTGGAGGCATTGTGTGTTGAGTAGTAGAACTCAACACCTCGATTTGCCTCGACAGAGCAAAGCCTTTAATTGATTGAACTATTTCTTAATTATGAATTCATAAAAAATAAAAAATATACATTTTGTATCAAATATATTTTTTTAATTATTTCAAAGAAATATACTAAGTAATAAGTAGTAGTAAGTAATAATAGTTGTAATATAATAATAAACTAAATAATCTTTGCCGTTGGCAGTCAAAATAAATGTATAATAAAGGTTTTTTCATACGATAAGCTAACTGGCGAGACAAATTTATTTTTTCGTCCATAATTCAATAACATTAGTTGAAAGGTATGGCTAGGCAAATGACTTTGCTTATCCACCTAAATAAATTAATACTACATTTATCCCACAATAAGTTTAAATAGGCGTTATCGAGCACTTTAGATACGCGTTGTAAAACGATCTAATTCGACGATTTAGGCATAAGGAACTTAGTGTTAAGACGCTGAGCTTCCCACTTTCCGCCGAATTCTGGTGACATCGTAGAATGGCGGAACTTAACGCTGCGCTTTTTGCCCTGGTAACGTAGCGAAGAAGTAAAAATATAAAATATTTCATTTCCTAGTGTTGTAATAGAACCCAAATCCATTGCGTTACAGTCACACGCTAGCCTGTTTTTTATTTTATATTAGAATATAAAATATTTATATTAGAACGTGGTTTTCTATGTACAAAAAGATGGAATGTTTTCCTAATTTATTAAGATAAATATATTATATATGCACAGACACAAATAAACGAAGAGCTAAAGGCATGTCTGTGTAAACATTCGGCAGGTTGGCTAGAGCGCCCAGACACCCAGACACACAGACACAGACGGCCGCCTTAGCACATGTTATTGGTGATTTTGATTCCATTATTGTCGTTGTTATATTTTATAAAATTCAACAAATTATGTTTTTAACTTTTTTGCCTTAGATTTTTATTTAAAATTCGCGTTCGAAGTGACAAGGTGACCCTAAATCTTTAGTAATAAATAGTTACTATTCTTTTAGCTTCTCGCATATAGCGGGATAGACAGAGGTAAACCTAGTGTTAATACACTCGGTTCCCCTTTTTTGTCGAGTTCTGGAGGTATTGTATATTGAATTGTGGCGGAATTCAACGCCACGCTTGGCCTCGTTACTGGAGCGAGTTAACGCTTAAGCCTCTGCGTCACAACTGCGTAACTGATAATAAATTTGCGTTAATGAGAAAAACGTATATTCAAAAAAGTACATTATCAGATATTTCTTCAATTTACAATTAAAAGTAATAATATTGTTATATATACATACATATAACGAGTATATAATTTATTTATTCTACTAATGTGCTTTAGAGTTTAGCGGCTTATAATATTGTGGATTGCCGTATGCGTGCTTAGAATGCATATAGAGATCGTTTCTATTTTAGATCTCGCTTCCGAATATTGCAAATTCATTTCTTTGCTTAATTATTTTTAGAAACTTATATATTCAAAATGTGTGTCATAATGCTACAATAAATCTTTCGTAAAATAAAACGGTCAAGAGCGAGTGGGACTCGCCCACCGAGGGTTCAGTAGAAATTTCAGGATTACATCACAACAGGAAGTACAACTTTTAAATGTTGACAAATTCAATTTGCCGGCGTATGCTTTAATGTGGTATGAAGTGCAGATTTAAGTTTGTAATTACTTTTTTCTATGAAATATTTATAAATTTTTACTTTCGGATTTTTTTCTTTATTTGTACTATAAGTTCTCACATTTCTTTTTTTGGAAAAAAAGCATACATTTTTCAAAAAATCCTTGCCTTAACGTGTTTAGGGTTATCCAAAGTCGACCTTGCTTTTACCTACGGGATGGGACCTGCAGTTTTTTTTATAAAATTTATAACTTAACGGGTAATTAATATCCGTTTTTTGATGTGATGCCAAGTGATAAATTAAGACATCCATCGGCTCGCCGTTGATGCAAGCCCATATGCATTCCGCAGACCTCCAACTTTTGTTATATTATTTCTAATTCAGATAAAAAATGACATTTACGTGAATGAGGACGCGACGATCACGAACTCGCGTTTTTTCTACCAATTTAATTTGACAATAACAAATGATACGCTCATCGACATTTTGTTTTATTTAAATGCAATTTGAATCCGTCAGTATTGTGCGGAGTCTATATATAAAAAAATTGTCTGCACGTTTGAATGTCAAGTTTTCGAATTATCCGATTTCCGTATAAAAAGTGCACACACGTATAATTTTAATATTTACATTACATATATTTTATATGTAAATTGTTCTTCTGAAAAGAATTGAAGATGTCGAGTTTTTTTACCTATCTACCTACCTCTATATAAAAATACATATTCTCGGGTAGGTAAAAACACATATTCAATTTTGTAATTATTAAAAAAATACAAATAACGTAAACTGAATTATGAAATATGATATAAGGTGTGTTGTAAAAGACTAAATGACTCATGATAATTTAATACATTTTTTTCTTAAAATGTACCATAACTGTACTTTATTTATTTTGCCAAAATCAGAAATCTTATAACATCAAATAAAAAAAATACTTTGACTAGATGTGTAATGAAAAATAAATTTCTTTGCAAAAAACGAAAAGTAATATCTTTAAGGTTACCTAAAGCAAAACTATTCCAAAATGTATAATATCGTAGATTTTCTAAGAATTTGGGATGATATCTGAATATACTTTCTTCCTATAAAAGCTTTTGAAATTCGATATATTTTACCTTTACCCACTTGAGAGAGGAAAATATTATTATAATAAATGGACGGTTTCGGGGAATACCGTCCGCTAAAATACCACCAACTAGTCGCTATAGTCATTTGGCACTTTAACGGAGCTTCTACGAAAACTTACGTCACTGGATTAGAATTTCATTCAAAGTCGTTTCGTATATATTTAAAGATAGTAGTAGTTTATGCTTTAAACTAATGGGAGCACTATATATATTGTGACTAAAGCTTTAGTGAAAACATCACTTCAGCTTCATGCTGTATTCCGCACTAAATAGAGTGAGCTGAGGGAACCTAGTGTTAAGATACTTGGTTTCCCGTTTTTCACCGAATTCTGCGGGCAATGCGTGTTGAGTGGCGGAACTCAACGCAACGCTTCCCTGTCCCCAGAGCGAACAAACGAAAATATTCAATGTTTAATTTTCGAGAGTGGAAATCGAACCTACAAACTCACAATCAGCCTTTACAGACACCCGAGGCGCGAGGCGCCACGACTGGCCTCAAAGCATTACGTGTCATTGAATATTTATTTGTTTCGGAAATCCGGGCAAACGTTTCGCAGCCATAAAAATATATGCAAGTCCACTTCAGCCTACAAATTATAGTAAAAAAAATAACAGCTTCACGCTGTATCCCGCATACGAGAGGGTAGGCAGTGTGAAGACACTCCGTTCTCCCGCATCGACACCAGAGAGAAGAAATGAAAATATAAATTTAAATTAATATTTCATTTCCTCGAGTTGGGATCGAACACAGCCAGTCGGGCTTATAATCTGGACTGGTCTCTTATGTTATAGTGATTGTCTTCATATGAGTAATTCGTATCACATAGTAAATTATATTGTTGTTTACAAATTTCCAATTCAAGGAAACGTGTGGGAAGTATTCTCACATTTCTTGATGGGTTTTGTGGATATTTCTTTTATAATATATTACGCACTGCTTTGATTTGCTTACGTCATTTGTTTTTTCTGTATACATTAAAAGTATGAACTCTATGTTATTTTTAATACCAGCTAAAATATTAAAATTATTAGATTATTATTAATTATTATTTATACATTATTATTTGTATATTAATATAGCTTCGAAAATTTCATCCACTTGCGGTGACGACTGCGACTTGTGTTGTGACTATAAACGCGAAGGTCTTGGATTCGCCCTCGGGGCTATGAAATATTAAATATTTTCATTTGGATACTCTGGTAGCGAGGCAAAACGCAGCGTTGAATTCCGCCACTTATATCGCAATGTCCCGAAATTGCGGCAAAAAGTAGACAAGGGAGTGTTAATGAAGAACGATCCCTCATTTTTTCTACCTATGGATTAGATAGGCTGTGAAGCTGATGAATCAAAAGATGATTTTTGAATCGTTAGCTTTATAAAAATAGTTCTCGAAACGCCATAAATAAAGAACAGAACAGAACAGATGAAAATAGTAAACAAGTTGACTTTAGACTTTCCACAAAAAATATAAATTTAACATTTTATTATCCAGCTCGAAGTAGTTACAGACAAGTTCAAGTGCAGTTCTGTTAACTATAATGCACTTATAGTGCATATATTTTTAAGTGAATTTTTAATTTCACTTTTTTTAATTTAATAGATAAGTTTATTAACATAATTATAAAGTCAAGGACCCTCAAAGCAGTATATACACCAGATGTCAGCGTCAGTCTTCATGAGACCAATTAAGCTTCCATTTTGTAGATACAATATTAGACCTTATTTGTTTTACACACACTATTTACTTTTTCTATAATAAGAACACATGCACTGGTAATTGAATTTGGTGTCGCCGTCTTAGAAATGAAACCACCACGAGAACGAAGAAAAAAATGATTCAATACTCCGAGTGAGAATCGAACCGACATCTAGCAAAATATTAGATCTCTATATTTCCAAAACATCACCGAAGTAAAATCTTCAAGAATATATTATAAGCACTTTATTTATAAGTAATAACTTTTAAAGTTAATTATTTTAATCAAAGTATAATTTAGAACATCTGCACACGTACGGACGATGTCAAATGTCAATGTAGAGTTGCCTGGGAGCTGAATTTACACCTTCATATCAACTCCTGTTTAGGACAGGTCTTAAAGTCAATAGGTTCCTGTTTATATCAGATTTATTTCGCACACAGCAGAGTAGGCAGAGGGAAACTAGTGTATGAACACTCTGTTAAGCATTTCCCGCTTAATGCTCTCAGCGCCGCGCTTTGCCTGACTTACATAATATACTGATTGAAATCTATTGGTGTCATTTTTGAGTGGCGTTCAATTCTTATATGTCTAGGTTTAATCATCGTCCGCAACTTTTGACCTACTATGTCGTTTTATTTCAGGTTCACGCAGATAGAGACACTCCGTTCTCCACTTCCCGCCGAATTCTTGGGGCATTGCGTGTTGATGGACTATCAACTACGTCAATCGTCAAATATTTGCTACTGTAATAAAATAGAAGGCGTAAAAAACCCATGCGGGAGTACAACAATAGAATCTTTCTCATAATTATTTCACACAATGCACTCATAAATATCATTTCATCTTTTAACTAACTTGTTAAAATAACTGAACGGCAAGCTTTTCAAATTGAATTGTTTAATACTTAAGGTGCATTATAAAATAAAAGATAGAGAATTTTAATTAGAAATAAATAGCTTTCCAGCTGGTGTGCCAGGTATTTTATACTTTTACATTTTTATTACTCAAATGATAAGAATTCTGCTAAAAAGAAGATTTTTAATTAGCTTTAGCATGAAAAGCAATGGGCACAAATATACTACATAATAGACATAGAGAACAAAGACACTCTATTCTTCACTTTTTTTCTTTTTCCGCCCGAGATCGAGACATTGTAAATTGAGTATCGTAAGTTAACGCCGCGCTCCAAATTCAGTTATTATAGCTACAAAAGCTTGAGTATTTTAATAGGGTCAAAAGTAACATAGAGGCGCTGTGTGCTGAGGGTCTTGACTTGAGGGTCGAGCAGTTGCATTCACAATGTAAACTTCAATTCCTTTGAGGTAGGAATGCCGACGTTATAAAAGAAGAATATGGGAAGTATACAATAGTACTTATATTAATATAATTAATGTTTATTAGTGTCTTTTTGCGCCAGTAAAACATATAAAAAATGGCAAAAAAACTTTAAAACTTCTTATAAACACATTTTTTTAATAGATATTTTTCAACTATAACGTCGTTATAATGTATTTAGATAGAGTCCTCCTTATATAAACTCTACGAAATATGAAAAAAAAATCAGCTTCACGCTGCACCCCGCGCACTGCAGGCAGGCAAAGGGAACCTAGGATTAATACACTCTATTCCTCACTCTCTGCCGAATTCTGGATATGAATTTAGAGTATTTATTTTGAAATAAAGGATATAATTTAACTATAGAGATAAATATTTTCTATTTTCTATTTAAATAGTAACAATACAAACACCCAACTAATGACTTAGGTAAATGAAATCTTGCAACTTACAATTATACACCATGTTTTTTTGGCGTCGCGTCGCCGATGAGACCCGGGGCCAGGAACAAGCCTATAATCAAGGCGGACTCTTCCAACCATTACCGATAATAATTACTTATGCCACTGTGCGTTCTTAAAATCATTAGTTTCGAAACTGACGACGAAATCTCGATATTTTTTAGATTATAAATATGTTTATTTTATTATTTTTACGTGACATTAGTTTTATACTTTACATGTATGTCAGATGTTAATTAATGTATTTTTGTTTTTATTTTAATTATTATAAAATGTTGAAATATTCGTATTTCTTTTAATAAATATTAATATATATTTTATTAATGAACTATAAATTCAAATGGATCATGTAGAGCATTGACTCTACTTTCAGCCCATGGTCTCTAAATCTGATACAGTTTATATCGCAAAGAAAAATCGAAACTATTCAGAAGTATAATTAAATTCAGATAGGTTTAATATGCGATGTTAGTAAATAAATAAAAAGAAAGGACACTTATAACTAACAAGAATTGAACTTTTCATTTTAATATAGTACTCTACACTACTATATAAGCTACAAATTAATAGTACTTATGTAATTTTAAGTTAAAATGTAATTTTTATCAAACCACACACAACCTCACCCTTACATAAACACTGTTGCCAACAACTTTTTACGCAGGCGGTTCCGCGATTTTTTTGTCTGTGCCTTCTAATAAGCGCCCTTGAAAAGACTTCAACGCTTAACTAACGTTAAGTTCATTGATCCAGCGTTTGGACTTAAAGATTTCTTATTGAGATTAATTTGACGTAAATCTGGAGATTGAGTTATTTTCTATTCTATTCATTATGTAAATACAATTAAAAATATTTTTATCATTGTTTTTTTTCAATTTAAGACACGCGAATGTGTTAAAATAGAGCTCTATACGACAAGACGACACTTCATACTTCATAGAGCATCTTATATAGAGCTCTTCATAGAGCATCTTATATAAATTTAATAAACATATTATTTTGTGTTTAAATAATTATAGTTACAATATACTAAAACTTAGGTTAACTTAGGTAAATGAAATCTCACTACTTTCAACTACAATGTTTTTTGAAGGCTTCAAAAAGTCAACTAAGGCAAGTGTTTTTTTGAAGCTCAAAGCAGCACGAGACACCAGCACCAGCACTAGATGCAGGTGCAGGTGCAGGTGCAGGTGCAGGCGACGGGCGCGGGCGGGCCGCGCGGGCCGTGGCGGGCGGCGGCGTGCCGGCAGTCGGCGGCGGATGGCGGTGGCGCGAGTGTGCGCGCGCGTGCCGCGCCGGCACACGCGGCACGCGGCGCGCAGTACCGCGGCGGCGGGCGACGAGCACAGAGCGCCGCACGCGCCGGCATGCGACGCTAGCGGGAGCATGCTGCCGCTGCTGCCGTTGATCGTGCTGCCGCTCGTACTCGTGCGTCCGGCAGCAGGTGAGATTTTCATTTATATATTAACACGTTTTTTTTTTTTGTGTTTTTAGTATATAATTCAAATTTGTATGTGGAAATGTATTGTGATCATTTCGAGTAGCTCGACTCGACCGGTAGAGCGGCTACCGTTTCGCGAACGGTAAGTCCACGTTGTTTCTGTTGGTGAGTCCGTATTATTTATTTTTTTTAATTCGTTTATTTCTCTAGTTAAAGTTAATTTAACTTGTCACTGGGACTTGGCAAGCGAACGTCTCGCAGCGTTTCGCGCCAATTGTTTGTGCGATATATTTCACTAAGTTTTTGTATAAACAACTTTTCGTCAGTGTTTCGTAAAACGGTGTGCGTAATTAATAATTTTATTGTTTTTTTTTTTTAAAGAAACTATCGTGTAATTTACGTTAAAACCATTTATATTTTATGTTTCAAGAAATATATAAGTGATGAAGTATATACCAGTTTTAAAATTATAAATAATATAACCTCATTGACGGCTATTCATTTTGTTTTGATAGCGACCGGAAGGCGGCGATGTCGATACGCGAACGTTACTATAGGCAGTCAACAACCTGTGTGTTTGTGAGATTTGCGATTAACATAACACTCTATCTTATTCTAACAAATAAATTTACTATTATATAATATATATATATAAATATATATTGGTTTTACAAGTGTTATACATTTTACTTAATCCATATTTATAGACACTAAAGTCATATGTGAATTTATTAGCTTAATAGCTTAGCAATAACTAAGGAACAGATACAATTTTTTAATACAAAAAAGTTACTTAAGTTATAAATGATAAAATAAAATTAATTTAAAAGATTGCTTTTTTTAATTGCAATTCCATGTAGCTTTTTATTTCTTTAACTCTTAGAAAAAATATTTAACTTGTCATATAATAAAAGTTTTTAATTAATAAATATTATAATGCAAATATTGAAATATTCAAAATAGTAGGGGTCAATAGATAGTCTTCATATGTATATACATATATGATAGTATATTTGAATTTAAAATACGTGACAATGTAGTTTGAAGTACAAAGGTAGTTCTTGGAAAATATCTTAGTAAACAAAATTACTGTTCTTGAACAAACATAAGAATAAAAAAAATCACTTTCAAAATAAAAAATCTTTCTTTCAATAATTTCTTCAATTAATTAAGCTATTTCGTAACAGTCAAGTCAATAGTCCAATGCCAACCAAAAACCAAAATACGTGTTTTTTTAAACCCTAAAATGTTTTAATAAAGTTATTAAAGTAAATTAAGTAAAAATATTTAAATTAAGTAAAAATATTTATTTACAGAATTTTTCATTTAATTATTTAATCCCCAAATATGTAATAATATCTAAATCTATATAATAAATTGACATAGATAAATGTAGAGTATGCAAAAAGGTCTATTAATATTATGTATTTATCTCGTTGGCTATTACTGGACATTAAATAAGATCAGATTGAATATACCTTTCGAGGGCTTATTAATTTGCAAAACTAGTTAAATTCTTGGCCAAGATTTATTTCCTAGCGACAATACTTCAAACGCTAATGCGATTTAGCCTTGTTACCCAATTCAGAAATCAATTACTGGATAATTTAAATAAATTATATATATATATATATATATTTATAAATGTAAGTAAATTAATAAGGATATAACGGATGTCAACGATATTAACAGCCATTAACACCTAGATGGACGCATTCTAAGTAAATTATACGTAATTTAGTACCCCACCGCGTTGCACTTTTAGCTTAGCTTGATTAATTTTTTTTTGAAAATTCCTTAAGAACAGAACTCTATGTTAAATAATTATTAAGAAAACGTATAAAATTTAAACGTAGTGGGATTTGAACCCGGGTCTCTCGGAAATCGTCCAAGCTCTATGACCAACTGAGTCTAAGTGTGAAATAACACTTTAAAAATGTAATGAATTTTCTGTCCTTTATTTTTTGAAATAAGTCCCTAATTTGGAAAAATATTGTAATTGTAATTTATTATTTATTCGGCGAAGTCATTTGGAAAAAAATATATGGTATTTTTCGACTCTACATTCATTATAATTGCAATTTTATTTTAAAAATACACAAAGCAAATTCAGAACTGGAATTCTTTCGCATTATATTCGTCATTAAGTTTTCAGTCAAGTAATTGGAATCGTAAACGCTCGTCCAACCAAACCTTCAAGTCATTTTTTGCGTCATAAAAACATCGTAAAAGTAAAAAATAATAATAATTAATTCGATTTTGTTAAAATGTATGATAATTAAAAATTCACTGCTACCGACCTTTTGTTAGCAATCCCTCAAAGAAATAAGTATTCATATTTTTTTGTGATTTTATTTAAATATATAGGTTTTTTATATTAATATTTTCATTTCTTCGCTTTGGTGCTCGCAATATCGTAAAGCGCTGCGTTGAGTTCCGCCTCTCAACACTCCAGAACTCGGCAACAAATGGGAAACCGAGTGTCTAAGCAGCAGAGGGAACCTAGTTCCCTCTGGCTACCTTTCTTCGCGCAGGATACAGCGTTCATAAGAAATGTAGATTTTTCTCTTAATGTTATACTAGATACTTACGAACAGACCTGTATACCATCTAAACTCTATTTTTTATTAGCTATCAAATGATTTATCATTAGTTATGCCAAAAGATATTAATGTCTTTATAAACATATATTTATAAAGACATTAATATCTTTTAATGTTCATTATTACACTTCAATTACAGTGTAAACTGCATAGAAGCATCACGAGAAAATGAGAAAAATAAAAAAAATGAACGGAAACTCGCGTCGCATAGAGCCTCGCGCGGCCATAATAACGACTATTACTGCAAATTGCAATGTTTCCAGAAAAAGTTCGACTTAAACACTAGTATACATAAATACGTTTATATACTCGTATGTATTTAAAATACGTTATAAAAATACGAAAATTCATACATAAATATTCGTTTTTGAGAATACAAGCGAATTTTAATATGTAAATAGCATGTGAAATATATATAACGGTATAAAACAATATTGTATCATATAAACGTAAATGCAGCGCGGCGTTCTGCCTCTAAGCACGCAATGACTCCAGAATTCGAAACAGTTGTTTTGTGAAATATTAAATCTATAAAATTACTTTAAAACCAATTCTTCCTGTATGAACTGGTGCGTATATCTGGAGATATTTTCTGAGGGGGACTAGGCTTTTGAACAGATATGTTCATGAAAACGTTGTTTTTTAATTTTTCAAGGCAATTTTTTTGTAAATTTTCTGGGGTAGGCACTGGACTATACTGGGGTGGGCTCGTTTATAAATATAAACTACGCCCATATGCATACATATATAAGTATACTCACGCGCATAATAATATATAAGATGTACGAGTATGTACCTACTGACTGTTTTGGTGAACTTGTGGAACGCATTTGCATGTGTAAATAAATATTAAAGCCGGCTTCGGTCGCCGCGGTCCGACGTGATGATTCCGAAGGAACCACAGACACCTGCGGGCTGGTGTTGTCCAACGAAATGGGACACAATCGATATCGATAGGAATTTGTTTAGTTTTTCATATGAATTGTAACTGATCTCTGTTTGCACATGGAAGATATATATTCAATTTTTGGAGACATTTATCAATGCAATGGAACCTAACACAATGACTTCTAGAATTTTACTCTGTTTGTCGGTTAGTCCGAGTGTTAAATTTGAATTAGCTGATAAATAAAAAAGTATTTTTATCGTTTCAAACTATTTTGTTTGACGATATTGCTACAAAATTAACTCTGATATTGATTAGATTGAAACTTTCGTTTTTAATGTAGTGTCCTCAATATGACTAAAATATAAATCAGCAAAATCTTCGATATAACGACAATGATGATAGTTTTATAAAAAACTAATTAAAAACTATTCTTTCGGAAGAACGATACATTTAGTGTTCTCCAATATGCATATTACGTCGCCACTAACGGGTTTATTGCTTCGGAATGAACTCGACCGTCTGCATGCCAAACGGCGATTCCTGGTGATCGCCCCTTTGAATTATGCGCACGGGCACGCTTACGCGTCTGCATTCAATCGCCTCACGAGATTTATGTATGGAACGCCCGTCCAACACATACAAATGTTTCCTTGAATTTTATACGTACGCCCGGGTTTCGACATTTCAATGTTTATTATAGTTTTGGCATTTACTTTAAGTTAGTTCCAAAAAGTCGAGAAACCAGTCGATAACTTTAATGCAATACGAGCACATCACTAAGTAAAAGTAAGTGACATATTTCAATAGGGCCAAGTATTGTTTATTAACTATGTAACATATGTATGTATGTTTATTAATAATATATCAAATATTAATGAAATGTTTGAAAATGAAATTGATGCTATACTATATGAGAGCTAATTAAAGTAATTTTTTATTTAAAAAGTATATATAGGTTATAATTTGCACCATTCGCACCACATAGAAAATAAAGTATTCTCTCCCATACAAAATTGTTATGTCATAACAGTATCAAATAAGTTGGCTACTATTTGAAAATGCAAGTCAAAACTATTAACACTGTTTTATATGGATTTATTACATAAATGCTGTATTACTTAAATAAATGAAAGCTCAAATTAAACGCAGTTCTTAATACAAGCAAAAAATCATAATTTACATTATACTTCATATTACAAATTAGATTTGCTAACAAATGGTCTGTCCAAAGTGATTAGTCACTTATTCGCTGCACCTTTTAAGTTTCCACGCTTGAGTTGTGCAAATTTTTTGGCAGGAACTCAAAAAATATGACGTAAAAGCACATCCGTGCGTCCGAATTTTGAAACTTATCAAATAGACATGATATGGACATTGGTATTTGTTTCAGAACAGGTCTTCATTTGTCACTGTAACAGAGAATTCATTTTTAAAATATTTTAAAATTGGAATGTTGTTTTTTTACAATGAACCTTGGCTGGATGGCTTATTTTTTCTTTTTTAAATAATAATAAACGACATGGGTTCTGAATGATGTTTTTGTTAAAGTTTTAAAAAAATATCCGAGCTGTATCACAACAAAAAATAATATTTTTTTATACTCTAAAGCTTGAAACTCTTCAGACAGATTTATTTCAATAATCAAACGGCTAGACGGCGAGTTAGCATATTATGCAAAATATAGTCCAGACACCTGCTTAAATATGTCCTTCAATGTCCCAGAACCGAAAACTAGGTCGCCCGAAGGCTGCCAGACGATCACCATTTTAAATTAGTCCCACAAACTTTAGAGACAATTAATGCATTTCGTAACGGCCCGTCCCTTGGTAACAGTTTGCGAACCATTTTATTAGGAGTCCTCGGAATTTATTATACGAGTATATGCAAAACGTTATTGAAAAACCGAGAATAATTTATATAGATCATCCTATCTATCTATGGAATATTTTAATTTTTTCGTTGTTGTGCGCATAGCGCATAAGCGCTATCATCAAATATTCGGCGGAAAGTGAGATGGAGTGTCTCAACACTAGGGAGCTCCGCCTATCTTGCTCCATGCAAATACACCATGAAGCTCAAGAAGAGAATATTTTAGAAATTTTCTAGAAAGCAAGTTTCATAACACCGCCCATATAAACTCCAATCGTACAGTACATTGATAGAATTGATAGTTTTTATTTACATTTATGCCGAAGTAAAAACGAATCGCTGAGTAATGAAGCTTATTAAACACGTCTTTTAATAATTAAGTTTCCAAATCCTGCTGTATATCCGCATGACCTATAGTGTGTTATTTTTTATTAAAATTAAAATTAGTTGATTTTTGCTCAAGTAAATGCTTCTTATATATAGGCCTGGACGCTATTCGATCCATGCAGTCGGCTGTCACTACCACCAGCTAAGACAAATATAATTTTAGATATTTTGGGCCAACGGAACAACGGAAATAAACGGATCGTTGATAGAATAAAATCAAAACAAACACAGTTTATATTTAACTGCACGGTTTCAGCGGAGTCTATTCTGGTGCCATTCATGTTGTCATAAGTATCGAAGGTGACAGAAGCAAGCAGCTACTGGTCTATTTGCGTCTCGGCGGCGACACGTCATCCTGTTGTTTATTTTTCGCGTCCGCTTCAAAATTACTCGCTAATATCCATTATTTCTAAACATCTATTATATATCTGTTGAGACCAGTCAGTGTTATTTTAAATGCGACTGGTTGTGAGTTCAATTCCCACTTGTGGTAGTGAAAAATTTAATATTTTCATTTCGCCGCTTTGGTCTCGAGGCAAAGTACGGCGTTGAGTTCCGCCACACAATACTCAATGCCTCCAGAATTCAGCAAAAAATGAGAACCTCGGTGTCTTAACATTAGGTTCCCTCTGCCTTTCTTGTTGTGTGCAGGATACTGCGAGGAATTAAAAAATCTATTACAATCAATATTATTACTAATGTGATTCAGTATAACTTATACTGTACTAGTACCTTTTTTAATAAAAACAATTCTCTTATACATACACTACAGAAACACATAGATTTCATTGACATACTATTTTCTATAAAATTATATGTGAATTCAATAAATATTTGAAAATTAAATCAGCTTCACGCTGCACACAGCAGTGTACGCAGAGGGTCTTAACACTAGGTTAGTGTTAAGATACTCCGTTCGCCGCTTTCTGCCGAATTCTATAGGCATTGTGTGTTGAGTGGCAGAACTCAACGCCGCGCCTCGACACCAGAGTGAAGAATTAAAAATATAAACGTAAATAAATATTTAACTTCGTCGAGTAGATATTGAACCCACGACCGTCGCGTTACATAACCGACCCTTGTGCCACTGCGCCTCGACGACCTCATTAAACATTTAATTAATTTAATATCAATCAGAAAACATTTTAAAAAGAATATGGTTCCAGACCATATATTTGAACTGTGTAAAAGTAAATACATATTCTATTATATTTACATATAAATACATACCTATATAAAACCCGCTGCAGGCAACATATGAGATATCAATTAAAATTCCAAATTTTTTTCATAGTTCAATTAATGAAGAATGTGATGAAAAACTAGCGAGCACGGTTAGGTTTAAATTAAAAATAGTTTTTGCAAAAAAAAAAAAAAAAACACCGAAGCATGTGGGTTCAGATCCGCGTCGCTTCCAAAATGTGGCGCCAATATTGACAACAGGCGGAGGCGGCCATTATTTATAAATAGCGAGCTGTTAGTGTTTTCACACTCTTTTTTTTTTAAATACTGGTTTGAAATGTAAAAACAAGTAATATAGCTTATGTATATATAAAAAAATATTTTATAGTTCAAATCAAAAATATTATTTTCTGTATGTTAGATTTATATTAAATATATTAAGGCTATGTTCTGTTATAATTATTAAATTCCTGATGCAAATATTTTCTTATATATTAAACTCTAAGGTTATAGTTTTTTATTGTAATTATTATAGTTTTACAAATACAGCCTATCTATGAGTATATAAGTATAAATTTTAAGATTGTATATAAACTAAAGTTGTATACTATAAGCTTAATACATACGGAAGATAGGATGTAGCGCGAGTCAACGGCCGTAAATTTGCATTTTTACCACTGCTCTCAGCGTCAAGCTCTTTATAAAATGTGATTTATAATATTAATATTGTTTTTTTTTATACAAGCAAATCAGCCGTTAGGTTCTGGCCGTGGTCAGCAGAAGATTATTTAAGCAGAAAGTCATATTGAACTTTAATAAATCTTAAATGAAATATGGAAAACCATATAGAAAATATAAAAATATTATTCTTTTTAATTTGTTTTAAGTATAAAAAAACTGGTTTATATTATACGCTTCAGTAAAACTCATAATAATATGTTTTAACTATAACCCATTTCGAATTTCATTTACATAACCAACAAAATAACTAAAACCAAATTAAGGTTCCCTTAGCAACAATGGCGTACGAGTTTGAAATGTTTCATTATAGTGTGTTTTAAAATTAACACGTACAAAGTACAAAGAAAAAGGAGAGGCAGCTTGCCTGACCGGCTGCGGCGGGGGCTGCGCGGGCGGCGAGCACCGTCTGGCCCGCGTCTAGCTCGCCTCTGACTCAGCCATGGAGCCCGGAATGCGTACACGCATCAGCTCTTAATATTACTTCTCGAATTACATAGACGTTTTTTTATTATTTTGTAATGTGAAACTTACGCTATATCTATTTATTTTTGTTAAAGTTAAGTCATATCTTCTGGCGTCTAAATATGGTACATTTCAAAGCAAAATATAGCACTTTTAATTTAAGGGCGTTTAAATATTTTCATATAAGGTGGAAAATTTAATTTGTATTTTTGCTACGATCAAAGTGCAACGATAACAGGGCAGAGGTAATGTATTCATATCGGTTGCGTGCATATAAGCAATATGAATAAACACCGTTTCAACATGCACGCTAGTCCTCGGACCTTATACAATAATGTGCATTCATCACCATTAAAATGCACACGCTTGTACTACAATGTTTAATAGAAGTTTCTTTTTAGTTGATAATATTATCAGCTTCATTCTGTATTCCGCATATAGCAGGGTGGGCAGAGGGAACCTTGTGATGAGAAACCTTCAGTTCCTCACTTACCGTCGAATTTTTCGACTCACTGCGATTTGTGGCGGAACCCACTGCCGAACTTTTGCCTTAGTGCCAGTGCAATGAAATGAAAATATAAATATATAATAGTTCATTTCCACGACTCTGATTCCCAGTGGAGGAAAGGAATTATTTAATACTTTCATTTCTTCGCTCTGGTAACGAGGCAAACAGTGATGTTGTGTTTCGCCACTCAACTCACAATGCTACCAGTATTTAGCAGAAACCGGGAATGTCTTTTTGAGAACGGACTGCCTTAACACTAGGCTCCGAGGTTCCCTCTGCCTATCCTGCTATTTGCGTGCAACTTAAATATAATACTAAACAATAATATTAATCATCAGCCGGTATCTGCTGGTCGGGAATGGAGCGTGGCGGGCGATGCAGCTCGGTGGCGGCGCTGCGAGTGGGACGCGCGGAGTGCTGCGCGGGCGGCGCACGCGCACCGGCCGCGTGGAGCCCCCGCGATCTGGACAGCGGGGAGATATTCTTCTATAAAGCTTTATCTGGTGGTGTACCATGTACTGCATGTGCGGGTGAGAATTTTTTTTTTGTTATTATGGATAGTTGATGCCTGGATCTAGGTCCTAGGCTGGAGGAAATTAAATATTTAATATTTTAAATTTTTTCACTCTGCTGTCGAGGCCAACTCAAAACATGGAGGCATTGTAGGTCTTCAGAGTTCGGCGGAAAGCGGGGATCAAAAGTGTCTGAATGAGAATGAAGTTCTCAGGTTCCCTATTCCTACCCTGCTATGTGTGGATTATATATACCGTGGAAGCTAAAAAATTGATAGGTAGACTAAAAACTGTGCTTATATAAAGAAATTTCCTACCGATAAGATTACATTTATTATGTACAATTTAATATTCGATCAAATATTATAAATACAAGTTTTAATTTAATGCAATACAGAAATAATAATTCATGAAATTGCAATGGCCCAATGGAATTAGCTCTAATTATGCAATGTATATTTATATTGAAACTCGTTAAATGCTTTCAATAACGACTTTATAAGACTTTATAGATAAGTTGGTTTAACGACATATTTGGGGCAGCTGACGAAGTCACAAGTAGAGTCGGAGGACGAATCTATCTGTCCAATATCTGACAATATATCATTCCTGTTCTTTTTTACCGAATTTTTAAACAAATTGCTAGTATGTAAAACAAATATCTTGTATCCGAAAATAATTCTCGTTTCTGTTTCCGTCGACTAAAATGGGTAGGTAGGGTAGGGAAACGATAAGCTTTTCCTATAAGCTTAAGTTAGCATCACGTTGTATCCCGCAAACAGCAGGGTATGCTGAGGGAATTTAGTGTTAACACACTCCGTTTGCCATTTACCGCCAAATTCAGGAGGTATTAGGTGTAGAGTGGCAGAATGCAACGAAAATGCATTTTTTTTATTTTCTCGAGTGATCTTCGAACTCACGACCTATGGCATTTGGCCTCTAGAGTCGACTTCCTATAGATTTGTATAAGCAATAACTGTAATTTAAATTACCTTAGCAAATGTCAACATCTGTGTACATTCATCTTTATTTAATAAGATAAATTTGATTTATTCTTCCTGCAAAATGACGGTATCTATATATATTTATAGTATAGGCACATGAATGAAAACACGTTTTATGCAAAACGACTTCTGCAATAGACTTGGTATGTGCTTTCTATTTACTGTGGTACTGTTGGCTTGTGTCTGGTTGAAAACTAGGGTTGTGTGTTCAAAATTAAAGAATTATTTATAACAATACGGTGTGCAATACGGTGAAAAGTGAGGAACAGAAGTATCTTAATGGGAACGAGGGATCATTTGGTTTCCAGGTTCCCTCTGCCTTCCCTGTTAGGTGTGAAATACAGCGTGAAACTAAAAAATAATAATAATGTGAATATGTCCACAAAGAAAGCTATTTTAATCTTTGCTACATATAGTTGCTGATAAAATTAATGCTATAAATCAATATATATGCTAAATAAGAAGCATCCTATTTTGTTCAGAAGTCTTTTAAGCATAATATATGAACAAATTCGAAAGAATTTTCAATTGGATATAGATTTAGATATATATAACACTTAGTTTAGTATAAACTAACGCTGTTCAATAAACGATTATTTTGCTAGAAATTAGAGCAATCGTCCATCGCCCGATAGATACACGATAGGAATGTTTGTGGATGTTGTTAACCTATTTGGCTGGCACTAACTTCTGCACACTAGTTTTCACTACCTACCTTATATTAATAGTTAATGCCCACCTAATATTAGCCTTAAATCGAAGCCAGTCGTGTGGCTATAAGTTGTGTGTTCTTGCTCCAACAACGAGGCAAAGCGCGGCGTTGAGTTCCGCCACTCAACACGCAGTGGCCTCCAGAATTCACCGCGATCCTACTTATTATTCATCATTATTATATAATTCATGTGTTCTAACTTTTCCTTGTAAAATCTGCGAAGCCAAATATTTAATTAATATTCATATACCTCTTAAATAAGTATAAATAGTAATAAGCAGTGTATGAGTAATTTATTTATACTTGTTAACTTGTAAATCATTTTATTTTAAAGAAAAAATCTACAATTCTAGTCAAAAAATATAAAAAAAACACTGTCAGTTTAATGTAAATTACGTAATCTAAGAAACAAAAAAAAACAATTTACATTATTCGAAGAGCCTGTGAGAATATAGATACACATGTATGTATTTAAAATTTAATAGAAACTACAGACTATTGTATTAGGTGATAAGTGCGCACGTTTTATCATATATTTGTAATTGAAAAGGTACTCTAAATGGTACTTAAAAAGATAACAAATGTAATATTTTCATTATAAATATTATATACACACATAAATATTTTTAGCTTCCTCATTTAACGTTGCGTGTTAAAAATGCGTTAAAATTGTAAAATATAATAATAGAATATAATTTTAATGATATATTTGTAAATATTATTTAGATTTAGATATGTCGTGATATATCACAAAAAATACAAAGATATGACTAAGGTTCTTCGGCCTACTCCTTAGAAATCTTTGACCGATCTTACTTTAATAGATTTTTGAGCGACGCACCTTAACGCCGCTTCAGCAATATTTCTTATACAAGGTGGAATTGTCAGCACCACTTTAAATGAAACCACAGTTTTAACTACTCTGTAAAAGCCTAATATAATTTAAAAAAAAAAACCCAAAAATGAAAAAAAAAAATTTCAAACAAAATAAATAATAAAATAATCGTTTTAAAATAAAACGCCATTTGTACAGTATAACAAAGGCACGCACACATTTACCTGTTAAAGCGGCAACGTCGTACACGTATGTGTGCGTCACACAAAATACAGGTATGGATAAAAATCGTGAAATGAAAAAAAATCCTACGTCAAAACTGTTGAGGTACCTTGATTATTTTTTTTAAATTCTGAGTTTGAAATATTTTACCCTATATGCAGTTTCAGTAAAAGAAGCACTGCCTCTTCCACCCTGTATAACACACAAGTATTTGAACAGAGTCGTGCGCCGGCGTGTCCTGCGGCTCGGGGCGGCGGTGCGCGGTGCGGGGCGGGCGCGCGCGCTGCGTGTGCGCAGCCACGTGCCGGCGCGCGGGCCCCGTGTGCGGTAGCGACGGCAAGACCTACCGCTCCCTCTGCCGCCTGAGGCGGAGGGCCTGCCGCCGCCCCGCCAAGCATCTCACCCTTGACTATCCGGGGCCTTGTCATGGTAAGTCTTCTTCCTCTTCTTCCTGGCATTAATCCCGGCTATTGCCAGGGTCTGCCTACACAACGAAAATTCACAAGTTAAAAGAGATATTCAAAAACATTGCAATCGCGAAACAAATACTTACACAACAGTTTCTTGTGATAAATCAATAATGGACTAATATCTCACGTGGTTTCCTCTATTTTTTAATACGGATTAACTTCATATTTTAAATAGTCCATTGAATGTACAAAATTTGCAAAGAAAAAAGTGCGTAGTTCATCAATTTCAAACAAAATTACCACTCTATAATATCTGTGTCCTAAGAAATGTTAAGAATTTACAAAAAACTATATGTATAGGTAAATCTACCTACATCTTAGCTAAACCATTCACTCTTGGTGCTATACTAGCGAAACTCGATACGATCTCGGCTCGATCGAGCATAAGACCAATGATTTTGCGTACACTCTGATTACACATTTAATACTTCCGGAAGCTTAATAGATATATTTTTTATATTTTCGCTAACATATTTAATGTTGTTTGAGGTCGTTGTAGCGCAAGGATGTGTTGGACGCGACGGCTGTGGGTTCGATTCCCACTCCGTGAAATGAAAATCATTTAATTTATATTTAATATAATAATCTTGCAATATCTTATGAAATAGCTACAAGGTAATTAAAACACCTAATTGCCTTAGAGTTTAAATTTCATCGTATATGCAAATCACTGACAGGAATAACTAGAAGTCGTGCCTACCTCTATTTCGCTAGAGTTGTATAAAATATTATCATTATAAATAGCGTTAAAGTTAGAAAATATCAATAAAATACCTCCTGTCGTTTTCATACGATAATTTTAGAATTCATATATTAGATATACAAATTGCATGTCTGTTGATACAATGGTGTTTTATATTAATATCGAATTCCAGATAACCAGATAATTTCCAGACATATAAATAAATATTTCATGTCGTTGAGTGGTGATCGAACCCACAACCAGTGGCCTGGCCCGACTGGCCTCCAGCTAAGTTCACCTAAATGTATTTACGCGTGCCTCGCCATGTGGCGCCCAGGCCCAATAAGCAACGTCCAGAAAGCTTTCACTGTTCCTACTTTAGCAGTAGCTTATCTTAATGTCCAATAAATTCGATCGGTTATAAATATTATTAAAGCGCAAATAATCGAACAATCGATTTACGACCGTCGCGAATTATTTTAGTACACTTCTTCGGTTATAAATTGTGATCAATAATATCGATGCCTATAAACATCATAACCAATAAGAATAAATAATTGCTATATGTAGAGAAGAGGTAGAGCAGGAAGCCAGATACTGGCAAAAACCGGGATCTTGCCAGAAATAAGGGGGGGAGGATTTACTATATATATGCTACGAAGTATCGGGCGATTCAGTTTGCAATATATATATAATTCATAGCGTAGGTTACCCAGCCCGATTAACGGCCGCAAGCCTAAGTTCGAATCCTGCAGGGGACGCCTTGCCGTCAACATCCTTTCAAGCGGCCATGTAGTGCTTGCAATTTCTTAGGAAAACGATACCTCCAGGGTGGAGACAGATATAAATTTTGAAGGAACTGAACTTCACGATGCGCCATGCCCCGACACCAGGGCGAAGAAATAAAAATATTTAATATTTCATTTTCTGGAATGGGGATCAAACTAACAACCTGTCGCAATTAAGTAACACGCTTGTGCCTCCGACAGGAGTGGCTTCAAAGCCTCAAAGTTAAGCTCAGGTTTGAAAAAAAAAACAGTTAAGGCAATTTCAAGAAAATGCATAATATAAGTATAGTCTACATACATTTATGTCTATAGTTGAAAGCTCCATCAAAGTTTACTGGCTCATTATTGGTGCGGTAGAGCCTAACCGGTGGCTAACCGACCTGCCATGCGTATCGCATATAAGAATATTTTAAATGCACACTATTATTAGTGTTAAATATTTTTTATATAATATTTTTTTTAGCTTTACGTTCTATACTGCACATAGCAGGGTAAGCTGAGGGAACCTGGGAATCTAGAGTAGACTTTTATAATCCTTTTATATTCCAGTTTCCACCGAATTCTGAAAGCATTGCGTGTTGAGTGGCGGAACCTGCTCTACGACTGTCCTCAGAATATATTTTATATTTGTTTTAGATATATTTTATATTTATTTCTATATCTAATATGTCAACGACCCGATGTTGACATAATTATTAATAAGCTATAAGTTTTCCAAGCACTCGATGAAACCAGATCTTATAGTGTCTCGAGCCTCGAGGTTAATCTTGCTATAACATTAATTTTACCGGCACATGTAGTCACACACCGCAAAGGCTATCTCATCTTGCTTGTGGCTGTAATGAGGCCCAGCGGGTTACTTTATACGATAACATAATGAGTGTTCTATGCTTCACGCTGTATCCCTCACATAGCAGGGTAGGCAGAGGGAACCTAGGAACCTAGTATTAAGACACTCTGTACCCATTAAGATACTTTCGTTGCTACTGTTCACCGGGAAACTCAATGCCGTGGTTTGCTTCGTTACCAAAACGAGAAAATTAAAAAAATAAATATTTTATTTCCTCACCTGGAAATCGAATCCAAAACCTATTAAGTTAACAGCCGCACGCTAGTGCCCCTGGACAGGCACAGGCCTGACAGGCCTCAAATTCAGAATTCTATCCATACATTTATTAATTATACACTAGATATTTTCAAAACAGAGAATTATCATTCACTGTGACTAATTGCCTTGCATTTATTGTGAACTCACTTTAAATGGTTTATTGGCAACCAGCAATGAAACGCAGCCCGGAGCGTTCTAGTATTGACTGCAACTATAATTACGGGTTGCTTTCCGCGCCGGGGCACGGGGGCCGTTTATATCATTTCTTCTAAGCATATTTATCCTTGTCCCGGACACACCTTTTGTAAATAGCTCTATATTGGTCTAGTAGTGTTGTTTTGAGGCCAGTCGTGGCGCAGGGGCACTAAGTGGGACTGTCACTCAACACGCAATGCCTACAGAATTTGGCGGAAAGTGAGGAACGGAGTGTCTTATTTTTGGTTCCCTCTACCTTGCTGTGCAGCGTGCATGCGGGATACAGCGTGAAGCTGATTTGAATAGATTTTTTGGTCTAGTACTTGTGTTTAGCCCGTACGAGGCCCGCGATACGCCTCTATCGGGCCCGTCGCAATAATAGTTGATTGCAATGCACGGTGCGTCTGGCCGGCCGCGTCGCCCGGGGTGCGTGCATGTGAATGAGACCTCCACTTCCCAACCACCGGTTTTTGAATCTCGATCGTTGTAAATCAAAAGCACGTTTTTTACGTTTGTTTTAGCGTCACGCTGTATCCCGCACATAACATGGTAGACAGAGGGAACCTAGTTTTAAGACACTCCGTTGCTCGTTTTCCACCGAATTCTGAAGACAATGCGTGTTAAATGACATAACTCAACGCGGCGTCTTGTCTCCCCACCAAAGCGAAGAAATTGAAATATTAAATATTTAATATCCTCGATTGGAAATCGAACCCACAATCAATCGCGTTTACAGTCACACCTTCTGCCTCTGCTCCACGACTCTTACGTATTTATAGAATCTTTATCAGAACATCCAATTCAATAGGCCATAGTAATGGCCATCCTGTATTACACGCTGGGTAAGACCTGTTTCTTTTTTTTATTTCTCATTGCGGCTTCTAAAGTTAATTAATTGCAGTAGAAAAAGTAAATTACAGTACAATTTTCCATACAATTCTAGGTTGTCTGCGAATAATGACTCATTGGCCGACCGTTTATCTGTACGTAAATACAAAAAAAAAATGCAAATTATATACCTACTGTTGATTTATAAATTTGCTAAAACATAGCTTGTTACCTAAATATCACAAATTTAGTGTTGTTTACGATTAACGACGTAAAATTATATTTCTCACTATAAATATAATTTTACAAAGTAATAAAAAGTGTACCTACTCTTGAAATTTATTTACTAGAATTTTGTTTTTCTATTTATATTACTTGTTTTAACGAGGAAAAAATCATTATTCAGAATGTGTAGCGTTGTGGGAGCAACAGGAACCGTGAGACGATACAACTGAGACATTTGCATCTTTGCCGACTTTTCTAACAGTGCATGCGTCTCTGTTTTTTTTATTTTTTTTTATATTCAGGGTAACCGCTAGACGAGAGGAAAGTTTTCTGGATATTACATATTAAGCGGCGGAACTCAACACCGCGCTTTGTCTTCTTACCAGAGCGAGTAATGATTTCGATTTGCAGTCAGGGGAATAATTATATTTAATTTCTTTTTTATTTCTGCACTCTCTTAGACGAAGCGAAGCGTTAAGTTCCGCTACTGAAAATTAAATACATCCAAAATTGGGCGGTCAGTTGAGAACTGAGTGTCTTAACACCTAGCCGTTACTAAAATCACCACTAACCTTAACCATAAGAAAATAACATAAAAAACAAATAAATTATTTAAAAAATCCCCTACATCTAAAAACCGGATATAATTAAGCATACATATACTAATATACTTGTTCAGCTTAGCTGGTCGGTAGGCGTTGAGCGTTTCCCAGTACCGTGTAATTGCCAACTTCCATTCCAATAAAACTATTTTAGCACTTGGTATACCAAGTGACACTTTCAAAGGAAAATATATTTGAAAACGTATGGTTAGAGACGATAGCCATGGTGGACGCAGGATGTCATCCGAGTGCAGAATGGGTGCAATTATGAGGAACCGGCTGACGAGCTTCCTTCGTTACGCACACAGATAATGTAACTCAATGGACGCGAAAAGAAACTCTCACAGATTATAAATATACGTCTGCGAGAGCTTGTCAATAAAAAATAAAACCATGTTTTAACAGCGCTATGAAATAAATAACGTTTATTGCGTGTTTTTAATTCGATTGCGAGATGTTGCTCATTCATAAATTCTGGATGAAATTCTTTGTCTAAATTTAAAATTATTTTTAAGTGTATGTTGCGTACGAAATTATATTAAACATATTTAATAAATTGTTTGTATGCTATAAAGTGATAGGATATCTTATAAATAGTTAGGTATAGTAGTTATTGTTACAGATATAATATTAGTCGAGGGCTACTCGAGGGACTGTAAACGCTGCGATTTTGGGTTCGATTCCCACTAGTGCGAAATTAATTATTAATAAAGTTCCTCGTTAAGTTCCACCACTTTATACGCAATGCCTCGAAAATTCAACGTAAAGTGGGTAACGGAGTGTCTTAACACGAGTTTCCATCTTCCGACCCTGTTATACAATATAAAATAATATTAATTATAATTACATATATAATAATTAGCGGCCCAGCCCGGGCCCAGTCAGTCGTCCTCATTCCATAATATGACTAATAATCCCTCGTTCCTATACGATAACGTCAATGTAATGGGAGATCTTAAGACATACTCAAATTGTGATATTTATCTTGACCCTTCAGGTGTTATCCCTGAAGATTAACCTAAGTACTCTGATCTGAAATAATTGCCTAAATTATTTTGTTTTAATCGAACCCACACCTGTCACGTACGTTCACACGCTTGTGCCCAGCGCCACGGCTGGCCTTAAATGTTGTTATTTTTTTTAAATAAAAAAATAATCAGCTTCACGCTTTATCCCGCACACAGCATGGTAGGCAGCTAGAACCTAGTATCAATTCTACCGAATTCTGGAAGCATTGCGTTTTGAGTGGGGTAGCTATGAAATATTTAATTTCCCCGAGTTCGGACTCGAAATGGAACCTACAACCATTCGCTTTTGCAATCACACGCTTGGACCAATGGGCCACAACTGGCCTCAATTTTAAAATTGTTTTTACATATTATTTCTAGTACAGATAGTTCAATATTTGAATGAAATATCTTGCTCCACTAAATATAGATTTTCAACTACCGTACCACAGTTCTCCCAATAAAAGACATTCACATGACCTATTTCCCGTACTTATTGTTGGAACAATGTGTCATTTCGAAAAATAAACACGAAAACACATAATACGAAGTATGAACACATCTAATGTGCGGCCACATCGTAGTATTTTACGAGCGGATAGGCAGTCCGCGAGCGCAACGCAAATTCTTGTAATATTCGCATCTCCCACAGCTTCTTAAAATAACATGTTAAATATTTCATCACTTGCCTTTTTTATTTAGCAAGCTGTATCCCGCACACAAGCTATTTCCCCTCGAATTCTGGAGGTTTACGTGTTGAATGGCTGAACTCAACGCATTACCTCGACACCAGAGCGAATGAAAAGGGAATATTAAATATTTAATTTCATTGAGTGGGAATCGAACCCACAATCCATCGCGTTTACAGTCACTAGCGCCCTTGCGCCACGAATGTCTTCATTTAAGAGCTATAATTAGTGTAAGGTGCTCCAGTTGACGTAACATTGTTGCAATACAGTGCAATATATATTTGAAAGCCAGCTCTAAATGTTTCAGTGACAGTGGCGCGTGCCAAAACGCTGACATACTATTAAATACTCTGTTTATCGTCGAGATCCTCGTAAAATATATAGAATATAGATAATATAACAGATGTGAATTAAATTAAAAGTATATTGAATCTGTAGTAACGTCAATGAAAATTTTAATCTGTGAATTATTGCGAGGCCACTCGGGGGAGTGAATTATTATTTATTAATATTTTCATTACTTCGCTCTGGTACCAAAACAGAAGCGCGGCGTTGAGCTCTGCCACTCATCACGCAATGCCTGGAAAATTCGCCGGAAACTGTGGATCGGAGTGTCTTAACACAACATTCCCTCTACCTATTGCGCTATATGCGGCATAAAGAGTGAATCCGAAAAAAAGAAATCAAATGCGTATTATTATTGCTTCTACAATAAAAAGAAACAGTTTATAGCTGTTAATTTTAAAACCAACAATTTTATGGGAGCTAAATTTGCTTTGCACTTTATATTGGTACCATTAGTGCCTCACCCCACGAGCCAGACACCAGTTCTATAAGAGCGACCGTCGGCGGCCTGGTGCCAACCATGATAAATACTCTGTAATCTAAGCTCTAAAGTGGCTGCACTTGATCGCTGTCTAGACTAGACTATCTATCGTCGGTCTACGAGTATAAACCGCAATACGATACAATCCACCGGGAAAGGCGTCCAGTATTAGCAGAGCAGGCCACTCTCGTTACTCTGATTTCTACTAGATTATTATATACTCATTATTATATTACAATGGGCGTCATATTTCCTTGTTTCAGTTGACTTCAAAGTGTTCGGCAAACTTTGATTACGATTATTCTTATCAAATACCTATGCAAACATAACGAAATGTACATAGACTAGACGCTAGGGCGTTTTGAAAATATGTCAAACTAGGGACCCAAATGCGGCTTCGCCCGCTTAAACTTTTTGTTATATTATATCCTCACTATAAATAAGATTTATATAAATTGTCGCATCATTCTGTTGTATAATCTATATAACTATAAAGTTTTACCTAAATCTGTCGAGTAATTTGTGTGTGAAAGTGAAACAAACATTCATCTTCAGAATATTTCAGATTTATATTATTAGTAAGATTAGATAAATACTTAAGCACGTTTTATATTATACCTGAATAAGACCAACTCTCAAACTACATATTCTATCTAACAATAATTCAATTTCCAGTCGGTAGCTGCGAAGGCGTACGTTGCGGCGGCGATAAACGCTGCGTGCTAGACGCGGAGCTGGGCGCGCACTGCGTGCGGTGCGGCGCGTGCAGCGTAGCGGGCGCGCCCGTGTGCGCTGTGGACGGTCGCACGTACGCCGGCGCTTGCGCGCTGCGGAAAGCGGCTTGTGAGCGAGGTAGAGCACTGCCGCTGGCGTATAAGGGATCTTGTATAGGTTAGTATTGTTGTTATTCGATTTTTTTTGTGGAAAGGCGTATTGCTTGCCGGTAACGTGGTTAATGGTGCCTAAGCTGCATTGATAAGACAGAAACGTCAGCACAGCTGCACGTTTGGCCGTACACAATGCAGTGTTGGTACCGACGCTGTTATACAGCTGCGAAACGTGGGTATTACAGAAAAAAAGAAAGATGAATGCTATGTAGATACCATCTCTCCGTAGGATATGCGGAGTCAGCTTAGCTGATCGAATCCGTACTAGCGAGGATGTCACGATGAAATTAAAGAATATGCTCAGTTGGTTTGCGTACGTCGAACTGACGAGTGTTGAAAAATTGGAAAAAAGATTTATGAAGAAAATGTGAGCGGTAAGAGAAGTAGGAGACCTCGATTGAGTTTCATCGTTCTTTCGTTGGTGTAGCGTATAGTAGGATCGCCGCCATGTACATTAAATTGATGTATGGGTATTATTGTGCAGCGAACGCGACGTGCGCGCGCGTGCGCTGCGGCAGCGGGCAGCGATGCGCGGCGGGCGGCGCTAGCGGTGCGCGNGGGCAGCGATGCGCGGCAGGCGGCGCTAGCGGTGCGCGCTGCGTGTCGTGCGGGGCGTGCGGCGGCGGCGCGCGGCGCCCGCTGTGCGGCTCCGACCGCCGCACCTACGCGTCCTGGTGCCGACTGCAGCGCGCCGCATGCCACGCCGGCACCGTCGTGGACCCACTGCACCCGGGGCCTTGCAAAGGTAGCTAGCTAACAGGCATTCTGCCTCCTGTATTTTTTTTATGGGAAAAGACAAGGCAAATGAGCGTTTGAGTCATCTGATGGTAAGTTATCACCGCCGCCCACGACCCAGTGGAGAGAGTAACATAATATATTATAATTGCTCTAATTACTCAGTAAAACTTTGCCTTTTCATAACATGAAAAACCCCAAACTACGTAGTTAATTTACTAAAAATTACCTCATCTTCTTTTCAGGAAATAAAAATATAACGGACAATAGTGTGACTGACGAGACACATGGCGAGGATGTTGACACGTCACGAGTTCTATAGTCGTAGACTGCAGTGTAGCCGTCTCTGTAGCTCTTCAACAGCCCGGTGTTAAACGCCCTTTTACGAAGACTGCAGGTGTAAGGAAAGACGAAAGAAGCGATTTCAACTCTCGATGTAAAACAACCGAATCAAAACGAGAAAACGACTAAGACCTTTAAAAATGTACTTATAATATTACGGCTTCTGTCAGAGGTGAACAGAACAATAAAAAACCGCTTAATTGGTTAAAATCTTCGTCTGATCCACAATAGACACACAGTTTACTTCGATGTGGGCGATCGGAGACAAATTGAGCCAGTCGAATAAATAAATTCTTAATTAACGTAGGTTTAGGAGAATTCTCAAACAGTTGCACATTTTTCGACTTTTGTAGATAAAAAATATCTATAGTTATTAATAATTAACACTTTACATTATTAAAATTGAGCACCAAATTGTACTTAATGTTTAGTCAAAATGTTATACATAGAGATGTAGGTAGCACAATATTCGGTACTTTATGTGGGTATTTCTAAAAAGGGAATTCCTTTCTGTCTAAAGCTAGGATCGACTTATTTTCATTGGACTGACGATTGTTCTTAAAATTATAACTTTTAGTATTTTAAGAATTAAGTAATTTACTTCACATAATGTGGTTTTAACGCTTATGCAATATTTATTATTAAGTTATAAAAGTTTTAGTGCAATAATGTTATTGAAAATTGTGTGAAATTTATGTTTACGTGTTTTATTTTATTTTAATTTTTATATACATAAATGGTGTGTCACTGAAACAATAAATTATAATTCGATCGATTTAAAAACGTTATGAAAATACTTATTTCAGTATTATGTCTAAGTAAGATTTTTAGAATTATTATTGATATTTTTTTTTATTATTATTATTATTTTCGAAACACTTTATTATGAAATTAGGTGACTTTATAGACTGTAGATAAAAATAAAGTAATTTATTGTTACTTTTAAATTATTTCCAAAATGTTTCCAAGAATAATTCGTATGGATGTCAGTTGTGAATTTGTCGAACTAATTGCGCGATGAACGTAAAATTATGTTTCTGGACGTCCTGCTTAGCTTTAAATAGTTTACAATTTGATTTCTTTAATATAGACTATTAGTCCACATAAGTCTTATTTTATTAATATTATTTAAGTTTTATTTAGTGTCATAATGTGTTTAATTTAATATTTTTTTTACTTAAAAAACTATGTGTAAGATCTCAAATGCATAGGGGAAACATATTATAAATCAGGCATAAATATAGTCTTATAAAATTCAAACGATATATTGTGTTTTTAAAAAGGTGATCCAAAGAATGGTGGAGATGAATGGTTTGGTTTCATATAATTTAAGATTATGTAAAAAAAAAAATTTGTTTTGTATAAGACATTTTGACTGCAAATTATTGGTAACAACTAAGATCAACCTGTATGTAAGATTTTTTTTTTGTTATTGACACGAATTCAATCTGTATATTTCAATTTGTGAAACAAATCAAATTGATAGTTTATAACTGTGCAGAATCATTGAGAAAGCTTCAATTAGGTATTATAAAAAATAATTTAACTTAATTTATTTGTAAATTTTCAAAAACAAAAAAAAACTAAATTTTCAAAATAAATTTCTAATGTATTCCTAATTTGCGGTCAAAACGTGAGAGCACTGATTCCTTACAGTGTCCTTTTGTGAAATTGGAATATGTTGAGTATGTTTTAGAGTTATGTTATTTTGTATGCTCGCTTATAAAGTAATATTTATACATTTTCATATTGTGGACTATATATTTTTAATACTTAACTATTTTATATTAACTTACGACTTCGCTCTTGTCAATTATTTTCTGTACGCGTAAACAAACATACTAGAATACCGTCAAAATTTATACGGTTAATGTTAACAAGATCTTTTTTTCCAATTTTAACAGTGAATACGTCTTATAAAAAGTAATATAATTGTTTTAATTAATTAAATTTGTATTAAACTTCTCTAAATTTATGTGAAATTGTTAACAATCTATTTATCGCCAATATTTTTAATATGTATCCAATACGTATATAAAACTGTAATACATAATTAATCTGTAGTCTCTTAAATATCCAAGAATTGTAGCCATCTAACAAAACTTAGCACAAATTCTTACTGGTTGTCATTTTTAATGAATTCTTTATTTTTATATTTCCAATTACTAATAAAAGACGCAGTCACGTTAATAAATCCAACATGGCGGTAGTCGTCGTTTGCGCGTACACTTTATTCAATTGTTAATTGTACTGTTGTAGTTGAACTACTAAATTGTTGTAGTTAACTGATTCGAACTTTAGATGAGATGATGTATAATATATTGTCCTTGTTTCTTCATAAATATTTTACATGGATTGATGACTTTTATTATCTACCTAAATAGAATAGTTCTCGTTTTGCAATAAAATTATTAAAAAAAAACATGTAACGATTAAACAATTCAAACATAATAAATAAAAAAGTGGGGAACGGTAATGTCTCAGTAGGAACAAATTGTCTTAACACCAGGTCCCCACATTCCCTCTCTTCTCCTGCTATGTGTGTGCGTGGGATACAGCGTGAAGCAAGAAGAATAAAAATGTCTAAAAACACATATACGTATTAAAGTTAGAAATATTATTAAGAAACATTAAATAAAATTATTACAATAAAATAAATGTATATTTAGAGGAAACGAAAAAATAATAGACGATAGTCACTAGGCAGAATGAATCATATATTTCAACTATTGCAGTAAAAAAAATAACAAAGTATGGAGACACGACCTTTAAAAAGATCTTTAAGAAATTATATGATACTTATTTATTACTAAGGAACATAAGTAATGTCACAATATTTTATTCATGTATTGCATTTTTTACTAAATGCTTAAAATTACGTTTAATTTTTTTTTTCTGAAGTCTTATCAATATATGTTGAAGTGGTTTTAGTCATACATTTTCAATTTCCCACATACTAAAAGTCCAAGGAATTACATACACTTTTTCTGAACGTGATAACGTCGTGTGTTGATCATGATATGAACTCCGACTACCCGTACACGTAAATTCATTGTCACGTTCCGCCAGAGCCGAGCATGCGAGCGAGCGAAATAAGCAATAGAGCGAACGAAGCGTTCGGCTTATGCTGCATCTATCTATTCATAAGAATGAATAGATAGATGCAGCATAAGCAATCATCAATTAACGTTGCACTCGTAGCATTTAAAAAAGTTTAGTTTAGTTAAAAAAAAAGAAATGTTCAATGAACTCCTTTGTATTAGACAATATAATTATATTTCAATGATAATATTTTAATTCTATTCTACAATGACCGACTTTATCTTTAAAGTCGGTCATTGCATTAGGACATTTTGTTTCTTATTTCGCAATGCTGCCCTTTGTCTTGTTACCAGAGCGGTAACTAAATAAATTAATTTCCCCAAGTGGGAATCAATCCCACAACCGCGTTTCTAGTTAGTTAGCTATGCCACCACTGCTGCCAGTTTTTTTCTCGGAATTACCTATCAATATTTAGGATAATACATAAAATATAAAAAAAATCTTAACTGCAATGGCTGACTCAAATATACACAAATCAGTATAACATATAAGGTAATCTAATTATTTAATCATTCACTTTAAACGAAGAAGAATAAGGTTCAATCTTATAGAAACAAATATAGCAATTTTCATTTTCTGCACTGTAACCAAGAATATTAAATATTGTTTTCCATTTTCTTGCATAATTACTTAATATAAATAAAATAACCACTTGGTTATTTTATTTCCTATTACTATAGAGCATCTTTATCTTTTACACTGTTATAAAATTAGCAGGGTAGAAAAAAGGAAAACTAATGCAAGACTAAGCAAGACACCTCTTTTCCTACGCACCGCCCGATTTTTGAGAGAATACGACAATACTAATAAAACAGGAAAACAACATTTAAATACAATCACTCCGCCAAATAAGGAAGGATCAAACACACAACCATTAGTCAGATACTGTCCTACTGCGCAACAATACCTATACATGTGTTCATAAAATTTCGGATTTATTTCAACGAAAGTTACAGACATTATTATGGAAACATAATTAATATTAATTTGCAAAAAATTTACTGATATTACTTTATGTGCTTCTATATGATTAGTTTGGCCGTTCCACATTACAACTAACTACTAAACTACTGTTTATTTTCACTAACAATTAGTTACTTCTTGTTGCATTGTCGTTCTAGTAAACAGGTCCATTGTGAGCGCACTAAGGAAGACAGGTATTGAGCGATGATGATGAAGGTGCAGTTCCACTAACTCTCCGAGAGACGTAGAATAGTCAGTGTGGACCATTTCTATACCTTCATCGCATAGCGTGAAGGTCAGGTATTCGTCTGACGATTCTGCGTACATATTTGATATCCTGTAAAAGAAAACAAAATATATAGGATAGACTCAGGGTTTCTACTGTTAAGACATTATTTATTGCTGGATGCTGTGTAATAGACGCACCGTGTCTTGCTACAGCAGGAACACGTTAATTATTCAACATGCAGTAGGAATCGAACCCACTTGTTCAAATATCGCATTTACAATAACGTCGTTGTCATACTGCGCCATAATAATAAGTTGTAGGGGTATTGCACAAGTATTATTATATTCTTTATAAACACGCTATATCAGCGCCCTGAATTTATTCGCTACAAACGCAATTGTGAAATTATGTTCCACTTTTGTTTTGTAGCGTATAAATACCCAAATTAAATATATAATAAAAGAGTTGAATGCGAAGTCTCATCTTATCAACTTCGTCACGATCCCGTAGCCCACAAAGTAATTAAAGTTTAAGCTCACCTATAGTTCTTATGACCAGTCCTATCAATTTTGTAACCCAGCAGCATGTAGCAAACATCCCTGTATTCTTGCGCTGCAGATGTAAATTCTTCTTTCATTCTGTAAGTTCAATAAATATATAAAAAAATAACTATCTATATTAAAATCAGCTTCACACTGTATCTTGCCCACATTAGGGTACCCAAAAGGAACCTAGTGTTAAGACACTTCATTCCCCACTGTCCGCCAAGTTTTTGAGGTATTGCGAGTTGAGTGACGGGACTCAACGCCGCATTTTTTCTGGATACCAGCAAGAAGAAATGAAAATATAAATTTACGCAAATATTTCATTTCCTCAAGTGGGGTTCGAACCTACAACCAGTTGCGTTTACAGTCACATTTTGTGCCCCCGCGCAAGACTGTCCTCATTATTTATATTCGTTAAATTATATTCTATACATTGATGAGTTAATTGTATTAATCAGCCTATTTGTATGTGGCTGATTGACGCAAAATTTTCATTAAAAGAGAATCCAGCTATTTAAAAAAAACGACTTAAACTTAACTTTTCAAAAATACTTATTAATACATAAAAGTATTTGAGAAACAAACATATTATTAAAAAAGCTTTAACTAATAATATAATCACCTTTGCAATTTTATCCTACTATTCTCAAGTTGTGAACGCAGCTGTTGCATTTCCTCCGGACACGCCCCAGAGCCGCCTTCGCGCAGAGCAGCTTTCAATTGTTTTATCTGAAACACTATGTTTTCAAGACCCACTCTGCATTTTTCACTTTCAATTAAATATTGAGTAATTGAAGGTGAATCTCAGAACTCACGGTCTCATTTTAGGTTAACAGAGCAGAGAAATGAAAATAATTTAAACTCACACAATTTAACTGCGGTGGGGATGGATATCAAAGACATTGTGTTTACACAGTCGCTGTGTCACACACTAATTTTATTTACATATTTTTTGTTGTATATTAATAAAACAGTCACAAATTTTAAGTTAGTATCCTATATCTTATAAAACAAAGTCGCTTTTCGTGTCTGTCTGAACTTTCTAACTCTTCTTCTTCTAAACCACCCAACGGATTTTGATGCGGTATTCACCATTAGGTCGAGTATTTCTCAGGAAAGGTTTATATATAGTTTATTATTTGTACATTCTTATATAAGTTAACATAAATACGATAAATGTGTATAAAGTCCTATCCGTTGAGACACTTTCGCTCATGCGCTGCTTTAATGGTAAGTCCTACATGAAAATAATGTGCTGGAGTATTGTTCCTCTTAATAAGATCTACAAAAAAGTCCGCGACAGCATATTCGTATCTTTTAAGAATAACGTGTAGTGATCATATTTCTGTCTAAAAATAGTAATTTCAATATATTTTTTATTGTGAGGGATATTTTTCCATAATGGTATTAATCCTTATCCTTTAAAATACTTTATTAATTTTCTACGTTAAACGAAGATAAAATTTGCTTTTTACACTATTTCGAAATTGCGAATAGTTTTAGAGAAAAACGCATTTAATTGTTGACACATCACGCCGTTGACACATCAGCTGTATCGACTCAAGTTTTACTTATCCCTTACTCTCAGCATATAAATAAGTATATTAGTTACGTTGGCCATTTAATGTAGATCAAAACTGTCTTTTACTGTTTTTCATTTTAATAAGTACTTTAGAAGTTGTTACAATATCAAAAAATCCTTGCTGCGAAACGGCTCGCCATGCGCTCCTCCGCGCCCCGCCACGTTTTGCGCCCGCCGCGTCCGCCTTCCTTACACGCATCGGTGGTTCAGTGGTAAAATGCTCGCCTGCCACGCGGCCGGCCCGAGTTTGATTCCCGGCCGATGCATTCTATTTAATTTTCCTTACAGGCAGCCACGTAGTGCTTGCTTTTCATAAGATACGGAGTACCCTCTTCCCTACCCTAGCGGTGTCGCTGTAAAAGCCAATAGGGCTAACAGCATTAACCGTCAGAGAACCAAGGCCCTGATGTTGTTCGGAGTTACTACGGAGATGGCCGAGAGAATGCCTCAATTCTGCGCCCGGCGAAGTAAATTTGTAAGTGATTGCACGTGCTTTGGAGTTATCCAATAATTACAATGTATTTCTACGCGACATAGTTGGTTACATTTTTCGTTTAAGTATTTTTTGGTAAGGGAAGGTAAGAGAATAGTAGGTAGTCTGTTGTTGATAATTTCTTTCGTTTAAGTTTTCTGTTGTTTGTGTTGTTTATTAGTGTTTATTTTTAAACAATTGAAAATTCTTATTGGAACTACGAAAATGTGGGTTGCATTAGGGTTTAATTAATTTTCACATTATCATAAGTACTTTGCAAACATACATTATATGAATTATTTAGTAGTTAAAGCGGGCGAAGCCGCTAGGGAATCGGTAGTATTAAGATATAATTCACCTCTTCTTGTGCTGTTTCCAAGTCGACTTGCATTTGTTTTTGAGCAGCTGCAGCCGGGTTATCGGCTAAGTGCAAAATCTGTAAATTGCAAATAAAAAAAATAAAAAAAAGTTTTCGGCGTCCCTCGACGGTTCACGCAGATTTAGTTAGCTGGTTTGTGAATAAGGGTAATCTATACAGATACCTTAATGGGTGCAGCCAGCCTCTCCAAGTGGAGCTGTAGCTGATCCCGCTGAGCACGAAGCTTGGCCACCTCGCGCTTGGCAGCCTCGGCCTCTTCACGCAACTTGTTCGCCTCCGCTCGTGCATTTTCTGCAACTGAGATAGGGTAAACCATATAGCTATCGCCGACTTAAGGATTTTAAATATATTGTCATAAAGAATAAACATGCATACATGTACCTTTTTACACAATAACAATCTTAAATCTTTAATCAAAAAATCCATATAATAAATTCGATATAAAAAATATCATGAAGATAGAAATCTATAAAAAAAATAGTTTTATTACCACATTTCATTATATTGCCCATTGCCATTATTGTCCCATTTAAATATTTTACTAAATGTTTTCAATTTCACAGATTAGAACATTTTTTAAAAAAATTATACCATTAAAAATTATATTACAGACAATATTATTATTACAAACAATAAAAAATAATTGTGTTATCTAACTACTCTACCATAAAGCGTGAAGCCATTTTCATCACGCTCTTATTGCTCTACTAAACTCACGCTACACTATTTTGTCGCAGTTTTTTTTTTAAAGTGCAAACTTACCATTAGCGTTTGTATCGTGATCGTGCACAGCGAGTAGATCGCGGTAACCTTGCAACGCCTTCTCTAACTGTTCAACTCGCGCCGCCAGCAGAACTGCACCACCGGAACCTGTCTCGCCTACTAAAGTCACCGAGAGTTCCTTCTCGTAGCTGTCCAGTTGCTGCCTGTGAAATTTTATTATATACTATTATCGTACTATTAAGGTGAGGAACGGAGTATCTGAATATGTTTTCCTCTGCCTACCCTGCCCTATGTATAACATGTTTAATAAATTTAAAAAAGGACCGGACGAGAAGTGATAGAAGCAAACATCACAATTTAACGGAAGCCAAACCAGAGACCCGCAATATTTTTATAAACATTTCACTAAGTGAGAACTGGGAACCAAAACTCAGTTATCATGCTTAGAAAACACTATATTTCTTATGAAATTGGAAGTATTTTCTTACTATTAATTTTAGTAGTATTTGTTATTTAAAAAGAGACATCATCCCCGGCATACGTCACGGTTCATGTCTGACTCCTTTGCGGTCGCCGGAGTCAGGCTTTGGAATGAGCTACCCGAGCCCATAAGAAAAGCTCCCTCTCGTGAGGTATTCAAGCGCCGGGTAAAAGAGTATTTTTTTAAAAAATAACATAAATATATAATATTAATCTATTTAATTAATTGTATATATTGGAGTATATATGGTATGCTATATTATTATATGGTTTATATTTTTTATGTATTTTATTTATCTCTTTTATTTATAATATCCGTAATATTTTATTATAATTATGTATTATATGTATAATTATTTATTATATGTATATTTATATATTTATTGGATGTAAATGTATGTATATGTATGTATATTTTACTTTTGCACACCTGCATACTTATTATCCCACATGACAAGGTTGGCTGGGAGAGAATGCTTTTAGCGTTAAGCCCGCCTTTTGTACATTGTTTTTTTGTAATTTTGTGCAATAAAGTATATATAAATAAATAAATATCATAAAAATTGGTAATATCAAAAATTGGTGATTTTGTAAATTGTAAAATTAAAGATCTAGAAATTATTCAAGGAATTGTTGCAGTGGATGGAACAACATATAACTGCAAAGGTGATGGTTGTGGATTTCATCCTCCACCGGGAACCTATTGATAATGAACTTACCTATAACTATCTCTCTCTCGAGTCACCAGGAGTAAACGTTTTTTTAAACGGTAAATGAGGTCCTCTTGAGTTTTGCGCACAGTTTGTAGATCGTTTAACTTAGTTGTCGCCTTATCGCGTTCAAATTTGAGAGTAGCAGCTTCCTTGAAGGTTCAACAATAATTTCAATTAGTATAATACAATAAGGTCAGTTAATTTTCATTTTATATTGCAACTTTTTAGGATTTTAAAAAAAGTGGGGAATGGAATATTTTGACACTAAGTTTTCCCATATACCAGGTTATCACAAAGTTGAAAAAGGAGTGTTGCTTTCGTTCACATATTGAATATGTGAACAACTAGACTGCGCAAGTTATTGCGAATTGTGCGAATTGTGCCTGTCTTCTCAAACATTATAACATGTTTGTTGGACTATAATTTCGGCCTCTCTGAGAAAATCGCATATCCAACTTAGGTATCGTATATATTGAAGTTAGCTGTAGATCACTGCTTAGATTTTATTTTAGGATATTTTTACATCATATCTTGTCTTCCCAAGCGAACGTTCGGTCACCACTCGTCGACAGTACTATACGATGATGATGATGTGATGTATCCAAGCAAATATAATCTTCAAATCCCAACTTACCTCCGTGAGCACGGCCAGCTGCGACTGCGCGGCGCTCTGACCCGTCACGGCGCTCAGCTGACTGTTGAGCGACGAGTCCAGAGTGCTGGATAGCGCTCGCGCCGAGTCCACGCCGTGCGCGCGTGCTGCTGAGCGCCACTCGTCTAGCGTGGACTCGACGGATGCTAGTTTCACCTGAAATAAGGATATATGTTAGAGAAATATGACTCGTACTACTTTTATTGACTGTAAAATTAATTATATATGGTTTAGTAGGAAGTTCACTGACTCTTTTCTTCTTGACAATACATTATTGTTACAAAGTACAAAAAAGGTGCGTCAATAATGCAAATAACGCATATTTCACACTAGCGCAATTTTCACAAAATATCTTATGTACAAAAGAATTCCAATATTATGTGAAAAAATGTAAATTACTGGCCTATTTTGGCACTATTGTACTAGTGGCACTACTGTAAGTTTTTTGTCTGTATAACTCTACATCCCACATATAGCAAAATAGTCAATAAGAACATTCACCAAAAGACTTTCATGCTGAGCTAAGTCTTGTGACTAGGGCAAGGAAATAGAAATAATTAATTACCCAAATGGGAATTGACCCAATGATGGATCATTTTCAATTTTTAATATTGAATACATTTGAATATGTAAATAATAACCTTAGCCTCATGTAGTTCCTGTTGTACTGGCTGTAATGTTTCGACTTTTGCAGATAAAACATGAACCTGTTCCTCCAGCAACAGCTTATTGCTCACAGCATCTCTTAGAGATCTCTCTGTTGCTCTAAGACGGGTTACTTCTTTTTCTAATTCCGCCATATTGGTAAGGCGTTTTTGGGCTGTCTGTAATAAGAAGTACATTTAAGTTTTATATAATAATTATAAACATAAAATATACAAAAAAATACTTTCTTAGACTTTGATATGTATTATTTATACATGGAGGTTATAATCACAAGCTATTATTGGTGACATAAAATCTGAAATCTTCAAAACCTATTTTATATTTTTTGAGATACTGTATTTAAGTGATAATATTATTATAACACTTCAGTAATTCAGATTAGTAATAAATAATTGAATAGTTCCAGCGCAAGCCACACGGTTAAAAAATAATATTAAACAAAATATTAATTTACTTACTTTAGCCTGCTGTTGCCAATCTTTGTAAGAATCTTTTTCATATTCTAATTCTTTCAGTTTACTAGTTACTTGTTGTAACTCAAATGTTGTTTTATCAAGTTGTGTTCTCAATGTGGTACATTGTTCTGCTTTAGATGTTTGCCTTGTTACTTCTTTTTTTAGCATATCCACTTCTTGTTGGGCACCTTCGAGAGCCTTAAATATATTTCAATTATATTCAATCTCCATTATTTTATTAACTATATTTGAATATAGTCAAATGAAATTAACTAAGTATAGTGTGACACAAAACACATTCTAAGGCCATCCTGACTTCGGTAGGATATTCCTCAAAATTAAATGAAAGTGGGACAGAATTTAGTGAATTCTTTTTTAGCTATTTTATTTTTTTAATAACATACTACCAATTCCAGACACAAAAATTGCCAGGAAAATATCTACACTGTCTGGGATTGATGCGTTCAACTAAACATCTTTATAATTTTTGGATTGATAATGTAAGGTTTAAAAGATATAAATAAATTAAATATCACAATTTATTTCAGCGGTATAATCTTATTCTGAGGAGATTTTATGATATATACATACCTGAAGTAATTCAACCATATCCTTCTTCATTTCAGATAGTTGATCCTTACTGCTGACATTAGCTTCTAATAGTTGATCTTTAAGTTCAGCCACTTGTTTTTGAAGTTCACCTCTATCTTTCTCCCACTTTGTTTTACTGTCTTTATGTTCCTTAATTGCCTGCACATATTAGAATTACACATTTACTTTGAAAAGAATTAAATATATTTAATTTAAAAGTACTAATATAAAAAAAATTAAAACACTGCCTCATTGTTCTACCAATGGCTTGGCCAGCATCTGGCTGAAAACACAATGGCTTTAAGATTCAATTCCGAGAACTAAGTTAATCTTATTTCTTGGTTTTAAAAGTTATGAACTGATTTGACAATAGGTTCTTTCTGGGTGTGCTATATATGAGATACAGCATCTTAAAAAAATCTAAGTAATATACACTGAAAATGCCATTACTGTATTATATTCTTCTTTGAGTTCTTGTTCTCTTCTTCTTACTAACTGTAATCTTTCCTCCATGTCTGCAAGAGCTCGTTCATCTCTTTTATGTTGTTCAGTAAGAGATGATCTTTCTTCTTCGAATAATATTTGCATTTCTTTTCGTATAGTGTGTTGATGATTAACACGCGATTCAAGTTTAGTTATCTAAAAGAATATAATTTATATATAATTATACGTTTCATCATTATATTTTGATTGTTTATATTATTTTAATCTCTATTTTAATACCTGTGCTTTTGCTGCAATTAAATCAACTTTTAATCGTTTCGTTTCCCACGGCGATGGGGGCTGGTTTGATGAAGATTCAGTACGTGCTCGTTTTTCAGGTGTACCGGAGTCGATCAAGCCCAAACTAGACTTTCGTTTACCGATTGACATCATAAGTGGTGTTCCTATAAATTAATACAATTTTGTGAAAGTTTTATAAGTAAAAATATATAATTTTGTGTGATTATTAAAAAGCACATTACCTTCTTTGATGGATTGGTTACTATCAGAAAAATTTAGTTTAGTAGACGCCGCCAATTTATCCTTCGGCGGATCGGTGTTTATAACCCGCCTAAAAGGTTCTAATACATCACTAAACAAAGACATATCACTTTCTTTAGCCATTATTAAATAAAATCTAAAATTCTTATTATTAAATGCACCACATAATAATTATTAACAAGACTTTTGTTGAAAAAGACTAAAAATCCAAAGTTTTCGTATTTGTAATTACAGCGTACAATAAAGTACGATTGTCGATTTTACAGACTTCACCTACAGTGCCATTTAGAATTACAGATAATAAAACTTTTATATTAAATCAGAATACAAAAATCGAGACTTTCATATAACTAAATTTACTAAATATTTTGTCCTGTATATCCAATTATTTAGTTTTCTATTAGAATTCTATGTCCATAAATATATCTCATGGAAGTTAATGTCTACAAGAGGGGTAGGAAAATGGATGTTCATTTATGAATATCGTAATTGAATTAAAATTATAATTTGAAATAAACTGTCTATTATTTATAAATAATTATAGATCTTCGACTGCCAACGTTTAATATTATGTTACATAAACTCCAGATGTCACAATAATTTATTTTAAAGAATCGATACAATAATACCATTATCTGAATCGAATATTATTCTGATTATCTACTATTATTGTATTGTATTAGTACAATTTGATTCTTATATTATGGTAATAAGGTACATACCTAGCTGTCAGCAGCCACTCGTTAGTCGTTTGACAAATTGACAATGTGTTATTTATAGGTTATATTTTTGTAAACAAAAGTAATATATTAAGAAGTGCAGTGTTTGTAAATCTACATATTATACAATTTGTAAAGAAAATGGAAACCGATACTGCACAAAACAGTTACTTTACTAGTTACGAAGATTTAGAGGTATTATTTCGCTTTTTTTTTATTGTTACAAAATATTACTCTACAAAATGTGGCTTAGAATGTGAATGCTACAATACAAAAAACGACTATAGTCTTATGTCCCATATTACAGATTATGTATCTTACACAAGGGAGTATTAATTTCTTAATAAAAAATTAAAATCTCGACACTTTTAGATTCATAGACTGATGTTGGAAGATAATCCAAGGACAGAAACTTATAGAAAAGCAATTTTAGAAAATGCATCTTATTTTAAAGATAAAATTGTTATGGATGTTGGCTGTGGCACTGGAATTTTGTCAATATTTTGTGCTCAAGCTGGTGCAAAAAAAGTTTATGCTGTTGAAGCTAGCAACTTGGCTTTTTTAGCTAAACAGATAGTGAAGGAAAATAATTTTGAGGAATTCATTGAGGTAAGTGTTTAAAATAAGTTTCTTTTTAAATTATGTATATTAAATTAATATTTTTTATATTAACAGGTAATTCATAGTAAAGTAGAAGATGTAAGGTTACCTGAAAACATTAAAGTAGATGCTCTGGTTTCTGAATGGATGGGATTCTATTTACTTCATGAAGGTATGCTGGACTCAGTTTTATATGCTAGAGACAAATTTCTGAAGCCAGATGGAGAAATGTTTCCAGACAGTGCTTGTATTTATGTTGCCCCATGTAGGTAAGATTTGTAACTTTCACCATCTAAATGATATAAAGAAAAGATTTCTTTATAAAATTAATTTCTTTGCTAACAAATATTCTAAAAATATATTTTGTATATTTAGTATTGAGGAATTGTTATGGAACTAAATATATTAAGGATAAATTTAAAATGAATTAGTGCCAGTGTTTAAGATTAAATGTTTTCCATTTTTATTTTACAACAATATTATTTGCAATATAAAAATCATTCTTAATACTAAAAAAATCTAAAGATTTTTTGATGCATAATATCAAAGACATTTATTTAACTCCACTTATTGTTCTAGTGTTCCTGAATTATATAAATGGAATAATTTCCATGGGGTAAATCTATCAGCATTTGCAAATCAGCTTAGGTCAAGCAAGAACAACAAACCTGAAATAATGACCATACAGAAAGAAGATCTTTTAGGACCTGGCACTGTCATAGCATGGCTCAATTTAAAGGAGGACAAAGTTAGTGACTTAGAATCCTTTGATACAGAAGAAGTTATAGGTTTGTACAAGTTATAGGGAGGACTGTTTCTTTTTTATTTTGATTGAGATGTCTAATAGATATGGAAAAAATATATTAAGTAACTATAAGAGAATGTCACAGCAGTGTTTTCATATAAGGTTATTTCTGCCTCTTCTACAATATGCAGAATTAAATGTGTAGAAAATTCATATTTTTTTTGTTTGTTGCATATATTTACACATATATATAATTACCTAATAAAATTCCAAGGATAGTTCTTAACTGAATTTCCTTCTGAATTTTCTTCTTTATAATTTTAGGAGTTACTAGAAATGGACACTACCTAGGAATATGTATATGGTTTGAATGCTATTTTCCTCAAATATCAGCTGTGAACCGCATCATACTAAGTACAGGACCAGAAAGTCCAGTGACTCACTGGAAGCAAACTATAATACTTTTGCCTGAAGAACAAAATGTGGATGAAGAAGAACCTATTGCATATGGAATAAATATAAATAGAGATTTAGAAAATTCAAGAAGGTAAGATCTATTTACATAAGTATTGAATTAACATAAACAGATAAATACGTTTTTTTTAATAACATTATAATGAATGTTTAAGTAAAATATATATGACGAAGATTCAACACCTGTGTCCCCCCCTTAATTAGCCTTATTTATAAGTTGTAACTAGTTGTTGTATTTACAAGTGCATGAAAATGCATATGATGAGTTTGTTTGAATGAAAATAGTAAATATTTCATATTCTCTATTGGAAATTGAACCTCCATCCTGTTGCATTCACAGTCCTGTATGTTGTGTCCCTGCACCATGACTGGTCTTATATTGATATGTTAATATATTATGTTTCAGGTATAATATTCAACTAAGTCTTTTGGATCCAGATGAAGTGGAGCATCCTGTACCATGCACATGTTACATGACCAAGTGTATTTTAATGAAAACTGTAATGCAACAAAATGCAGACCATATAATTGGTCAGAGATCTGCCGAGTCCAACATATTAGAGGAGGATAACATTGATGATGATGATTAAAAGAAAATAAAATTATTTTATGTTGTTTTAATTCAATAATATAACAGGAACGTAACAAGAATTATAAGTTTTTTAATTTCTAGCAATTAACATTTAATCAATATCTCAACATGCTGGTAACAGATTGGGTGAGTTGAGCTTCACCACTAAGCCACCGGTTGTAGTCCAGTCTCATCAATAGCCGAGCTAGATATACTCCACAAGGACGATCCCGTAATGACACTAGAAGCTGCATTAACTGCTTTACTAATTTGTTAAACCTGAAAATAAATATAAAATTTTATAGCTTAAGTTATTATATTTTAGCTGATTTATTATTATAAAAAACGCCACACACCACGCAATGTCTCTAAAATTGAGAGGTGCGTAGAGAGCGTCTCATCACTACGTTCCCTCTGCCTATCCTCCTATATATGGGACATAGTGAGAAAAGTAAAAAAAATATATTATAAATAATATAAGTTTACCTCTCACTATATCCTCTTAAATAATAATCTTCTGCCTCCTTATCGGAGGCGAACTCGCCAATGCTACAAAACGAGTGACATAACTTCAATAGTTCCATTATGTTACAAAATACTGGATTGTTTATGGAATCCAATGTGTCCCCTGTTTCACTGTCGTTACCCTAAAAATAAAATATATAATGTTAAATTTTATATAATAACATTTATAAAAAAACTTTTTAAACAAAATAAACAGATTGTAGAGAGGACAACCTAGGGTTATGACACTGTATCCCATATACCACCCTATTTTCGAGACGTTGCGTTTTTCCACTTAAAAAAGCGGCAAAAAATGAATGCCTCACTTATTTTAAGAATAAGATTAAAGAAATGAAAATAATTCCTCCGAGTAAGAATCAAACCCATAATTATCGTGTTTACTATAAACGCTATTCTGTAAAATATTTTCATTCTTCCTCTATTCCCCCTGTCTGTCCTGCTATACGAGTATTCGGTATATAATGTAAAGCTAAAAAAAATATGAAAAAAAAAACAATATTTTTTCTGATTCATATTTTATATACATACCGTAACAGTCAAAAAAGATTGGCTTAGAGTATCAGCGAGGAATGTCGCGTGTGCTTTCTTCAATTTCTCAAAATCATTAGTTTTACTAACTGCCTCCATAAGCCGCGAGAAATTAGTCTCCAACACATCAGCTTGCAAGTAATGTTGTAGATTATCCATTAGAAACATTAGTTTATTGTGTAATTGACATATAGAAAACCTAAAAAATGTATATATCATGAAAAACTAGTGGGAACCATGTAACCATTCAGAGATTGATCCTGGCTGATGCATCACAGTAAACCGAGTGATCATCGTAGAAGCCAGCTCCACGTATGGCCCCTGTGCGATTATGTCTCTGTTTAGTTGTATATCCACACATGTGATCTGACATCCCCATAAGTCAACTATTAAAACGAATGAACGAAGATGAAGTATCTAATGAAAATAAAATAAATATTCTAATTAGATTTTATTTGGAAGAATTATATGAAAGAACCTTTCCTATATATTATTTGGACTTACCGTGTAGATTGTTTATAAGTTTTCCAAAGGGCGTGCAAATCGTGCTGCGTTTTCTTTATTCTCAATAGTAACCGAAACATATCATTGTATCGCGCTAGTACTTCCGGCGCAAACAAAAGGTGTAACGGCCATTTAAAATCGTATTTCAAAACTATTGTCAACCAGCCATCTGCAACTGTATGAATTTAACTTATAATATTTTATACAGTATTTTTAAACATTTATTTATAGTGTCTTCATATAGCTTTTTTAATGTTGCCAAGTTTTTTATAAATTAGCTAAAATAAAACTTAAAATTTAAAAATTACTATGTATAATTTTACTTTATACATTTGTAACATATTGTTATCACATATTCATCCTACAATATTTTATAAATAAATAGAATACGGGCCAATCGTGTCGTGGCTCCACTGAAGTTAACTGAAAACGATGATTTATTTTAATATTTTTCTTTCTTTTTCTGCCCGAAAGAACAATGCGCAAAATCCTAACGTCAGAGTGGCCGCGACTCGTCAACCGTGCTATATATTACCTGTGCTGCTATCATTATCTATGGAGGAATTCGCAGAATTATTAGGCTTCACATACGGTAATTCAAAACTAAATTTTTCTATGTCTGCACTGTTGCTCAAAAAGACTGCACGAGCTGCTAATTGGAAAGCGTGGTTCATATCTGTAGAAATAAATGAAGTAATATGAGGCGAGGCACAAAGTGCTGTAAAATCGACTGGTTGTGGGTCGAAGCAAAGCGCGGCGTTGAGTTCCGTTACTCAACAAGTTTAAATTCTTCGTTGGTTAGTTTTGTTTTTTCTGTTCTGTGTATTAAAATATTATAAATTTTGATTGACAAACTAAAATGATCAGTCGTTGAATGATAAATTTTTGTAACAACATTTAGTTAGTAAAATGTAGGAAGGGGATAACAAGAAATGCTTCACATCATATTATAGTAAATTAAAAATTCACATGAAAACACATTCTGAAAACTATACCAAAATTATATATACCTCTTGTAGATGTTCTTGTAGTAGGTTTATCTAACATGGGTGCTGTAAGCCTCAATAACTCTAAGAAAAGTTCCCCTCGCCCCAGTAAATAAAAATCTTTCATGAGATGTAATTCATGTATCAGCTGAGCTTCCTCTACTGCCACCGTCCATAAGTGCTAAAATGTTCAATATAATAGTTTATTAATAAAAATGTTTTTTTTTAACTTCACGCTTTATTTCGCACACAGAAGGGTAGGCAGAGGGAACCTGGGAACCTAGTGTTACGACACTTCGTTCATAATGTTAATTTACAATAATAAATATTGGAAGTGTAATAAATCCAAATGTCGTGACGCAGGAGCTCAAGCATGTGACTGTAAATGCGACGGGTTGTCGGTCCGATTGCCACTCAAGGTATAATATAATTATAATAATTAATAAGGTATAATATATTATAATGAAATATTTAATATTTTTATTGTTTCGTTCTGGTGTGGATGCAAAACGCGGCGTTTATTTCCGCCATTCAACATGCAATGCCTCCAGCATTCGTCGAAAAATGGGGGGTGGAATATCTTAATTCCGGGGGTATTAAGATATTCCGCTCCCCCTGGCTATCCGTTACAAGCGGGATACAGCGTGAAGCTGAAATATAACATTTATTGAAATTTGTAATCTTAAAAATAATGATGGCGTATGTCAAATAATTTAAAAATAATAAATAAAAAGTAGACATCCATCCGCTTATGAAATATAACAGACACATTCCTAGGAAGCGTTTTCATTTACTACTATATAAAGAACTTAGGTAATTTTACTTAGTTACCAACGTGTTTATTCCTTATAAAGATAGATCGTTATTATTAATTTCTGTCTCCATGAGTACCTACGTCCTATAAGTGACGTCCATGCAAAATTTGAGACTCCTAGCATTTGTAGTAACGAAGTTTCATACAAACTTTAACCACAAAAACAACCCCTTAGGAGTCGAATATTGCAAATTCCCGGCTTAGCGAGCACCTACGTCCTATAAATAACTCCTATGCAAAATTTGAGATTTCTAGCACTTGTAGATTCTGAGATTTCGTGATGAGTGAATGAGTGACATTTCGATTTTATATATATAGATAAACAATAAATATACACTTCCTTTACTTTAATATAAACCTACAAAACATGTATCAGTGAGCTAAAAGAAGTAAATAAATAAGTATCAACTAAAAGTAGGTTCAACACTAGGTTCCCTCTGCCTTCCCATATACGGGTGTAGCGTGAAACTGAGAAACAAAAGTACACGTATAGGTCTCCTGTAAAAAAATCCGCAACACATTGAAAAATCCACAAAGTCAAATTAGTTAATTCAAAAGAAGCCCGTTATCATGTGAATTATTTACTTACTGATCCAAACGTACCTATAGAGAAAAATATTTAAACCTTAAACAAACATCTCATTATCTTAAAGCTACTTAAGATGATATAATCTTTGTATAACATTACATTAATTAAATTTTGGTTGATACTTATATTTGGCAAAAAGAGCCAAGTTTAGTATAAAATACTTAAGACTCCAGAAACAAATTAACACATAATGGTTTTAAAAATTAAAATCACACGTTTTTAAATGGTATTTTCTCGTTATCGGTGGTCTTCTCGGCAAGAACATCGGTTACATGCTATGAAAATATTTTATTGGAAATGGATTCAAAGACGACAAATAAAACAGTATACACTGCTTTTTTTATAATTTTGGTTTTTAATGATGAATGCCTAATGTAAAACTGCGGAATTCTGATCGCAAGGTTTAAGTAGTACCCTTTTATAAGAAATGTTTTTAAAAGATAACGTTGAAATTTAAGGAAGAGGAACGTATTATAATGAGGAATGGTAAAAGGTATGATACAATGCTTCAAAGTTCGTTAGAGTAAAGTTTTTGCGTATACAAATACACTAGTTTTTGTTTCATTAAAAACAACCAAGTAGTTATGATTTTACAGGCATTTGAAGTTTGCAAAAATTTTAAATGCCGCTAACAGTCCCGCGGCCGGCGGTGACGTCACTGGTCTTACAATTACGCTAGTCGCCGGTGATAGTTAGGAGAGCTCGCGTAGGACGTTCTTTGTTTGTTACTTGCCTGTGCTAAAGTGTCAATTTAATTAATTAAAATGGATGAGGGATTCGAAAAAGAGCAATCGGATAATACGCGTAATAGATGGATTTATGGTTACCGATTATCTATCTTATAATAGCGATTTCATCGCCGCAGGAATGCGAGGAGTAAAAATGCGAAGATAAGTTTTGTTGTCTAACTTGTAATATTATGTCAATTTGGGGTATAGATAATAACTATCTTATGTTATTTTATTTGAAATTATTTATTTAAAACTGTAATGTAACCTAACCTAACTAGTTTCATATTGTAGGTAACGCTATTTGCGTTAAAAGTACCAAACCTTTTATTCAAGTTCAAAGTAGTAAGATTGTTTTATAAGTGAAAATAATATAATAATAATATAACTAAATACATGCAGTAAGTTGAGCATGCACAAATTTTTTTAAATGTAGATTTTTAATATTTGTATATATGTATATCTGAATAATATTTTTATTGTGATTATTGTAGACCGGCAAGAGAGAGTTATGGTCATGATGCTATTGCGTACGTAAAAGTTTAACAAGTTGGTTATATATGTATTGCCAAACGTATTAAACCATATTATTGCAGTTTTGAATGCATGAAGGGAACCAATAAGTTTATACGTAATCTGCGAAGATTGTGCCGCCTGCAGAGGTGATTGTAAACTTACCATGGCATTTATAATGGGCTACATCGTCGAAGCGACGAGTCTTCACCAACTGAAACCAAGTCTTCTTTCTCTTGGCATTAATCCCGGCGTATGTTGCCAGGCTGGTACATCCTGAGTGGTTCGACTATTGGCACTCATGCCCTGCATCACGACATCAAAACACTGCATCCGGAGTTTCGATGCGTTCGGGCGTTCGGAGGTCTAGCTCCAGGGACAGGACAGACATAGCAAGGCACTTGCATCCGATATAGTTCCTACGCCGGCGCGCAACGTTACCATACCATCTTAGGCCACGCTCTTGGAGCTTATCCGCTACGTCATGGACCCCAAGACTACCTCGAATGAATGTATTACGTATGCGTCAGACCGCGTTACGCCGCTCATTCACATCAGCATCTTAATTTCTGTGACGTGAAGCTCCTCAGCGTGCCTAGATACTGCTGCCAACATTCGCTGCCGTGTAAAAGAACGGGACAGATGATGTTCTCATATATCAGCCCCTTGAGCTTGGGTGGTATTTTGCGGTCGCAGACCACACCAGTAACCTACAGTGACGTCACGCGGGTCGGTAACGGTCCGACGGAATCGTCGTCGACGGACGTCACTGGTCTGACAGAACTAGCTCGCTCAGTTCGTCTTCGTTCACACGCAGTTCGCGCTCTTCTGTAGCTGGCGTTTCACTCCGAATTTAATTTCGTCTAATAAATAATATATAGGTATATTTTTAAAATCTTTTTTAAAAATATATTTTTTTTATAAAAACTTTATAAAAATATAGTATGGCAACGTTGCGCGCCAGCGTAGGAACTATGTCGGATGCAAGTTCCTTGCTATGTCTGGAGCTAGACCTCCAAACGCCCAAGGATGCGGTATTTGGATGTCGTGATGCAGGACATGAGTGCCAATGGTCGAACCACTCAGGACGTTACAGATCGTGTAAAGTGGAGTAGGTTAAGCAGGAAGGCAGACCCTGGCAACATACGCCGGGATTAATGCCAAAAGAAAGAAGACTTGGTTGCAGTTGTTGAAGACTCGTCGCTTCTGTTGTGTGTGTATGTTTACAATCACCTCTGCTGGCGGCACAATCTTCGCAGATTACGTATACACTTATTAGTTCTTTTCATTGCATTCTAAACTGCAATAATATGGTTTAATACGTGCGCGGTGTTCTGCTGTAATGTACATTTGGCAATACATACCTAACCTACTCTTTTAACTTATATGTACGTACGCAATAGCATCATGATCATAACTCTCTATTGCCGATCTACAATAATCACAATAAAAATATTATTCAGATATACATATATAAAAACATGAAAAATGTACATTAAAAAAAATTGTGCATGCTCAACTTACTGCATGTATTTAGCTATATTATTATTTATTATATATATTTTCACTTATAAAACAATCTTACTGCTTTGAACTTGAATAAAAGGTTTGGTACGTTTAAAGCAAATAGAACAATATAAAAACTAGTTAGGTTAGGTTACATTACAGTTTTATATAAATAATTTCAAATAAAATAACATAAGATAGTTATTATCTATACCCCAAATTGACATAATATTACAAGTTAGACAACAAAATTTATCTTCGCATTTTTACTCCTTGCATTCCTGCGGCGATGAAATCGCTATTACTAGATAAATAATCGGCGACCATAAATCCATCTATTACACGTAGGTTATCTGATTGCTCCTTTTCGAATCTCTCATCCATTTTAATTAATTAAATTGACACTTTAGCACAGGCAAGTAACAAATAAAGAACGTACTACGCGAGCTCTCCTAACTATCACCGGCGCCTAGCGTAGTTGTAAGACCAGTGACGTCACCGCCGGCCGCGGGACTGTTATCGGCATTTGAAATTTTTGCAAGCCTGTAAAATCATAACTACTTGGTTGTTTTTAATAAAACAAAAACTAGTGTATTTGTATACGTAAAAACTTTACTGTAACGAACTCTGAAGCATTATTTCATACCTATTACCATTCCTCATTGACTTTATTAATTGTGATTGTAATAACAAAAAGCTAATGATGATAGATTTAAACCTTTTAAGGTTGTAAGGTTACCTCATACTTACCTAATACAGGTTTCATTAAAATAATCAAAATGAATTTTAAGTCAGAAGACAAATTAAGTAGTTCACGGCCAACATTATAAATTTTATATTCTAAACTTGGCGCGAACACTGTCGTGTTTAGAGATTATAACACACATTATTATATAATTTCGTACATTTTATCTTTTCCTGGTGTAAACAAATGAAGTGTCTCTTCATTAATATTTCTCGGTTTATTAAAAACTAATCAACATATTCCCAACTAACGTGAAAGAGATATAGTTAAAAGTATGAAATCTCTCAAAGGCGACGTAACCGAAACCGAAAACAAAGATGTTTGCAACAAGAATATGGAAAAAGAGGCAGATCTTGCCAAAACTGTGGATTATAATGATCTTCTATCCGCAGCAGGCGAATTCGGACTATACCAAGTGCTCTTATTTCTTTCAACGTGTCCATTTTACGTTTTCGGTGCGTTTTCATATTTCACGCAACTCTTCATGACAGAAATACCTTCGAATCATTGGTGTTGGGTTCCTGAACTGGAAAATTTAACTGCCACCCATAGAAGATATCTAGCTATTCCACAGGATGATAGAGGAAGTTATGGATATTCACATTGTTCAATGTATGCAGTGGACTGGAACATAGTGTTTGATCCTGCGATGAAACCGAATAGATCGTGGCCTATCGAACCATGTAAAAACGGTTGGGAATTTAATAGAAGTGAAATTCCATATCCGACAATATCTACTGAAATGGAATGGGTTTGTGAGAGAGACAGTTATCAAGCGACAGCGCAAGCAATATTCTTTATTGGATCTATAGTTGGCGGTTTATGCATTGGTTGGGCAGCTGACAAGTACGGCCGTTTACCGGCTGGAGTCATTGGAAATTTAATCGGAAGTATTGCAGGAGTAGTAAGTATATTCGCTAGAAATTTCACTGAATTTAGCATCTGCAGGTTCTTTATGGGTATGTCCTACGATACCTGTATGATGATGATATATTTGCTCGTCATAGAATATGTCGCACCGAAATATCGAACGATAGCAGCAAATTTACCAACTGGAATATTTTTTACTCTGGGCATGATTACACTACCATCGATAGCGCTTGCGTGTAGAGACTGGAGATTATTATCGTTGGTAACAAGTGTGCCCATGCTACTGGCAATATTTGCTCCGTTTGTTATACCAGAAAGTCCCAGATGGCTACTTTCTCAGGGTAGGATTAACGATGCAGTAGAAAAAGTATTGTCCATTGGACGAATCAATAAAAAAGTAGTTCCGAGCGATCTTATTGAAAGATATAAAATATCTGCTAACAAATTGGATCCCGTTAAAAGTGCGACTGTTTTGGAAATCTTCAGACGACCTATTTTGAGAAAAATATTATTTTGGCTGTGTATAGAATTTATGTGCTGCACAATAATTTTTGATGCGTTATTACGAAGCATCGGTGCATTGGCCTTTAACTTTTTCTTATCATTTACCCTTCTGTCTTTAACGGAATTTCCATCTTTACTTATCGTGTCATTTACTTTAGATTTAACCGGTCGCAAATGGATAACAGTTACAATGATGTTTTGCTGTTCTATTTTTAGTCTTTTAACAGCATTTGTGCCTAACGGCGTGGCGTCAGTATTATGTGCTGTTATAGCAAGATTTGGTGTGAATATATGTTACACAGTGACTTTACAATGGGCAGCAGAAATGCTACCAACACCAGTTAGGGGATCAGGGTCATCAATTGTCCAAATTTGTGGATATATAGCTACCGTTGTATCACCTTATATTGTATACTTAAAAGTGTATATGCCAGTGTTGCCTCTAATTATTGTCGGCGGCATAGCTGGTATTGGAACTGTTGCCGCCATATTTTTACCAGAAACGGCTGGTAAAAATATGCCACAGACATTTGAAGAAGCAGAAGACTTGGTTAAGGGACAAAAGTTTTTCGATATTCCTTTTTTGAGAAAAACAATAAGTCAAAAAGGCTAATTTTTTTTATAGTGCAATTAAAGATATATATAGTTTATAAAGATTAAGTTACATCAATTATTTGCCATATTGTGCAAAGTTATATAATATTTGTCAGTTAAAAAGTACAGACATTTAAAATTTCTTACCTTAGTAACACATTCTTTAATTTCTCTAACAACACTTTTAAGGTTACAAACTTCAAATACTTCAGGGTTTTTGAGTTTCTGTAACTTATCATGAAACTTTGCTTCCTTCTCTTCCCATATTGTAAATCTTAAATAAAGCAATAACTTAAGTAGAGTATAAAGCAAAGAAATAAAGAACATTAAAGCAAATATAAGCATTTATTTAATACATTTCATAATCTTTAAAGAAAACAGTGTTTCATCAACAAATTGTGCTTATTCATCAAAAAACTTTCTTTATCCCAGAGCAGGGTAGACAGGAAGAACTTAGCATAACGCCACTCTGTTCTCAACTGTCAACCTAAATTCAAGACAGTTAGTTTTAACAGGGTGGAGAAATGAAAATAATTTATTCTCTCAAGTAGGAATCAATCCCACAACCATCATTTACAGCATGTACAGTCAAAAACTTTCACACTGCATCAACATTGCAATGGATGCAAGATTATATATATAAATAATAGTACCTTCTACAATCAGTATCACATTTCTGTAAAGTCAGCATTGGTCTATTTATAATAAAATTGCTATTTTTCTTCACTTTCTTGGGGTCAAAACCAAAAAGAATAACAGTTTTTCCAATAAATAGTATCTCTTGAGACAATGAGAGTGGCATAAAATATGGTATCATGTTTGGATTAAGATTATATCCACAATCTAATGATGTTTGTTGAAGCTGTTACAAAAAAAATACAATTTATATTAATAAAATATTAAGCATATTAATAATTTTACAAATTATTTACTGAAGCTTCTCATTTATATCTTCACATCTGTATATATAGCAGAGTAGGCAGAGGGAACTTAGTGTTAAGACACTCCAATTACTACTTTCTATTATATATACAAGATATTATATGTTGATGGATGGAACTCAACACTGCAATTTATCTTCTTATCAGAGTACAAAAATAGAAATAATTTGGTCTTTTGAGTTGGAATTATCGGACTCCCAACCATACCATTTACAGATGGATCCTGCTTGATTTATTTAATAAAAATAATTCATTTATTTATGTAATAAATAATAAAGTAACAGGATTTGTACATAAATTACTACAAAAACAAAAAAATACAGTTCAGACACTTAAAATACATAGTTCTCAACTCACAGTAGATACAAGTGATTTATCACAAGTATTTGTTGATGATGGCATTGACAAAAATGTGTCCGAGGAATCATTTTTCTTTATTTGAAATATAAAAAATTCTTCATAAGGATCTCTTAATTCACCATACAACAGCCATGTGCAGAGTTGGTTGATAAAAACAGTGTTTAAACATGTAAATATCCTAAAAATGGATTAAAACAACAGCTTCACAATTTTTAATGAATTACTGGGTAAATATGGCAACCTAGTGTCACATCCCCTTTCCAACATTTTAAGAAAGTAATTTTAATTTGATTATTCCCCACATTTTGACTTGAACCCAAAACTAATGCATCTACAATCAAATTATCAATCAATATGTCCCACTAATTTGTTTAATTAATTTTAAATAAGTATGTTATTTATTTAACATTTTATGTACTTACTGCACAATAGAGTCATGGACCATTTTGTTTCCATTTAAAATATACTGATGTACAAGGCCTAAAATTTGGCATCCAGTGAGTCTTCTCTCTTTTATTGTATTTATTATTTTGTTCAAAGTATTAAATAGACCTCTAAATTTTTCTACATAGCTATACACAAAAGCCAAAGTATAGTTTTGATTGCCAATAACAAGATCTTGTACTTCCTTCAAAGTTTTCTTATATGATCTCAAAACTTCTGTTACACCTTCACTAAAGGCTTGACCATACAATCCATGAGATCTGTGTCCTGATGCTAACAAATGATATTAATATTTAATTATTCCTCCTTAATAAATTTTAAGTTAAGACAAAGTGTAATGTTGGGTTTCACCCCTCAACATACAATCTTTCTAAAATTGGGTGGTGTATAGGAAATGATGGTAGTGTCTTAATACAAGGTTCTCTCTGTCTCTTCAGCTATATGTAGTGAAGATAAAATAAATAAAAAATATATTTAAAAAATCCAAATTAAATACCTGTTTGAAATTTTCTGGCGTGAAAAGATGTACTTAAAACAAAGTTTTGTATTTTATGATGACTTTTTGCAATTGAATATATCCTTTTATAAACTTCTGCATCACCTTCATTTGCATAGTGCTTTGGTTGAAGCTAAAAATAGGAAGATACACACTATAAAACATTAACTCATACTTTAACTGTTTGTTTTTTTCTTATTTATCAGCCCCAAAATTTTTATACTTCAGTATTTAACTAATACTAAGAAATATAAATAAAAATTTGTTTCCTGTCTCTATCACCATAATTTAAATTTACCTCGCTCATATTTGTTGTTCGGGAACAGTCCCATAAAACTAGGAGCGCATCATTAATCATTTTGAAGATATAAAACAAATTAGTATAGTTTAGTTTTGAGACGTAACGTTTGTACTTTGAGAAATTAATAAGAAAAATATTAATTAGAGTGAAAATTCTACACTTGAAATAGTTAAAAGTCAAAACAAAAAATTAATAACATATTTTATTATGAATATAACAGAACAGACAAAACTTATAGCCACAGATTACGCCACACCCACAGAAATATATATATACAAAATAAAATATATTACAGTCAAATAATAATACTATGTTGTATTATTATTTGACTATGATCATATCTGTATTTCTTACATAAATTTATAGTTTATAAAATAAATACAGTACATGATTATTTGAACATATTATATTTTCAAAAAATCATATGTACAATATTAGTTACTATTAATTAACCATTGTTTTAGAAAAAATCAATCAACTTATTTTCTGTGGATGTTTCTATTTTTTATTCATACATATTCATATTATTGTAGAGAATGTGTTGTTGTAAAGAAATATGTGAATAATTAAATATTTTTCCTAAAAAAACATTAAGTTTATAACGATTATTTTTAATTATCTGTGGTTCTGGCGAATGGTCAATGGAGTGCGGTGACCTCCGTCCTGCGTCCGCGCCGCCGTTAAATTGATTTATTTAGTTTTGTTATAAACTTTTACTATATCATATTATAAATGAGACACTGACTAACTTATATAGTTAGATAAAATAAAGAGGATAGAGGTCTTTTTTATATACATTATGTTGATAAACTTATACTATGGCAGAAGCTTGTAGGCTTGGAATCACAACAGATAGAAAGAGTAGTTGTACTCAGGATGAAAATTATTGTGTTTTTAATGTATTAAGTGTTTTTATAGCTCTTGTGTCAATTCTTGCAGACTTAACTACAGGTTCTTATAAATTTATTCTTTAAAAAAGTATTTTTTATTAGATAAGCAATTTGAAAATAATAGTTATTATTTGTCAACAAAAACATAGGTTCTTTTGTGTATATTTTATGATTGTTATTTTCAATTGCAGATATCCTTGTTTTTGCTGAATATTGCAAAGATGGATACTTATATTGGGCTTTATCTACTATGATTTTTATACTATCCCCAAATATCTTAATAAATATTTTTTCAATGAGATGGTTTATTATTGACCAACAATCAAACCTGCGTCATTGGATTACTCATTGTAGTCTTGTGGGATTATTAGAAAGGTTTGTAGAAGGATATCAACAAAACTATTTTAAAAACAACATAAGTATACAAAAGTTTATAAATTTTATTGTTTTAGGTACATTATATTCTTACAAAAAGTGTTTTCATGTAAGAATTTGGAGTCAATGAAATCACAAAAATTAATAAGCCAGAGAAATGACTTGAGTTTGTTACATTTTTTATATATTTTCACTGGAACTGTGCCTCAAATTATATTGCAAACATATGCTGTTGTTATGCTTAATGAAAATTATCATACAAAAGGTAAATAGTAATACTTGTGGCTTTTTCCTTTAAAATAATTATTAAATTACATGAAATTATTTGTAGTGCACCAGCACAATCTAGCTCATCAGTTGTAGCTTTGATTTCCACTTTGAGAGATTATTTTCAATTCTTTGCTTTAGTAACAAAACAAAATGTGGGCACATCCATTCTTATTACCCTGTGTAATAAAAATTGAGTGAGAAGTAGGGAATAATATATCTTCACATTAGTTTCCTTTTATTCACAGTTATATGCAAAATATGGCATGTAGAAAATATTTTAAGGAAATAGTATAGAATTAATAAATAAAGAAATTTATATTTCAGTATTTGCCTTAGTTGCTTCAATAGCATCTGTGATATGGGGTTGTGTAGCATATATTTACAGTATTACCAGTTTTACCAGTGATAATTTTAAATGGAGTTCCATTATTTTTAAGCTTACATGGTATTTTGGTATTTTAGTTGGTAGAATTGCTGGTATTCTGTTATTTACCATAGTTTTTGGTATATGGACCTTAATACCTCTTGGTGAGTTAATTACTAACTTAAATATTAATTATTTTAGTTTCATTAAATAATTTTTTTGCTAATATTGTACAAGGCTTCTTACAACATGTGTAAAGCTAAAAAAATTGAATATCAACACCAATTTTTGTCTTCCTTACCATTTGCCGTTGGATATTCAGTCTTTGCTATAATGTTATAAATATTTGGCTTAATTATTACAGGCTTGCATTGGTCAGCCATGACATTCTGGATAATTACACAGAAGACAACCTTTTGCCCTAACAAACTGGAAGAAATATTTTACAATGCTGTCATGGGATTTGTTTATTGTTTTTGCTTTATTAACTTGCGGGAGGGCCACACCAGATACAGAATATTGATGTTCTACACTTTGATTGTGACACAAAATTTTGGTAGTTTATTTCTGTATGTGTTGATATCTGATACTGAGAAACAGAAGAAGTCATGGTCTATAGCTGCTACCATCTGTGTCATTATTGGAACTGTGATCGGTAAGTGATAATTATACACAGTGTAAATACCAGATAACATCTAAATGTAAACTCAACGGCTATGAATTTTATTCTTTGCTCTGGTGTCTACGCAATTTGCGGCGTTGAATTTCGCATTGCTTCTAACATTTGGTGGAAAGTGGAGAGTAATGTTACACAAATTGTGTAAATTCTCTGCTAAGTATCCTAAGTTGTATTTAATGGTAGAAATCATTTTAAGAGCAAAACTATTTAAACAAATTTTAAAATGTTAATCAATTTTGGCCAGTCCAGCAGGTTTGTATAATAGATGCTTCTCAGGTAAGATTATAAATAAAAGCTAGTAATAATATAGACTTTTTTTGCAGGCATGCTTGCCATGATATTGTACTATAGATTTTTTCACGCCAAAGGACCTATCCCATGGAAAAGCCCACAAGATGATGTGGAATTGAATAATAAAGTTCCCACATGTAATTCAGACAAAAATAATAAAAACAATGGACTCAATGTTAGATCATTTAAAACTTCTAATAAAATTGATGAAACAGCGAGGTAATGTTATTATTAGTATATTAAATAAATTATTTTGAGTGTTAAAGTAAACTTCATATGGGATATTTATTGCAGAAATGATACAATACCAAGTAACCAACAATTACCACAGAATGATAGTGATAATGCAGATAAAAAGTTTTTGTTAGACCATTGGATTGCCAGATCTGGTTCACCGACCTTTACATCAGCTCCAGTCGGCAATCTAAGTATGGAGTCCTCAAGCATAGAACTTTATACAGTGGAAAATACTCCCCAAACTGCAATACCTAAACGAGACCACCCAACCAATCTCATAAAAGTTACCAAAAAGAAAATATGCTCTCCAACAGAACTTGCCCTAAAACTATCCTCGATAGATAATATAGAAAGTTCCATAGACGAAATTACGTCTAGTACTTTGAATTTGCAAAAGCGTCGTGGTATTTGTTCCTCGGATGAATTGAGAGATGACTTGACTAATCTCAATTTAGAATGCAATATTGTTGGTGAAAACTTCGCTAAAACTGATAGTTCAGAAATCAGCCATGATACTGACGGGTCAAACAAAAAAACATCTTCAGATTCTATTGATATGGACTTAGATTTGAGTTTTAGTGATATAAACAGCTCCGACATAAACACATTCAATGAAAATATCGTGCAGAAACTTTGTTTAAGCGCTCTAAAAAATATAAAAGTTGGTAATCAAGATGCCGACATAGAAAATATACAGCGAATAGCACTGGATATACTAAAAGAAATGTATACTAAAAAAGATAAAATAAAAAATGGTATAACAAGTGAGTTGTTGCAATCAAAAAGAGATCTTGATACTCCAACCGAAATTTTATCAGTACACGATTATGAGAATATATGTGCAGTCAATATTGCTAGAGAAGCTTGGGGTTTACGGTCATGGAATGGATATTGTGACATCGAAAATTGGTTACATGACGGCAGCGTTGTTAGAGATAGAAGTCGTGACACCCTGACTTCAGGCAGTTCCGAAATAAGCAGCTGTCTGTCCCAAGAATTGAAAAATGCTATACTATCAGCTCCAGCGTTTCCCAAAAAGCCGCATACATATTCAAATGTCTTTGTCAAATTCGACAGAAGTCAGGAGGATTATGTTAATACAGTGATGTGTCACTCCAATGATGACACTTTCTTGGCTAAACCATGCATTATAGACACCTTAAAGGACCCAAATCATTTAGAGCCGATTTTAGAAGAACTAGATGATTTGGGTGACATCGATATGTCTTGCAAGAAACGGCTTAATTCTGAGAGTTCTCTTGTCGCTACGATTGACGAAATTAGAAAAGCGACTGTAACAAACTCCCCTAGAAATTTATATCACAGACGGGAACACCAATGGGATACCCCACAATTTCACATAGAGAAAAGCGAAACAAGCCTTAAAAAAGCAATTTGGAAGGAGCCTTACAAATTCGATTCCAGTAACAAAATGGAATCCTTGCCAGAAAAAGACTGTATTCTAGATGTATCGCACGGTTCAAAATTTGAATCGAAAGACTTGACTGCCTTGCCAATATCCCCTAAGCTTAGTATAGATAGTAAAAACCAAATTAAAAATGTAACGCGGCGTCAGAAATCAAATTATACGAAGCCTCCTACAAAGAAAATAAATAATAAACCAGAACAGCACGATTTATCAAATAAGGACATTGACTTTTTATGGCAACTAGTTTCAGATAGCACATTGCCATTAAGTCAAGAAGATCTTTCATTAAGTCGTAAGACACCGTCTCTACAATCGTTGATACAAAAAGATATACCGTCCAATATTATAAACACGCCAGCTTCTAAAATATCGAATATTAAGAAAAATGCCAGAACCAGACCTAGAAGAAAATTTTCTATACTCAGAGAGAGATTTGAACCGAAAGCAAATTTTCATTCTGATGAAGAAATTTTATACCACTGTTCTGAAAACGTGTCGCAGGTTGACTCTAACATAATGAATGTTAGAAATCATTTCGATCACGCCCCATCGAAACTAATGTGCCACCAAAAACAAGCAGATTTTTTGCCCAATGATGATAATAATTATATTGAAACAGATATGTCCACAAAAAATATGAAAGACAAAAGATCTTTATTCATGAAACAGGTTCTTAGTCCGCCTCGCTTTAATACTAAACTGAGACATAAAGTATAACGATACGATACGAGAGTCGTGGATTCAATTTCCTCGCTCTGGAAAAAACACTAATTAACACTTAATATGTAATGTCTCTAAAATTAAGCAGAAAGTGAAGAATGTTGCGTCTTAAGATTAGGTTCCCTCTATCTACCCTGCTATATGCTGGATATAGCATGAAGCTAAATATTTTTGGCTTCAATTGTAGAAGAGAATGATTGTTTTTGTAGATGCAATTCTGGCCTGAATTAGAACTAATTTTAATAGGATTAAGTTAGTTTTTATAAGTTCCTAAGTGATAAATAGTAAACTTAAACGGTATAATTACATATCTTTGGATATAACTTAAAATACTTTTGTACTTAAAGCAAAGTCAATAGTAACATAGATCTCACAGTAAGTGTAGTCACTAGTTTCGCCAATTTATATTAAAACTTGAAATATTACTGACTTATTAAGTCAATTATAGAAATTTAAAAAAAAATGCAATTGTTGGTTAAAATAGTTATAATATAAAGGTTGTCTTCCTTTAGAAATAAGGTTAAATATTTTTCATGTACCATATGTTTTTTTTTATGATAATGTGATGAAATTATCTGTCTTTTTTTTATAACAGTGATTTATTTTTTTAATGAAAGTGGTGCTTTCTCTTCACTAATAGATCTGTATGATATAGAACAGAGGAATAAAATAAATATGTATTTTGTAGGATTTTGACATGATTAAAATAATTTAATTTTGAATAAATTTGAAATAAAATATTTTGGGTCAGTCAGTCAGTATTATCAGGCAGCACAAGTTATTGATTGTATAAATGATTTCTCGTGATCGCAAGATATTTTTTTTGTAATCAGATTTTAATCGTTTTCATACATAGTAAGGATGAAAAAAAAATGTGGTCAATATTCAGTTTCTTATGCACTTCAGTTTTTTTTTCAAATATTTTGTTATTTGCATTTTTTTCAACTGTGACCATTCCAAAAAAATATTAGACTGTGATGTAAGTGCCTTTATATTTACTGTATTTTCTGCCAGTATTGTACATTGTGTAGCTTTTTATGTATATAATAAATAAATATAATCTGAATTAGTGTTTTTAATAATTTTAGCATAAAATTAATAATATTTATAAATGTTTCTTTAAATATTATTGAATATAAAAAAATATAAATAATATTGTCATAATATGCTAAGCATTAATCACAATTATTGTTATAATTATTTAATGCTGCTGTAAAGTTTGCAATATTCATATGTCACTAAAAAAATACTGATATACATATTTGTTGATTCATAACCAAGAATTATGCTCTAACTAGTGGGCCCGGACGCGGCTACGCCCGCTTGAACTATACGATTATGTATTAAATATACTTATGAAATTATTTTCGGTTTTCAATAGAATTTGTAAGAAAATATAAGCCTTAATAATTAAAATAAGTTAAAAAAGAATAACAAGTGGAGATTTATTATTAGATAAAATATCTGAGTAACCGAAATGAACAAACAAAAGAAGTAAAAGTAACTAAGGTAAATGTACGGGGGTTCGGCAGTTTAAGGCTCTTATAACTTTAAACTATTGCAAATACATTATTAAAGGTTATATGAATTTGCAAATTTTAGTGTGATCAAAGTGGGTCTTTTGGCAGTAATTTAATGTATGAAATATGCGGTTTAACTTAACCATAATTTTTATATTAATTTATTTGTGGAACTCTAGTTTGAACCCTACTTCGTGATAAAATTTAGCTCTGTTTCTAACTTCATGAGTTTGTGGCCCTTATTTCGGGTCACAATTTTTTACCCCGTGAGTAAGGTTTTATAATAAAAAAAATAGACACCTTTATAGGTTTTGATTGTAAAGAATTTGTAAATAAAAAAAATAGGTTAGATCAGCTTAACGCCATTTAAACTTTTATAAAAAAAAAATTAAAACATCTTCACGCTGTATCCCGCACACAGCAGGGTAAGCAAAGGGAACTTAGTGTTTTTGAGACACTCCGTTTCCCACTTTCTGCGGAATTCCGGAGTCATTGCATGTTAAGAGGCAGAACTCAACGCCGCGCTTTGCGTGAAATATAAATTAAAATAAATATTTTAAATAATATTTTTTTTTGAACTTTTATATACTTTTTTTGGAAAAAAAATATAAAAAAGCTCAAAATTCAAGTAATTTTTTTTTAAGCTAGGTATGCCAGTTTATAGAACTATATATTTTCGCAACCAGTTTGTACGGCATTTTGTGTTTAGTATATTCTTGAAGAAATAAAAAGATCTTTATTTAGACTTATAACAAGACTAAGATAAACACTATTAACAAAGACAGAGAAGTCAATGTGTTGATTTTACGTTGAT